>CAJQUW010010253.1:0-198675 GCA_907163375.1 Prostheceraeus crozeri
GATCGGTGACTCGTCAATCGGGTTTCCTTGGCTATCTTGTTCCAAAAACTGGTTCCGTAATAACGTTTTAATTTTTGGCTCTACGTCTAAGTGGAGTATTTTGGTTGTCCGACATGTATTTCTTCTGGATTCGATTGGAGATTCATGAAACAGCTCAAGGAAAACTATAGGTGCATATCCAGAATTACACTGAAATTTTGCTATAAAGTCTGTAGAACTTTCATCCTTTGATTTCCTCATCGTGTTCTCAACTGACTTCATTATTCGAAACAACGGTAAGTGCCATAAAAGGTGGTTTTTTGTTTAAAGTCGGAGTATTCAGACGATCCTATAGGCCTAATTGATGGAGTGGAACTTTGTAGTATCTCAGTGAGTGTCTTAGGGTTCGCTTACACATGCTTTCTAGTTTTCGTTTTGCGGTAGGCGACGAGAAATAAGGAGAGAAGATGAATGAATACTCATAGTGAGGCAAAACGTAAGTCTGAATAAGACTCTACATTGTTCTTTCGATTTACCATGCGCTTTAGCCGATTTATTTTACATAGTTTCCAAGCTACCATACTCGTACACGTTGTTTTTCTTGAATACATTTCGTATTGAAATTTATTGCCAGTATGAACTCCCAGTAGTTTGATCATACTCTGACTAACGACGATTTAAATCGATTGGAGTCTTCTGTATGACAGGAAAGGAATCAAATTGATCAACAGGTGATCTTAGTCTTGACCTGTAGCTTACCAAAGCTCACTCGAAAAGTAATTGGTCCTAACGGAGACGAATGGGGCTACTCTGGAACCAACCATCAGTCCTTCTAATGACTAAGCCCGAATTGGTCCAAAAATATAACAAGTAACAGTTATTATGATCTAGGAAACAAAAATTTTAATCTGCTAACTATAGTTGCGAAAGCTTACCTCTTACTGAGGGTCTACTGGTCCTTTTCTCCAAACCCCACCTGAATTGTGATATTAGTAGCTTGTTACCTATTTAAAGCATTTTGTAATGTAGCTTTGGGGAATAAATACATTTTCTATTCTATTATTTAGACTTACTGTTTTCTCCATTATGTTGTTTTAACTATACTTTCCATTTGCAGTAAAACCTCTGAATTACGGCCAGTAGAGGAACTCAAAAGAGTGGCCGCTATTGGCAGCAATTATGAGTCCTTGCATAAAATAGTTTGTTTACACAGTGTACCTTCCATGTAGGCCTACTTACAAGACTATAATAGGCACTTAGTTAATGTCTTTCAAATTTTCCCATCAACAATTTTAAGCATTTTGACAACAAAGTGCTGATGTCTGAGAATTTCGGCCCCACGTAAAAGACCATGAAACAGGATATAAAGAAGAATTTACATACGTGTTACATGTACTGTATATGTATGTCAGAACACAGTAGGTCAACGTGTCTTGCAGTACCACATGATGATGTGGTGCGTAGTCACAAATTCATGCACACTTCAGATTCAGTTCGACACGATCAGATCACAATCTATCCTCTGCAAGAATAGTCTGTGATACGAGTTTGGTAGGAATTATTTTGCTCAGAATGTTTGCTAGAACATCTTCTCCGTCTTTGCAAATTTGTAGCGGTTCGCTACCATCTTTTGTGAGTACAAAGTTTCTGATTCCTTTGAGCCACTTAAGTACTGTTGCAGCGTCTGGACAAGATTCTTCATGTTGAGTATCCTCATTGTCTTCCTCTTCAATGTCAGCCGCGTCTGCTGTGGAATCATCCTCAGCGGTGGTGACAGCTTGTGGTAAGTCAGTCGCCCACGTTGGCGACAGATCTTCGATCATTTTTGTTCACATCAATTTCAAGATATTCTTCCATCGGAACAAGTTCTTCAAACTTGTTTGACTCACTCAGGCCAGTGGAAAGTGTTGACAAAGTTTCCTCAGAATTCTCAACGACTGTCGGTATCTCACTTCCGAAGGTAAATGCCGTGTGAGCGAAGCAGTTCATTATCGTACCGGGCTTGACTGCAGAGGCGGCAATCCAGTGACAAGTATCAAGGACCGTAAGCGAAGATGAACCTTTGAGACACTGGCTTCATGCGGAGAATTAATCACAGAGAACAACCTGAATAAGAGCTTCTTTCGGTAAAACACTTTGAAATTTTGAATCACTCCCTGGTCGAGAGGTTGTAACTTCGAAGTGGCATTTGGTGGGAAATACGCCAATTTGATGTTCGTGAGGGGCAGATCTCGAGGTATCAGAAGATACCACTGTGGTATCAGAAGAGAATATCATTTTGATCAATCTGTCAATGAACAGACTGTCCGTCATTGTGAAGTAATGTTTATTTGGTTGGACTAATTTATCTGTCCTTAATTCTGCATTTGGGGTGTCCTTTTTCTGAGGCTCTTTTGTCTATATTTTATTGTAATTTTGGTGTGACTTCGAAAATGTGTCCTTAAAAGTGTCCGCTTTTGTGAGGTGTCCGCCAAAAGAGGGTTTACTGTATTTATGAAGTGCACTATGCAGGTACTATATATTGTACCATAATGATATCAGAATCTCTAAGTCTTAGAGCTCAAAGGAAGAAAAAATCTTAAACAATTAAGCGACTGCACTCTTCGAGATTCAACTATGCCTGTATGGTGAAATCAATGTAACGTTGTGGGAATCAATGTTGACGTTTTCGGCTATCATCCCTTCTCGTGTAAACAGAGTTCTGGTCGTCTACCTAGGCATTCCACTTTGAATGATATGATGAAACGAGCCATCGACAGAGCTGGAGTTCCTGCAGTTCTCGAGCCAGTTGGACTTGACCTAGGAAAGGGCAAAAGACCTGATGGGATGACCACCATTCCTTTATCAATGGAACGTACAGTGGTATGGGATGCTACCTGTACTGACACATTTGTTCAAAAACCGTATTATTGAGTCGGCATCACGCCTGGATCAGCTGCCAGAAGAGGTGAAGAAGAACGCCGGCTCTCCACGCATCACGCACTGCTTGAGCGTCACTGTCTCGAACCACTAGCCTCCGAAACGAGTGGTGGCTTTGGTCCACGCACTCGAAGACCATTTTCAAAGTGGGTCATCGAATTTCACAACTTAAGGACGAACCGCGGGAGACCGATTGGCAGTTTCAGCGTATCTCTCTGGCGATTACCAGAGGGAACGCTAGATCGATATTAGCAGCCAATAGTCAACTGAAAAGCTGACTTTCTAATCTTCGTGAAAATAATTATTAACATCGAGATTAACATAATATGCAGTCAGGATAAGATTTTGAGATCACAAGAACTACCCCTCAAGAGGCAAACAGGGTTATAAGAGGTTCTGGAATTGGATTCAAGCAGAAAGCTATAAAATCTTCAGAATTACAATTATTTGCAAACCAGGTCACGAAGCACAGATTTGTTTAACTGCACATCATTAGTTGTTCTCCACAGACTCGAGAAGATGACAATCCTACATAATTCTTGCGATTCACAACCATCATCTTCATTTGAAATAATCAAGTGCTCTCTCATCCTCCACGCAATTTGGATTATCCATATAGAGCTACCATAGAGAGCTACAATCGTCAACTGCACATTATTATCCTCTTCTGAAACACAAACACTTCTCGGAAATGCCTGGCAATGATTTGTTCCTGTCAAATATAAAACTTCCATTACCTAAGATGCAGCAGAGAACTGAGGCAGTGAAAGCATCGCAAGAATAACGTCGTATCAAGGAGAACTCCGAAATGAATTTGCCTTAAGTGGAGTCGGAATCAATGGAAATAAGTGCTTGCTGATTGAAATAACAATAAGTCTCTCACTTCTTTGCCTCCACCGTGTTTTGAAAGAGTCGGCGAGCAAGAAAATTAATTCGTCTGCAAATTGAAGTAGAGCTGTAGAAAGTGATGTTTTTTGAGAAGTCGGCACTTCATTGATTACAACAGCAACCGCTTCCAGGCGACCTCGGACAATCGCGCTAGCGGACTCGTACATAGCAATTAGACATTGATTGACATGTTCAAGTGCCGTAGTGTCATAGTTGTAGACTTCAAAATCTATAACTCTGAAACTATGATTGTCTCATTGATGGACAGTTTTAGGATCAAGCCAAGAATCAATTATTGTTCCATTGCTGGACGGTCCTTTAAATTCAAATGTAACCTGGATTCATCAATCATTACCTTTGACAGTTTCATTAACTAATTACGCGTTAGAAGCATATGTGAAATGGCGTGGTCAGGTTTACTTGATTTCAGTCAATTGGACGGGGAAGCAATTTGCGGTTTGTCAGATAATTAAATCCAGGAAATAGTTGATTTCCAAAACTCAATAACCCAACCATGGCTATCTACTACGAATGACAAGACAAGCAATATACCAAGCGATGAGCTAGATGAACTGCAAAAGGCCGCTATACCACATTCAACAGCAGTTCAACAAAAGAGCCATTCTGAAAAATTTATGTCCTTTTTGTCAAATCGAAATCTTTCAACCGATTTAAGATCATTGAAAAGAACTGAGCTCTTGGAACATTTGAGATTTTTCTATTCAAGTTTAAGAACAAATAAAGGTCAATTTTATGCACCTGCAACTCTTAACTGCATTAGAGCTGCACTTTTGCGATTTTTCAACTCTCCGCCACTAATGCTTAATGTAAACATAATAACCGAAATTGAGTTCAATGGCGCAAATCTTCTCTTGAAAGCAATGGCTACTGAATACTCTAAAAATGGCGGTGAAACTCAGCATTTCGATGCAATCGAAGAAGAAGATTTGAAGAAGCTGAGAAGATATTTTGATCGGTCAAATCCCGAAGTGCTTCAAGAAGAAGTATATTTTGCAATTGAGTACTTTCTTGGAACCAGAGGTCGTGAATGGATCAGATACTTAAAGAAGGAGAATATCATAACAAAAACAGACTCCAGAGGCAAGACCTACATCGATATCAAATACATGAATGACATTCAGAAAAATCATCAACCAACGGTGTCTAACTCCAACAATGAAAATATAAAACAAGCCAGGTTATACTCAACAGGCAATCCAAGTACATAACTCGTCAGCGCCATAAGACTACTTCTCGAAAAGTTGCCAGACGATTGTGAGCACATATTTTACAAGCCAAAAAAGAATTGGTTTTCTGATCAGCATTGGTATCACGAAAAACTTGTCTATGGTATTCACAAGATTGGTGATCTGATGAAAGTAATTTCATGCAAAGCTAAACTATCGAAAACGTATACATCACACTGCATACGATCAACTGTGGTTACTAACATGTTCAATATGGGCTTCAGTGCGCAGGACATACAGTGCGCTCCACTACCACCTTAGAAATGACTTTCTCCGCGGCACCTCAAAAGAAAATGAAAATTGTGGCAACTGCGGATAGCAATACTGTTACAATTTCCTTCGACTGACTTCAAGTGATTTAATTAAGCGATGTTAATTTGCTCTTTAGAACTTTTCTCTGTTTTGATAGATGCATGTTTCGAATTTTTGTCTTTTTATTAACAGATTGCAAATTTATTGCTTATTGATTATCAATTTAGGCCTATTACTAATTCTGCTACTCATTAAAAAACTATGGGATTTAGGTAAAATGACCTCTATTGCTGGACGGTAAAAATGAGATATCACTGATTCCTAATGTTAAAAGTGATGGGAAAACAATTTCTAGGATAGGTAGAATCTCAATGATGGACGCTGAAGTCTACAACAATGATGTCAGATCGATGACTCGAATATATAAAACAGAAGAAATTTCTATGCACAATGTTGCATTCATCATACTAAATTGTCAAATACATAAAGTTGATCATCAGAGTTGATCAAAAAAATCGGACCACCTAAAATATGCCATACTTCAATCGATTCTCCTGCATTTCAATTTCCTTTTACATTGACAAGCCACACACCATTTTATCAACTCTTGTTAACTCTTATGATCAACTAAATAGTTTAATTCCGACACGAAATTCTCAGTTAAATATCAAAACTTATTCAATGAAATAAGAAAATCTGTGTCGTTATCAGTGGCTTAGCAGTCAGTGCACAGGTCTCAATATTAGATGAAAAAAAAGTGAAGCATCTAATCGTCTGTTTGCTTGTAATTTTGGAAATTTTTCCATAATTGCTTGCAATCGACACTGATTCGTGATTGTCATTGGATTCTACAAAATAAAGATCTTTTGTTGAATGTGCCATGACATTTCCATGCTCTTTTTTCTGTTTCCCCTACACTCGGAAACGAAGAATTTGGATGTGATTATTTCGCGAATTTCCTATTGTTTTTCAGGATTTACGTTTCAGTTCTTCTAACACAGGCAGCGAACAGAACAGATTGTCAAATAATAGAACATGGTCATTTGAGTTGAAAATATATTGCGAACAGTTTCTGACAGCATGAGTACCAAGGGGAGTATCGGACATATTTCCACCTTCCCAGCCATACGGAAAAAATGCATTGAGCTGCTATCATCCGCCGCCATTACCCAGCTTTCAAGTCCAAATCGCATGAGCTTCTCTTTATGATGCAGTTTACATTTATGGTAGCAAAAGTAAGGAACGATCTGCCCATCGATGCAAAGATATTTTTGCGAGTTTATGCAGAGCTGTTTCATATCTTCATTGGCGAGATCAGTCAAAGGACGTAGTTTGGCCTGCCCATCAGTCAAGCAAAGATCATTGTTATCCACGACATGAAGAAAACTATAATTACTCAAATTCGTTACGAGAAATCAGCTGGGAAGAGGACAGTCTTTCAACGTCAACTGAATTTTTGTCAGCAGAGTAAACTTTATTCTTTTGGCATTTGAATAGATAAAGCGTCATTTATGCTCTACAATAAAACCGATTCATAGAAATGGTCAATGGGACGTCTGCTTCAAATGTCAGAAAAATTTAAAACTGACATCTGCCAACGTTCCCTTTGGGAACAACGAAACAGCGAACTGATTTTTTCATGTAGATATCAATGGTTTTAACTGAAATAGAGGATCTCAAATATTAACTGAGTGACTGACAATATCATAGCAGGAAAATATAATTGTCTATTAATCGTTATTCTATAAATGATAATTTTGAGTAGTACTATTTAGCCTCAAAAATGAAAAGGTGAAACTTGACAATGTTGTCTACCTTAACAGATTTGAAATGCTTGCAGATGCTCGTAATCGTTTTCAAGCAACTTGAACAAGTTGTATGTAAAAAATATTCCATTATAAGCGTTGTTAAAACAATTTAATCACAGTTTGAAACAAGGGGAACATTGGGCGTAAATGGATTACTGAAGTGTGATGTCATGTCTAGTACTGCATAGTCGTCCGAAGAGACTATGCTGAAAAGATGACAGTCGTCAAGCAAAGGTAATAGACCATCACCTGATATAAAAGATTGAGAGCACTCACAATGAAAGAAATAAGGAATATGCAACACATTTTAATACATCAAAATTTCAAACTTTGGAGTGGCTGACCGGATGTTAGAAACGCAATTAACTCTTTGTTTGGCCTTAATTCGCTCCTGTTTTCCCGAGAAAATAGAGTCTGGATATACATAGGGTAGTGATCTCAGCTCCTTAAGTAAGGCGATGGAACGACATGAGCAATCAACTTCTCATGTTCAGGAAGCAGGGTCGATGGTAGCAAAAATTCTTCTTTTATAAAGATCAATGTTGTAACATAAAAAATGTCTGCTAAAGAAATAGACTTCCAATGCTGAGCAAAGGCCTATGGTCTGGGAGCACGCGACGCTACTGGTCGTTATAGAACCCAAGATTCGTCGCCACATATTTTGTATAGCTACCAAAGATTACCCAACACCCAACCTTTTTCCTCATTCCCAGTTCATTGCTGACCTCTAATACATTTTATGATTACTTCTAACCTTCTGATCTAGCAGTCAGGAGGAGAATACTTTCCATAGTTTCATTCATAGGTGGGAAAATGTCTAGTCTCCATTATTGTCTTGACATAATATTCCTTTTCTATCATTATTGAAGACAATTTTCTGCTGTGTGAATAACAAATCTGGATTGTACGTATTTATGATTACATTTGCAAAATGATTGCAGCAATGTAGTAATAGCATGGAGCTTTATGGCCAATAGTCGAATTGTAGCAGTCGCGTAAGCACTTGAAGCACATGTAAATATTTCTGATGAATACTGAAATGTACTCAACTTTCTGTAAACTATATATATCTTTGTTTTGACCTTCAAAAAAATAACCTATAATATAAACTATAGTTTTTATCTCGGTTGCAGTGCATTTCGGGTATGGCAATTTCATTTGCGATATCCAGTGTACTTAAAATTTCTATGATGGTTTAAGATATTGGCCTAGATTTCCGACATTACACTTTGGGCTGAGATGAAAACTGAAATAATAATTGAAGTAATTTCTTCAGACTTACTCGCTGACTTTTGTGCACACTCGCACATCTCTCTATCCTTTACCCAGGCGAAATGGCACTCTGCGTGATTATCAGCCGCACGGAAAGCCAGGAATAATAGATGCAGAACAGTCCTTCGACTTATTCAGCCGTCTAGCAGGAAGTTTTAAGCTAGCTTGAGCCATTCCGAGCCATGTTGGCGAGGCCGGGTAGGGCTAGAGGCAAGGCTTACGACTTCTTTGCTTAAATTGTTTAGGTCTCAGGACTCCCTCCAGGGAAGACTTCAGTTTTGATAAAGGTACTCTTTCTTCCAAATTATGATTCATTCTTTAACATTGGACAACAGTAATCAAATGTTAACTAAAACTGCGACCTACGTTCAACCCTGAGAGACCTGACGAGGGACTCCGGAGCCGTATTTTCTATTTAACTTTTTTTTGCTGTTGATATATCAATCGCCCCTGCCCATGTAAAATCAAACTTTTTGACAGTGAATCTGCATATGTTGCTTTATTAAATTGAATGAGTAGAAGTATGGTAGATAGGCGAAGGGGAGTCCACTGGATCAAGGCACTACCTCAAGTCTCAGAGGGTGCAGAAATCGCCATCACAAAATGGACATGTCCACGATGCTGCATAAGGAGTGAAGTTCATTTGTTCATTGTTTGCATCATGTTCGTGCATGTGCGTTGTGTTAGAGGATCGCAAGATGAGAATAGTTTGCTTTCGCACATAATCGTGCATGACTGGTCGGCCTACAGGAACAAATCAGCATAAAACAATGTTCAAAATGAAAACTGTCATTATAGTCATAGCTCAACACTAAAACACTAAAAACAGACTGTTGGCAAAGCTTTTACAGCAGCAATTGATGAGTTTGAGATCTCCAAGGCTGTTTTGACGTTCCCAAAGTGCAGGAATTATGGCTTAGTTATTCCTATTTCCGATAGGTATGGATAAATTGAAAGAATAGACACATATAAGGGTTCGGCTGCATGGAGTAAATCAATTTCATCAAATTCACCTATGCGAGGTTATATGGCACCAGCAAGCATCGTAAAGCCGCCTCTTAGTACAACTGATGACGTGCTAAATGTTGTTGACATGTAAAAACACCATATTTTCGCATGTATTTTGAGAAGGCGGAAAGATACTCAAAGGATTAGTTATATCGACCTGCTACTCGCAAACATCATTGCTTTACTTAAAATCAACTTTTCTAATGCTTTGATATCGATTTAAGCAAGTAAACTAAGAATATGTGAAAGCGGTTCACTGGACCCCTCTCAGGTTTCAGAGGGTGTGAAGAATCTGAGGGCTACCTTAACATTACTGATGGACCGCCACGGTTTGTAAACAAAACCGTGAAAGTTCACATACTTGCTCTAACTAAAGCATCTAGCATACTTATATTACATTTCAGAAAGATTGAAGGTCGTCGGCTTCAATGACGTCACGAAGTTCTGTGCACATCCTTTTTACAGAACTATCATAGACTTGATTTTCGTGAAGAGTAACGATTGAAAAGCTTAAGAGAAGACAAAATGGCGAGTCTGAGTGTAGAACTGGTATGTTGGGCTACTACATGAGGATTTCTTGATACATGTCGGGATATCTCAGTTGATTTCAGTGAAAATTGTACTATTGTCAAGTGTGCTGATTGTGTGGGATCATTTTAGATTCAAGTAAAGAAAGCTCCATTGTATCAGTCTTTGTGAGTGTTACAGATTGGTGCTCTAATAATATGTCAACCAATCAATCAAAAAGTTGTTAAATGTTTATCTCTAGAAGGAAAAGTGTTGATGTATCCAGATATTTGTTACCGAATGTACCAATGAAGACCGAAATGAAAGTGCTTGGTGTAATTTTTGACAATTGTTTAAAATGGAATTCTCATATCAAGTTTATCACAAAAAAGGCTACCTCGTGTTTAAATGTAATCCGCCGTTTGCGGCCTTTCATGCCTTTGGAGTCTCTGCTACAAATTTATTTTGGATGCGTAAGATCGATTTTAGAATATTGTACTCCTCTCGTCTTGAACCTGTACATGTATGAAGTTGATGCTGTTGAGAGAGTGCAAAGACGCTGTCATCGCTTAATTTGTCTTTCTAAATCGTGCAGGTGCTCAAACGTTGTGCCATTGGACTATCGCAGAATAACTATTTTATACAGGCTATTTTATATAAGCTATTTTTGACACTTGTGAATGATGTGACACATCCATTAGGCTAAACCATCTTCGATCTCCCATTTTGTCCCGGACCAACAAATTTCAGCTACCACTGTGTGCGACTGCAGCTAGGTCAATTTCGTTTTTCACCCAAATGTGTCGCTTATTTAATGACGGTTTGACTTTGCTACGTTGTTTTCCCATTTGTTTGAAGTTTCTTGTTTGTTTTAATTTTTCATTATACGGTATTGAGTTATCTTTGTCCTACTTTCTGTCCTGGTGGCTCACGATTTTTATTATTGGGGCTTTTTGATTTAATAAACGTCATTCATTCATTCATGTGGAATGTACCTGCATGCATAGTGAGAAACAGTCGGTGTTACAACCATTTGCTGGGGTAGCCAAAACATTGCAAGGTTATTTGACGTTTCTATAGAGACTGGCGCACTTCTGTCGCTACGGGGATATAATATTGACTGATCAATGATGTCTGGCAGCTGCGTTAGCCAGCCAAAGATGAGTCACTATTATTCGTCTCTTATTGATGCACTCATTCTACTGCAGACAAAACTTGCTTCCTTTGTTTTGACCTCCGATCTTACTCCGACCTCTCTTGGCCAGCTATGCACAAAAGATCTTGCTTACATGCACCCAAGACACTAGTCTTACTCTGTGTAAACTTTAGTGATGCTCGTTATGATACTGCAATTCATTTCGGAGAAATCATGAACATAAAAAGGAGGTGTACATGTAAATATTCCCAACAATTTAAATTCGACTTGAGGGACCAACGCCTGCAAGGATAAAACCTGATCTGTATCAGCAGAAAGAGTCGGTGATTTACTCATTACCACCGTGGTAGATTCCTATTTAATCTGTATTCTAAATAATTACATTTGTTTTAAATGTCGATTTCAATTTTATCATATATATATATATTAAGCATTCGACAGAGTGCGAAATATGAATGCAACATTATGAGTCTGGCTTATACAATCACATCGAAGAGAAGTTTATCTTGCATCTAATATTTTACATGAAACAATGCAACAATGAATGAATCAATCGAACAACCAGCCAGTTCAACGTCAAACACGCCAAATTGTTCGAAGTTTCAGTGACTGTTATCAACCGGATCACACAGCAAAGAGACACAATCGATGTCAAGTTCCAAAGAGAAGTTTATGAACTTTTTTCGTGCGCCTCCTAACTTTTCTAATTATGATCGGATGGTCCAATATTATCGAGAAACGTTTGCACAATGATCTGAATACTTCAAATCTGAAGGAATCGTAGCGATCGGAGCATTTTGAAAGAATTCATAGCAATCCGCAAGCGGCGGACAACTATTTTTCCTATCTCTGCAAGGTATTAAAAACGTTTTTTTGCCCACTTAGTAAGTTCCTATATGTGCCATCGTTTTCAATCAGTTTGCAGTTTAAGTGATCCCGTTAACCAACCTAATTCTGTGTTTGTCAGTGATCCACATTACTTTGATATTCATCTATCTGCACTACTGCACGCTACTGCGTGTACTGACTCGCGTGACCTATCTTCAAAGAGTGGCATTCCAATTTATGACCAATCAAAAGCATGACAGCGACATATGTTGAAGACAACAACGTAATCTTCGAATGAAATACGAGCACATCTTCTCAAAACATCTCATTTTAGGAAAAAATTTGTAGGCATTGCTACAGGATTGATGTTAGAGCTAACATCTAGTCGCTCCCGATGTTTTTGAATGAGGTGCAAAGTTTAATTATGTACACAATTATGTGGATTTTCCTTACCAATGGTAATGAACAGTGTAGGGAATCTAAAATTTGAAGCGCATAGGCAATTACATCTAAAACTTTCCTATCTTCATCGTCACATGACTGTTTGTGGTCACATGCTGTAGAATTTGATACATAATTTTGAACTAATATTTTCCAACTGAATCAAAAGACTCCTAGTACATGCGTTGTGTTGGAAAAATTCAAAAATGTTTGAAAATTTTAAAACAACAACCTTGAACATTGTGTGGAAAGTTTGGAAGCGGCCGCAGCTGCTTGATACACAGTAAATTTAAGACATCAGAACCAAGCTTCTTCTGATGATTTTAGGCAACATAAAAGCTGTGCTTTACGGCATCGAGTGTAATAAGGTTACGGCAATAATCAAATGCAAACCAGAAACCGTAGTCTGTACGAAAACGGATGTTAATTGAAACTCGTGTTGTCGTAGCAATTAATTGTCGACTCTGAACCGACCAGATTGATACAATCAATTTACTCTATGGATCCAATATCTAGATATCAAAGACAGCTTTGTAACGGTCTGCTTAGTTGGGGATGTGCATTTCATGTTGCTTTGTATACATGTATTTATGTATCAAAATATTTCGTGTAATGAGTGTAATAGAGCAATTATAAAATATAACACCGCCAAGACCAAACACAGCAATCACAACAATCACTTAGGGTAAGAAAAAGCCGGAAGAATATCGCGTGCTTCCATGAAGACGCACTGGCACAATGCACTGGCACTGGCTCTTTACCTCCATACAAGAAATTCATTCGAATCCGTCAATGGGGATATCTCATTCTGGAAACAGCTGCGGATGACAGCCCTGGTCAAACAGATAAGCGAATAAAAAAATGAAATAGAAAACTGTATATTCCGTAAAATCTGTAATTGACTGTCATATATGGCGGCTTGGTGGTCTATTTGTCAAACTTCTCTTTTTGTGGCGTTCTATTTTTCAACATTTGTGAGTATAAAGTGTTAAGAAATTGCTTCGATAAAGCTTGCATTTACGTGCATGTTCTATCTCTATAAAACTCCTAAATAGCTAAATGCTAAAGTACCTAAAAGTCCGATATGATATAATACTGTTCTGTTTAGTACTCAGATGCATTCTTAAATAGGACTTTGTGATTTAAAATGTGTACTGCATACATGAAGTACTGCAACTAAATGAGCAGATAGAGTATTATTGGTTGTTTAAAACTGAATTTTCTAGGGACAGAACCCTGGTCTTCCTTAGGGTGTAGTTTACCTTTGCATTGGCCTCTATTTCTTGTATATCTGTCACATTTAGATCTTCATTCATCGCAATTCGCAATCCTTTAGTCGTGCTATTTCCCTACATGTAACATTACCATGGATTGATCTGAAGGCGTCAAATCCATTGTTTGTATCCATTCGTTAGTGTTGTCGGGTTTCAGCAAACGTCATCTCAACTCTTAAACCTAAGCGTTAAAAGACTGCAGCGCTTAGCCTATAAATAAAAACGGACTCACTTTGAATTGAATTAACAGAGAATGTGCATTTAGGCGTTACTTCCAAAACCGGTTTCTTATGAAATTATATTCGTAAAATTGGAGGTGTACTAATCAAGTAGACCACATGCCCACCTAGGCCTATTAAGTAGGATTCATATAGAAGCACTGACTACTAGTATACCAGTAGAAACCAAGACTAGTACGCTAACGATCATGTAATGAAATCAAAGCACTACAAGTGGAGGAATTCGATAAGCCTTGACAACTAAACAAATGCCGGGAATCCTCATTTAACCGATTAAAAATATAGTCGATTAACCGGTTACGAAAAAATTAAGCGGTCCCAGCCCTGTTACAAGCTTTTGACAATTTATCTGAGATACCTTATTTCACGACATTGTCCAACATTAACAAGTGAAATGAATTTGCACTTCCCTAGATTTCATTAATGAACTTTAAGGCTATTATTGGAATAAAATTTTGAAAAAGTTGAGACGCTATAAATCAAATCATTGTGCATGAAGTTACACGAATTCCCATGCGTGATAATTGATAATTACAGAATTTTCTGAGCGAGTGCTTTTTCTGAACCGCATTGTACATCTACAAATCTTCTCTCTTCACTTACAATATTGTTCAGAATTCGGCCTAACACAGCCGATTAACTCTTCAAATTCCGTGGGATGGACACCGGTTGCACCCGATAGTTCTAATTCGTAAGCTCCATCCGTTATAAACAAAAACATTTACTTTCCCATCTCCATAAAAGGTTTTGTCATAACGACATCAACACTTCCTTTGTCACGCTTATCAAAAACTTGCTTCATCCTCTGTTTTGCTAACTTTATAATGTTATCTCGCATCTCCAACAGGAATCGATAAAGTATATTATTCTTAATAATTGTTTGCTGGTAGAAAAGTTCAGAACTTTATCTCCTATTTGTCAAGAATATTTAGAGTTAACAAAGCGACGTTGCAGGAACGTTGACGATCTCCTATGTTAAATCGATGCAGAGTCGTCGTAATTGTCACATACCCTTTATTCCAGAATCCGTACATCCATGAAATTTATTCATCTGATGCTTTAGTCCTTCATTATAACGTAAATGCAGTCGCTCTTCCCCAAAGCTGAAAATCAGACTTTAATATCTCAAGACAAAATGATATTTTCATTCGTAGACAGACGAATGTCAACTCCATTGGGATTCTAACTTGGAGCTTCTGTAGAATATACAAACAGAATATACATTCTGAGTTTAAATCTGTCTTGAATTGCATTTGCTTTAAGAAATTTATAAATAGAAATTGAACGGGTTGAGCTGGACACGTTTACACTGAGAAAAAACATCTGTGTAGTTAACGTGCTTTGCATTCTTCGCTCCCGCTGTAATTCGTTGAACACGGTAATACACGAATAACAGCACAGCAATCACGAAAAAGAGTGTAGTTATCTCATTCTCCCTGAAGACACGTTTGATGTGTTATCAGCAAACAATATAGCAATGAGCATAGACGAGTATCAACAGAGTACAGTCGAACCCGCATATAAGGAAGTGCGTGGGATCAGCAAAAAATGTCCTTATAAGCGGGTTGTTCTTACATGCGAGGTTTCTGTAAATTTAATATTTGGGCTCCTTTCAATGAAGAGATGAGTAGTAAATATAATATGTGTAATATCTGATTTAATCAATGAGATTTATGATGTAAGTTTTATACTATTTTTCAATTTTGAAAGTATTTTTTGCTGTATTATTGTAATCTGCAACAAACAGTATGTGCAATTATATGTATGCAAATTTAATTACAATTGTGATGACAAAATAATAATGCCCCCCATGATTAAACCTTTCATCCTAGCTGAATTCTATATATCAAAAACTCAGTATCCAATTAGAACATAAAAATTGTTTGAATAGTAAATTATTTGCGAAGTACAGAGATTAGAACAGTCATAAAGGAGAAAAGAAGTCGGTCAATTTCTTTTGTGTACCTTTACAACTGGAAATTTTCACTAAATCAGGTTCCAAGTCGTCAAGGCGATTCATAGCACTCAAATCGAGGTTTTGTGATTGCAACGCTAATTCGTAATGTGTTGCTCTGCTTTGCTTTCCTCCTAGATATCTTCTGTCGTGTCACGCCAAAACAACATTGTTTTGGATTGTTGTTTTGAATTTTCAAATCCTGCTTTAACAATTGCATTCATATGTAGCTACAACCATGGATATCTGCTAAAATGAATCATGGATATCCATGAATGAATAAAGAAAATTGCAAGGTATAGATAGCTACAGAGACAGTATACATGTGGTAGTCTATATTGTCTAAGGATAGTTAAAATCATAGAAATGCTTGACAAACAACGATGTCCCCACTGATGGGTAGTTCCTAATATAAGGGGCTTTATTGTGAAGTTTTATTGTGGATGGGATATGAAATGCCCTTCCTTAGAGCCGGGTTGTCCTTACATGCGGTTTCCTTATACGCGGGGCCGATTGTGCATAGATAAATTGAAGTGTGAGTGGGATGCACAGATATGTTCCTTATACGCGGGTCCGACTGTATTAACATTGCTATTGTTGAATATAGACATCGCGATCAACCAAGCTAACTATACATTCAAAGCAGATCATATCAATGAATCAGGCCACAAATTTTCATAGATATGTAACCAAGATTTCTATGAAATGAAACATTTTGGCATAGAAGTGCAACTCATCAGCGACATTTAGTTGAAAGTGATGTTAAAAGATTAATGTTAAATATCTATTGTAATGAATGCTATACGATATTATTTCATTGTTACTGACATAGAAGTAGATAATAGTACACTAGAATGAAAGTTTGATATCTTGCCTATGTACAATGATGGCACATGGAAAAATCTATGGCTTGTACGCAGATCAGATTCGATCTAAAACATTGTATTATAGTGAAACTATCAGCCAAGTTGGTTGTGGAAGTTGTTGACAGCAAATTATAGGATTTGCTGTCAAATGCTTTTGTAAAATCTATGAATGATATATGTACTGGGCTATTTAATTCGATGTATTTCTCAATTAGCTATTGTAAGGCAAATATTCGTTCGATAGTTCATCTTCTTGGTTGATAGACAGCTTCTGTTTTTGATATGGATGCACAAAGATCTCTTTGACTCGGTCGGCTTTAACTTTAATGAACAACTGGTAGCTTAAAGCTTAAAATGCTTATTTACACAAGGTGTCCCGCAAGTCTGGACACATAATAAAAAAATCCCATATTCCATTAACATTAATCATTTATCAAATGTTGAAGTAAATAGCAGTAGACAAAATGCATGAAAGTGAAAGGGTGTGTTCAAAGTGTCCACCCCTGTTCACAGTACACAACTCCAGTCGATATCTCCACTCCATCAATACTCGCTGAATGATATCTTGGGTAATCTGCTAACAGGCTTCCTGCATCCGCGACCGCAAGTGTTGTAGGTCTTGAATATTCTCTGAATACACCATATCTTTCAAGTGTCCCCAAAGGTAAAAATCAACTGAAGAAAGGTCTGGACTTCCTGACGGCCATTCAACCGTTCCTCTTCGATCAATCCAATGTCCAGGAAGTTGCTCATTCAAAAATTCACCAACATTGACCGAGCAATGAGCCGGGTCACCATCGTGTTGAAACCAAGCAGGACCGTCGCTGTCTGTTAGACTTGGTATTGCTTCGTTACGTAACAGACTGAAATAATTTTCTCCACCAACAATGTCCTCAAAAAAGAATGGACCAACAAAGTGATCTTTCCAGATACTACACCATAAGACGTCTGGCTCCTTGATCTTTGGATACATCAAGCCAGTGAGGATTGCTTGATGACCAATAGCGTGTGTTGTCTGCTAACCTATCTACAAGCGTTAAAGTTGGCTTCATCAGTTAATAAATTTCATATGATATTTCATATATCACCAACAAAATTACTTCAATGCGATCTTCAATTGCCAGCAATATGCTCGTTGATAAGATATGAAATGGAAATGCGACTGACTAGCTAAACTATTTAACAATAGCGAGTACTACTCACCTGTTATGAACACAATAATTGACAGTTCATTTACACAACTATTTGTAGTTGAGGACATTGAAGTTAAAGGTATTAATCAGAAAGAAAGACGAACACATGCATTGCACACATAGAATCTCATAATTTCCTATGTATCCAGACTTGCGGGACACCTTGTTTTACAATAGTCGATGCAGTCTAGTCTACAATTCTTCTTATGAATGACAACTATGAGAGCTTCTTTGAAGGCTTGAAGCACTTTGCCTGTTGCGAGGATATCATTAAATACCTGTAACAAGGCATTTGATTGTGTTCGCTGCCAGATTTTAGGAATTAAGAGTCGATATTGTCAATATCAGGACTTTTCCACTTCCTCAAGGTGCTTCAGTTACAATGCTACACTATATCTGAGACTACACATGGTGGATAATGGAAAGTGGATAACGGCAACAGTGGAAAAGTGGAAAGTGGATAATGAAGATAAACAATAGAGCTACAATGACACTCTACTGCACCGAAAGCAATGAAACTATACACACTATACCTAAGACTACACTTTGAATATAATATTTCTTTACTTGAATTTGTTATCGCCAGTTTCTTAATCTGCTTATGGAATCCATCATTGGTTCATTTGTTCTTTTTTGAAATACAAATACTTCGACTACTACTTCAGCTACCGATTAAGGAATATAAAACATAATACTACAGTCCGTCAGTCATCAGCAGGTACTCGTCTAGTTGTGTTTCGACCCCTAACCTGAACACTCAAACCTGGATGAGCGAGGTCCCACATATAGTGACTAACAAAATGATGAATAGGTAATGATATGTCTTGAAAGATATGCCAAAAAGATAAGTCAGACATCATTCAATTGTTACGTTTCCCACATGTACTCATCCTGTACATCAATCTGTGCCTTTTTCGATTCCCACAAGTAAACAGATCCTGTTCATCCTCGATTCCCATAAATATGTAATCGTAGTGTGATAATATGCAATCTGCATTTACACAAACTTTGCCTCATTCGAGACTTAACAATGGAAGCTCTTTCATCTCCCTTAAACCACGCTAAGCGTTCTGCATTCGCTCTTCACCGCCCCACCCCCCATGTGATGGCCACTGGCCATTGTTAGTCGTTTATTCTCCTATGCAGCCAGAAATTAAGGAAAATGTGAGTCGTTTGTTGGTCGCGTGCATCACTGAAATTTACAGCGTGAAGTGAATTGTCGAGCCGAGAAAAGACCATATTTGTAAAGCGATTCATTATGCCTAAATTCAAAGGAAAAAATATAGCGATTAATAATTCTAAAGCGATTATATATTCTTTGAAGTAACGAATCAAAGTGTTTATAATTGACAACACATATATATATAGTCAATGTATCTTGATGCAGGTGATTACAAGCGTGCTAAATGAAATTTCTTAGCTTTTATCAAATTTTGCATAAAACATATTCGCAGTGTAAGAGGAATAGGTCAGCTAGGCGTGGACTAGAATTTCCTCCCATTGGAATGCCTTTAATCTGCCTGAAAACTAAATTACCGAATGTGACGTAGGTCTGTGATAATAGGAAATGCACGGCTTCTTTTTAACTTCTGTTTGTCAAAACAGTGATAACCATTATATTTTTTCATTCAGCAGAAGGACTTATCATATCCAATGCAAATAAATCTTCTATTTGAGGAATTAAACACCAAATCCATAATAGCGAATATGTGATCTTCAATCAATTTTTGATTTTGATCTAGACTCGTATATACGGTTGAAAAATCGAAAACTTGTAATGAATGAACTTGTGTCGAATTTAATCTGGTAGGAAATTCTTGTGTGGACTACAAAAGCAATCGAAACCGCTGTTTCTCTTAATTGCCATAAAACATCTCTGAAAATTGTCACGTAAAAAATGTATGGATGAGCGCAAATTAGATCATAAATTACATGTAGATGATTAGAACCACAAAATTTCGCCTATGAAGAGAAAGCGAGTATCAAATTGACCATAAAAACCTGAAAATCCTTTCATATATTATATCATGACAAACATTGCATGAAAGTGCGTTGAAGCACTGAACTGATGTACTTGCACTGTGCATGGCTTATCGTTGTGTTACATTCATTATTATTATGTTATTGCAATTACATGTATGCATGAATATTATCATAAAGCAAGTCGATTGCTAATCATTGTAGTTTTAGTGATAGCGGAAGCAATCTTGTGACTCCCATGAGATCAGATGATCAAAAATATTTTCTAAAATCTTTAAAATTAGATTGGTGTTAATTGTTGATTTGGATATCAATACTCGAACAAGTCGTTCTTTCTCTTTGTCACAGTGATTTTCTAAGTCTGATTTGGTTGTTTGATCAAAGTCAGCAAAATCGGTTCCTGTTGTGTTTCACCTCTCGACGATTCTTATGAAAGAAGTATTCGCCATAAATCACACAATAGATTGGAAGTATAGCTACAGACCGAAAAGACAACAGAAGCACAATGACAGTTATAATATCCAAACTAGAAAGATCGAATTGATTGAATGAGATTTGTTTGCATTCTTTCTTGAAATAGATCATTATGCCTTACCATTCTCATAGATTTCAACATTAATGTTTTATGTGAATGCAACGGGAGGTCAATTAAGTTTCTTCACTTCCACAAAACAGATTTCGAAAGAAAATGAGGACGATATTTTCATAACGTTGTTACTGATCGAAGCTTTTAACAACAACATTGACGTGTGAGAAAAGGGAATGTTTGAATATTTGATTCACACTTTGATCCAGGAATAATGATAACATTCATTCGGTAGCATTTAGAAAGCAATGTTTCGGCATTCAAACTTTCTCACCGACCATTTTCTCTCAAATTTTGACAAAAATCCAAAGAATCTACATGTACTTGCCACACATTTGCGTCTCAACTGAAAAATGACGATTTGTAAAAGAATTAGAGTTGAAACAGATTTTGGGGAGTATATCAGAATTGAAATTCAACCCACTGATCATGTATATACATGATGTAAGCTAGTCTGCAACACTTTAATGTATTCTTTAATACTTTAATGATTAATTGTCATTGATTTAAAGAAGATAAATACACCACATCAATTGATAGTCCGATATGCACCTTTGTAAAAATCAGTTGAATGCTACACATGTTACAGAATTTCAACCAATATAATAAATGCAGCAATAAAATCATACTATACTACATGTATAAGTTAGTTTTTACATACTTACTTAGCGCATCTGTCCAATGAGAAATGCATATATTGAAGCCAATGGCTTATATTTGGCACTTTTTAAATTGCGATAGTCACTATCTTGACTTTTGTCAGAAAATTATCTTTGGTAGAAGTTTACTCGCATCATCTTTCTGATTTACATTGGCTTCGTATCAGACAACGGATATGTTTAGAAATTTGTGTCACTGAATCCCTGACGTGTTTATGTTTTTTGTGTACATGCAATGTTGTATAATTTTGAGCTCACCAAGTAATGGCGCTCTACAAATATATAGTTATTGTTATTTTTTGAAAATTTCTGTAAGTTTGATATCTGATGGACTTGATACGCAGGACGGTTCAGAACATGATAATTATTCAACCTGTTTTTTTAAACCATGCATGTGACGGATGAATTGTTGGTACTTCTATTCTTTTTCCCAGCATTTTTTGTTGTTGATACCCGCGAGTGTTGCATCGGCAACAATCTTTACCTGCTACTACGTGCAGTTTCACTACCGTCGTAAAAACGTTGAGTGTGTAACATTCCTCTGGTTTGTAGAATTTTCACAGCATTTGCTTTGTCGTTAATCGTAAGTGTATAGACAAAAATCCCACGAAGTTTATGATCACAACTGTATCTTGTTTTCTAACTGAGTATCCAAGGGACCAAGCCTTCATCCCAGGAGTCAAGCAAGACTTCTCAGTGGTTTTGTACTATCACAGGTCTATTTTAAATCAAAACGTTTTAAATTTTAAAGACGCATGTGATTAAAACCACTTACTCTAAAAATTTGGAAAATCGAAAACGAGTCATCGAAAACGACTTACTTCAGTTGATGCTAAAACCAGCGAATTACCCCCGCTTGAAACGCGTGGGGGTTGTACATATATTTTAATTAACTATTTTAATCTGGTCAATAAATTTCAAGGAGAGACGAAAGCTGTTTTTAGCATCAACTGAAGTATGGATTGAATTGCACTGAATAATCTTGTCTACCGTACAATGTGTAGTAGCCATACATGAATATAAACATCTTTGTCTAGCAAATAGAAGTCCATGGGTTTTACGTGGCATATTCCAGTAGTTAGAATATAAACATTGCTGTCAATGCGTGAGCACTCATATCGTCAAAATGATGATAGACCTAATTACTTTATTGAATCGAGGTCTTTATTGTTTTCTATCTTAATGCACAACAGGGCAAGGACATTGTATTGCCAACGCCAGCCGCTCCAACTCTGCCAGTCCTGCATTGGATTTCGTAAAAATTTTAATTTTTTTTTTCAATTGCTGTGAAAATCGATTAAACTTCCAATTATTTTCATTGTGGATAAATAGGGTACGGTGCGTCAAAAATCTCTGTGACCGTAAACACACTGTCCATAAAATCTCGAAGTCCGTTAGAAATAGTAAGTTGTAATTCATATGTTTATATAAATATCTTAATTTAAATTTTGAATTGCTTTTGTAGCACGAAGAGAGCTACGTACTTGTAGAAAATAAATGCCAATATTAGAAAGTTACGCTAAATGAGTTACACCGTGAATTACGCGTAACAAAGGGAGACAATGGCGACGTTTCATCGCATGTGACATTGGCAGAGGTCCTGTTCATAGGAAGCGGTCCACCTGATGCTTCATGATCAGGGACCTGTGCATAGAAAAGTGTCCTGATTATGAAGTCTGTTTAAGAAATACGATGTAGGCCAACAACGACATCATTACCCTGCAATGATTACCCCGGTAATGTTACCCTGGCAGTCAGAACGAGTTTCTGCTGAGAACGAGGCCGAAAATGAAACTTTCACAGAATTATGTAGTGGCCTTGTCAGACACAAACAAAGAAAAACACATCCAATGGGACACAGATAATTGCAGTTTTTGGTAAAAATGAAATGTTCTTGTTTTCTCCTATCAACTGAAAAGTACTACGTCTAGAGCCATAATTTTCGACATGGTATGTCTTCATTTCATTTCCGATCCGATCATGTGTGTGTGTGTGATATTATCATGGTTCTAATTGACGATGTTTGCGCGCGAGAATGTGGTTCAATGTGGATGAAGTCGGCCAGCATGTGTATGTACACTGTAAACCGTTGACCGACAATTATCCTACAAAATTACTGACAAAATCAACCGACCATTGTCACCTCCAATATCCTGCGACATCCGACGAATTTTGTAGGCTCTCCACCGACATCAAAACAGATGCTTTGTATGCAAATTAACTAAACAAAAACTGTTGAATATTGATTGATTTTTTCGATTAGTGATTGCTTGACTTTTGGGCAATCTGTATTATTGTGTGGCAAAACCATGATTTCTTTTGACATAATTCGATCAATTACCTACATTTTTGATAAAATTTAAGCTATAATTCATTGCTATTCATTTTGTCGCTTTTTGTCAGATATTGTAGGTGTTCAGTGGCAATCATCCTACAAGAACCAACAATGACCGACAAAATAGACACACAACAGAAACAAGCACAAAATAATCACATTAAAACCGCTATTCGCCACTTACATCATGTTGACAATAAATGATTTCCCTTTTTGAATACTCTTGATAATGGGAAGACGATATTTTTTTCGAAAGATTATTTTAATCAGGTATCAAGTAATGAAGCGGATTATGCTCATCTTTGATTACAGACGCATACGTGGCATTAAACGACAATATAGAATCACTGGATATGATTTTGTGAGCTCTTCTTTGTATTCTTTCAATGGAATCTTGCTGTTGAACTTGCAATTTTAAAGAAACGAGGTTATTCTAAAACACTTCGAACACAGCAGTTGTAGATCACTATAAGTTCCGGGGTGTCAAGCAAAGGCCTAAATTGACGAATAACTATATAATTTACATGATGCCTTCTTTGCTATATCAGATACATGCTGTTTCCGTTTTACCCAACTATTTACCAAATTTTTTTTCTAATGCTTTTGAATGAAATTTTTTAATAAAAATGCATTTTTACATTGTTTTATGTCGTCTACCTTACCTCATTATTTGCATAATTTATAAATTATGCGAGATTTAAGAAAGTCGACATATGTCGACCTTGGTAAATATCCGAATTTTGCGTACGCAACCGAAGCAGAAATCGTCATCATGTATGATAAAACGAAGTCGTTTCAAATTTACCACGACCAGTATCGGAAATGCACAACTAAGATAATTCAACTATTTTCTCCGGAGATTTGCCATAGTCGACCTTTTTCGACCATACAAAATCAAGTATAAATTATCGAACTAATGCGCTTGCGGAAATTAAATTCTGAAGGCACGAACGGTATTTTGGACGCAAGGAGTCTATAATTTTAGCCGATGAAAAGGGGAACTGCCTTAAATAGTTCTAAAAATATAGTGCGTAAAAATGTAAAAAAAATAAAAATATAATGCACTCTTACACGTAGGATTTTTCACAGCGAAAATAGTTAGGAATTTGAAATAAACGCTTAATCTATATTGACAGAGACGTGATTGTGATACCCCTTTACTAATCTTCAAAGATATATACCATTTTCCACAAAACATTCTTGATTGTCAGCATGGTCAACAAATGTCGACAGTGGTAAATAACGGGTTAAAGATTCATCAAATGTCACTCCCAAGAATTTTATTTCGAATTTCACAGGAATGTCGGCTATGCCAAAGTGAGAAAAGGCAAGTTCTCTCGAAAGTCTAAAAAACATTTAATGATGTATTTAACATTAATGTATTTAAACATCAATAATATGTAGCTTCATGGTCAAATCTTCATGAACATGATTTAAAATGTTCAGGAGCATGTAATAATTTTTATTTGTCTCATCCTGCCACCCGAGACTCATCACAGTGACTGAGATCATCAGAGCATGTGAATCAAAAACATGTGATTCCTCATTAACCAAAGGAAATTGTTACCTATGTGGTAAAGATGGAAAGCAATATCACGCAATTAGGGCTAGGATCGGTTAACCGGTTAACCGGTTACACTCTCTCTTAACCGGTTACACTTTCTCTTAACCGGTTAAAATCGGTTACGACGTTTCATTAGATTTAACGTGTACTACACTACGTGTATGATGAAATCCGATTGAACTAAAGATTTTACACTGGTTTCATGGAGTAGTGGTTGCTCATTCATCCTCATCCACAATCCATTCAAACTCATTCATTACAATTCGCAATCCTTTAGTCGTGCTGCTACGTACACATGGTCAGTATATTTCAACAATTTTATTAGGTTGATGTACAATAAGATTATGTTGACATTTATATTTTCAATTTGATGTAATCTAAGTAACATCAGTCCATTTAATACTTATAGTGGGCCTATGCATAGAGTGACCTATTTAACTGCGGAAAGTCTTACACCATTTGTAGTTTTAACCTAAAAAGTGGTGAATAGGATAAGTTAGCAATAATAACACACAGACGACATCGCATAGGCTATATATGCCAATAAAAACTAACTCACTTTGAATTGAGTTGGCAAAGAATATAGGGCCTACATGTAGCCGTAGGTGTCACTTGCAAAATCGGTTTCTATTGAAACAACCACTTTGGAAATAACATTCGTAAATTTGGAGATGTAAGCTTACTTATCAAGTGGACAATAGGGTAGATAAGTTTATTAAGCAGGATTCATACAGAAGCACTGACTATTATACTAGTAGAAATAGTAGAAACCAAAACTAGTACGCTAACGATTGAAACATAGCGAGTAATAAAAATGAAATAATAATAGGCGTTTTTTGGAAGGAATGACAACCGTCCTTTACAGCTACAATCATCGTTCATACAATGAATTGCAAGCGATCCCTGAAGTTATCGATGATCCAGTTGACGTATCCAGTGGATTATCCAAATCAGCCAGACTGTTAATGATATGGTTAAACTTCAGAGTATCGAAGACTTTTGAATAGTCGTAGGCAGCAACCACAACATTATCAATTGAACTATCATCTAAACGTGAAGTTCTGTATTCATGCAATGAAATCACAGCACTGCAAATGGAAGAATTAGGTCAAAACCCAAAGTGGCAAGGTCCGTAGTTTTTGATATGCCTTGACAACTAAATAAATACCGGGAATCCTCCTCTAACCGATTTTAACCGGTTAAAAATATAATCGGTTAACCGGTTACAAAAAAATTAACCGGTCCTAGCCCTGCACGCAATAAACGAAGACATAATGATGGTGAACATTGAAATCTCACCTTCACCGGCACGTTGTTGTTCACAATTATCAGACAATACTCGGCATGCAATGACACGCGCATAGTTTACCACGTAGCAGAACGCATGGGAGAAAGATACATAATATGTATGTAACCCAAGCAATTTTATTATACAACTAGGTATATCCTAAGTGAAATTGTTGAAAACTAAAGTACATGAGAACATGATGAACTTCAAAGATTGTAAACATAATGTAGTATTAATAATAATCGACTATATTCGGCCCACAATCACAATCGGTAACCGCATTACAATTGAAAGAAAGATTTTATGAAGGATGAGCTAAAACGTCTTGGCACTAGGCGTACGGAGCAAGCGGCTGGTGAGGTAGAAATAGCTCCCAAAGTGGATGTTTATGCTGATGAATGCGATTACCTTTTTCATGAGATTGATGCCAAGTTTCTTAGAAGTTGTCGAAAACTCTAGATGTAACCCACTTCCAATGATAAGCAATGCACGTCATTCCACTCGCAACAATCTGTTCTCCAGGTGTGATGGGTAATTGCAATTTTCAGAGAAGCAATTTAAGAGAACGGACTGAATAATAGATTGGCAAACCTTACTGAGGGGCGCAGCCAGCACGCTTTGGATTCCGATTGATGTAGAGACATTTGGAGGCCTTGGAAACAATCATGTTGATATGAGATGACCAAAGCATATCATTTGAGAGGATAGCTCCCAAAATCTTTAGGCTGGAGGCTTGCTGAAGTCCCAGCAGAGAAGTCAGTGGCAGGATTTTCATCGTTGCTATGTCCATAACAGAGCATTTTGAAGGGTTGATTGGAAGGCCCCAGGAATCGTCCAGGACCAGTCCAGATTATGCTGCCATTCCAAACTCAGATGATACTCCTCAACTATCAAGCTCATAATGTAAAATGGTGACATCGTCAGCATACTTCATGATGTCGGAGTTGCCACATTTAGGTGAGAGTTCATTTATAAGCAAACAAAAAAGATAAGGGTCAATTACACTTACCTGAGGCACGCCACTAGGGCAAAGCACTAGGGGCTCCAAACTATCGAGAGAAATCGCTTCCCAAGAGCACACATTGTCTTCTGTCAGTTAGGAAATCTCCAAACCATTTAGCAGCTTCAACAGGTAACCTGTGTACTTGGATTGCTTCGATGATATTTTTATGAAGCAACTTGTCAAAAGCCTTTGCGAAGTCAATACAAAGGACACGTACTGCACATGATTCAATATCCAAGAATTTCAAAATTTGATGGTAAAGTTAAAGCGACAGTCGTACCTCTGCCTGGAGCTCAAACATAGGCAAACTGTGACAGATCGGTGGAGTTTCTAATATACGGACATATCCATGTACAGCTATTTTCTCAAGAAGTTTTGAGAGAATCGACGTAAGAGAAATTGGGCGATGGTCGGATACAAGCTGAGGATTGGTAGATTAGGCGATGAGAATATATATAAGCTTCCTCGTAACAAGCATGCAGGTATCAGACCCATCTGTAGGCTATTGTTGAAGATTGACGTTATCGCAGGAGTCAAAGTGGAAGAATAGTCACGCATAATCTAATATGGCAAACCATACGGCCCCGAACCCTTCTTTTTGGTCGATTTTAACATGGACTCCACCTTATTTACTGAAACTTTCTATGGGTGTTTAGGCAAGTCACAATCCAGTTCGGTGATGACACTGCATGACAAAGATCTGAACAGGGTCTGATTATACAGGAAGACAGATTATACAGAGAAGGAAGACTGATTATACAAAGAATACAGGGTCTGATTATAGATGTACGAAAAGTATTCTTGGTAATCATTCAAGCCGAAAACTTCGAAATAACATTATTAGCTTTCCTAAAATTTGCCAATTTTAAGAATAGATGACCACAGTTCCCTCATGCTTTTAGAAGAGACCAGTTCATGAACGTAACGAGCCTTCAGGTGTCTGATGTAATCGATGACTTGACTTCGTAAGCGTTTGCACTTTTCAGTTTTTCCTTGATTCGATCATCTATCAAGACTTTTAAGGATGGTACCAATCTGGTGCATCTGACTGACGGAGGCGAACAGTTCGGCTTGGAAAGCAATCATCGAATATTGTTTTCATTGAACATTTGAAGACAGGGCTCGACTCATTAAGAGAAGGTTCAGCATTAACCAAAATAACCAATTAATTTTATAAAAATAGTTGGAAGATTGGGCTAGATTTCCATGACTCCACTTTCTGACAGTAATTTTCTTGATGGGATCTTCTTGGGTATTTGGCTTCCAAAAATTGAACAATGGTCAGAATTTGCTATAGGAGCGACAGTGATAATAATAATAATAATAGAAACTTTATTGGTCCACAAGAACAAATCGGTAGACGCATTACAGATCACAGAACGTAAACGTAAGTATACAATTCATTCATACGCAGATAATTATTACAAGAAATGATGATGAGAACATAAGAAAGAAAGAACCTATTTACAAAACATTATGAACGATGATTTGAAGCGGACAGTTTTTGTAAGAGGAGGGCGAATAGAAAGGGTAGAACTAGCATGGATCAACAGATATCCGAAACCCCTAGTTATCACCCCATAGTGTCTACCGAAGACATCTCATCTCTCGAGACAGAGCAATATGGTCTCAGTCCAGGACGTGCTATCACCGAGGAAATAAGTTTTCCTAGTCGAATTTCTAAGTATAGACAAGTTGCAATTGTATTCTTGTGGGACCTGACGACCGGTTATAATATTGCATGAAACCGGTCCTGTGTATGAAAGTCCGGATGCAAATTACTTCAAATAGTTTTGCCCGCCTGAATACTTGGGTCATCTCCATACCACTTCCACTGTTGACTTGCCACTAACCCTATGCGAAGCATCCTCGTCTGCTTGGGAAACAAACATCTCCTGGTGGCAAGTCCTGGTGTTGTTGTCGGCTGCTTGCATAGCAAACAAGTGAACGGTCTCCCTGATTTCTCTGCTATCTCCTACAGACCGTAATAAGGCCTGTCAATGCCTGCACAAAAAGTGTCCATCATCATATTCATCACCCATAAAGCAGCTAATGTCTGTATGACATATTCAAGGCTCTTCCTGATAATTGGTATCAATAGATCTCCGCCACATCCTCCCATCTTCACATCGCTCATCGGCCAGGTCTTCATCAGCTTCCTCACGGTATGGAATATAGTAGCTCACCCGCATGCTCACACCTGTGTGCAGCATGTGATGATCGGTGTGCTTCTTCATCTAGGGGTCCTCGGAATTTCATTTCTGCTCCTCAAAATCTGCTGTTATCCGAAAGCAAATAATTTTGATGCATGAACATTCATTGTATAAACAAATAAGTTTTAATTTCTCCTGGCATCGCACCTTACATAAATAAATTTGAGACATAGATAGAAAATCCTACAGAGCTCAGTCCTAATGAACCTTTCAGATAGCGCATAAATTTGAGAGCGTGTAATTTACAGCAGTGACAGATAATGTGGGTGGTGATAATTTGAGGTGTTAAATAAATCATAAATGTCAACCATTGTAACGAACAAATTTTTCCAGCAAATTTGTTCCATATTTTGAATGGTTGATTGGAACCTTGCCACACTCCTCCCATAAGCTGGCAAAATCCATGTGGACAGACTCGCTCGCTTGTTCGCTATATTTTCCCAAAGATTATTGGTGGAATTGACAAAATTGTACCACGTGGTTGAATAGTACTTGAGCAGCTGTCGTGACGCTGATTCAAAGATCGTAGTTGACAGGTTTTCGGATATTGAAGTAGCCATGTCTGGCGAGAGATCTTTTCCAAAGCGAGTAAGTCGAACGCTGTTAAATTTCAACAAGCGAGCGAGTCGGTCCACATGGATTTTGCCAGCTTATGGGAGAAGTACGGCAAGGTTCCAATCAGGGAAGATATTTTAGGAGAAATAAAGACTTATATACTCATTGTATCAACTTTAATAGCGCGTGTGCCCCCCTCTAGCTCCAATACATTCAGTAATCCGAGATTGCATGGATTCACAAAGTTTCTGAATGAAGGATGTTTCAAGGAGAAGCCACTGCTCTGTCAGTCTTTCAGAGAGAATCTTCAGGGACACTGGTGGAAGTGAATAGCGGACTCTCACTCGCCGCCCAAGCTCGTCCCAGACTTATTAAATGAGTGAAAAGTCAGGTGAGCGTGTAGGCCAGTCAAGGGTTTGAGTGTTCAATCTCCTAACAGTGGCAATGGCAGCCGAGGAGTGATGTGGTCTTGCCTTGTCGTCTTGGAAGACGAGATCCTCCACCCTGGCCACTGGGGCAACAACAGGAAGCACAATTTCATTGAGCTACCTCTCTCCAGTTAACGTGCCTTTGATGATGACTGCTGTCGTTCGTCCGCCATGCCAAATGCCACCCCACAGCATAACACTTCCACCACCATATCTGTCGTGTTCTTTAATACAGCATGGGGCAAAGCGTTCACCTGGAAGACGATGCACTCTGACACTATTCATCGGTCCACAAGACTTTCTGCCAGTGATGGTCATTCCATGAGCGATGGGCATCACACCAGGCAACTCGTCTTTTGCGGTGCTCAAAACTCAATGGAATTAGGACAGCTGGTCGTCGCGATTGAATTCCAGCTTCTCGCAATCTTCGGTATGCCGTTCGAACGCTACAGTCTATATTTGAGGCACTCTTCCAGTGTACGACTAGCTTTGGGACTGACACAAATCTATTCCTCTCTGCAGCTAAAACTAGACGTGCGTCTGTCCTTCCTGCAGACTTTCTTGGTCAACCAGATCCCTTCTTCTTTTTAACATCTCCTTCTGCTTTCCATCGACACCACCACCTCCAAACAACGACTCTCGATAGTTGCAGCTCTTCGGCTACCACAACGAATCATTCCAATAGCCATACCTCTGGTAAACTGATCGTGTGCCATTTTATTTTACAAAAGCTGGATTTCAGTTCACGTTTATGTTCAATTTGTAAAAGGAATTGTGACAGTTGTATCGACATCAAAATTTGAAATTTTTCCACCATAGATCTTTCTCCATTCTCTATGTGTTGAATGGTAATACATAGAAAGCGAGATATTGCATCATATCTGAGAAAAAATGAAACAAACTTCAATTCAGGCCAATGATAGTTTGTTTCATTAATTATGTCAATGAGTATGTATTTATACTACGAATGTTCATGCCTTAAAATTATTTGCTTTCGGATTACAGCAGATTTTCGTAATTATGGCGGCCACATTGAATTATGAGGTCCTTACTTGATATATGTGCAACTTATTGGCAGATCACTAGTCTCAAATGAAAGGAAATTGTCGTCTTCATATCTGTTCGCAATACATTATTGTGCCTTAAAATCATTCATTTTCGAGATAAAGCCTATTTTTATAATCATGGCGGCCATTTTGAAAGACGACGTCATAATTGGCAATAGATCATAGATGATTTTGGTGACTGACATGGATGATATCTGTGACATGCATACTTTCCAAAAATACAAATGCTTAAGGACTCGTATTTGTTTTGTTTGAAGGCAGACTGCTCCTTTTCTCAATCTGTATGTAGTAAGCATATTCTAAATTGCGAAGAAGTTACTCTCAGTGCCCCTTCGCAGAAATCAATGACTCATTTTTCCTACATCTCAAATATCAAAAAGCCATGCGAAACAATCAAAACCGAAATTTTAGATATTGCTACAAAAATAGATTTTTGATTGGAATACTACATACATGTTTTCATCATCTATTGTATAATGATTCTGCGCGAACATTCTCTCATAATTTGACTTCTGTACTTCAGTTCATTCAATCAACGAATTTTGTCATATCTCTCGACTTTTTCAGGCAAAATAGTTCGCTGTAAAGCCGAAGCTATGTGTGAATGATGTACAACATACAGCTATGAGCTAGCGCTATGGCGCTGAATCAGCAAGCGTTTCAGACGCTTCCTCCTGGGGCCGACCTGCTCGAGTGGGTTCGGCTCAATCGTCCACGCTCCAACACTGTTCGAGTAGCCGCGACTCTTCAACGTTGTGCTTGACAGAGTACGCCACCTGTGCTGGTGGACACACGCCTCAAACCTGGAGCACATCGTCACGAGCTGCAGAGCCAATGATTCCTCCGGCAGCCTATGGGATCTCTTCCTATGGGAACGGCTAGTTCGCCCATAATCACTCGCATTTCTGTCGAGTCAATCGGCACTAGTTCAGGTTGTTGGTCAGATAGGGACAATTCATCTGGCAGCGTCTATTCCCACATCCGCGGAGTAGATCGATACACACGAGAAGACTTTCGTCTCTCTGTTTGAGTACTCGGCTCAAAGTGAATTCCCATCATATACAGATTGCTTCATAAGGATTTGAAATGAGTAAACGTAAATCACACATAGAAAGTCGTTTCCAAATTCAACAAACCTTACACATTTAGAAAGCTCATGTTATGAAATTGTTTCTGAGAAAATTTCATGACTAAACTCTCAATATAGCAGTCAGTAGACTAAATAATGTTTCAATCTTTTACAATTTGTTTGGAATTCAATTCTCATTTTCATCGCTAGCCAAAAAGCGTGACTAATCACCCTCACGCATGAATAGACAACAGGTCACACATTTTCCCACACAGATGGATTTCTTTGCTATACGTATGTTGATCGGTGTCTTTTCATTTTCTAGAATGCTTGTCTCGGCAGACGAGAACAATGCAGTGTAATCGAAAGACAACGAATTCATTCATTTCATGTGTTTAGTGTCTCTTAGTAACATGCGAACTGCTGTACTGAAAGCTTACCAGAAGGACTATGTTAGGGGTCAAGCTGGCCAGGTGCCTTTGTGTCCCAACAACTAAAGCTCCCTGAAATTACTATTTACTTTCCGTTGAGAAGAGGCTATCAGCGGCCTGATGGAAGGTCTTCCGGCCGACCAAGGCTGACGTCTCGCTGGTCAAATCGATACATAACCATTGTGGTCGATAGTGATCCATCTACCTCTTTATCTGAGCTTTCAGTAGGTTCAAATCTTTCCAGGACAATTGTTTGGAGAAGACTTAAGGAGTTGAAGTACTCCAGTCGTAAGAGACCATCGAAGCTGAATCTGTCCGAGCGACACAACAAACTGAGACTACAGTGGTCAATGAAACGTTGCCACTGCCGGAATCAGTGGTCACCTGTCGTTTGGTCGGATGAAGCAGCTGTCCGATTGAAATTCAAAGATGGACGTCTACGCCTATGGTTGAAGTCTGGGCAAGACATTTCTGATCGTTTTTTTACGTCGATGACTCCTAAACGATTGCAGAAAATTGCTGATGTGGGGAGACGGAAAAATTGACGGAAAATCCTCATCATCCATGCACTATTTATCACCTGAGACTTTGCAGTATTCCGAAAATATCGGTTACCGGATTGCTCAACATCAATCAGAAATCGCAGTTTCATTGTCACAATGATTAAACTGACAAACTCTGGTTTCAGAAAGTGACCAATATTCATTACTTTTGCCAGTATTTTACTTTTCATATTTCATGATGTTCACCTCAATTTATCCACCTCCGTCTCCATTTTCTGAACCGACCTTAACATTATTAAAAATCAAGCGCAGTCTTTACGTGTGATCATTTTGAGCGGCTTCCTGTTCTTCTGCTTTCTTTCGTCTTCGGCATTATGTCTATACGCGCTATATTCGCTTTGTCCTTCCGTCTAGAATTCACCCACGCAGTTCAATCGGTTAAGTTAAAATAGCACGTTTACGCAGCTGTCATCCGCATTCTCAAATTTCATGTTGCGTGTTGATAGCGGCATAGAATCCTGTCTTTCAAGTGCGAAAGCAATCCTCAGCTTGTTGGTGGCAGCAATCCAGCAGGCAGAAAGTGCAGAATTTACTGCCCCATCATCCACCATTAGTTGCTTTCTAGACAAAAAATTTTGGCCAACATCATTGATGAGACCTTTACTACCATGGAAATTTCGTGCTGGTCTCTCGCATGGTTTTCATCCTTCTGCTTGGTCTCCGACTGTTTGCCTAAGTTTCCCTCACAAGGGCAAAAAGGCATCAAGTTCATAAATGCATAAATGTTAACGGTTGTTTCTCCTACAGAAGTCCGAATTTTCCTTTTGTTTAAATGGTGGATCTTGAATGGAAAACAGCTAAATTTTGTTAGAATGTGGTACATCTTAAGAAGAGCTAAACTACTGAAAGCAGTCATAGTTGCGAATTCTGGCTGTATAACGATATATTGAAAATTATTTTATCACAATTATATTGTATAGAAAAGGAAATGTTATAGTATCATCAGTCTTCACAAATCATTTCATTGCAACAGCAACATCGATGGCCAGATGATCGCTGACTTTTTCAATCAAGTAGGACGGTTTTACCTTCTAGATCATGGCACATTCAATCATCTCTGGTGTGCTCTCTGGCGGGATAACTCGTCTCAGGTCCCAACATCGGAAAGATATCCTGCGATCTGACACTGCGCACTTATTTAAACTCAATTTACCAAATACTTTACCGATCGTGTTCAGAACCAACGGTTTATTGGTATGAACACACACTTATAGCATGATAAATTACATAGAGCCAGTTTCTACTACTTGGTTTGATTTTGCAACTGGCCATGTGTCCCTGAAACGCCAAAATCATCGCTACTGAGCACATTCCCGATACTGTGGAGGATTGTTAACCGAGTTGCTTTCGTTGGAAGTCAGCGTCATACAGATGCAAGCAATCCGGGGCGAAAGAGGTTAATGGGGACCTTCCTATAAGGACAGCTACGTCGCATGTCGCCTTAATGGCGAGTCCATGTATCTATTAGAACATATCAGGGCCTCCAATGATGGTGCAGAACTGCTGTTAACTTGATCCTGGGTGGATTGGTATAGAAAATTGCAACTCTGGGTCCACTTCGCACCTTTGGATGCATCTTTTAGCCTACATGAGGTAACTTTGACTACTATCTGATTACTCCAGTGAATGCATCCGGCGACCATGGAAAATAACTCCATTGACAGCTGGCAATGAACGCACTATGGGACTCCATTTGGGATCACAAGTCCGAGAGCACCAGCTTGACGGTTTGGTTCAACTGTCTGGTGTGAGGAGTGGTCTGTTTGGGGCTCTGGTCCCCATGAGCTACTGCTCATGATTGGTGGAGAGCTCCATGGCAATGTGTCCGTGAGGCGCCGGAGTCATCATTAATGAACACGTTCCTGATAATGTGGAGGTTTCCTGACAGGGTTGTATTTGTTGGAAGTCCGCATGACGCAGGTGCAAAAGAACCGGGGTTAAGGAGCTCGATGGGGACCTTCCCATCAGAGTAGCTATGTCCCTTGTCGGCTTAATTGAGTGTCCATCTATCCCTGCGTCCATTACGACATCAGTCTCTATATCTATCTCTATCAGTCTCTATCTAGCATTTAACAGTAATTGTAGCCAAAAAGGAGGAACAGCACTGCACTCGCTGTTTTGAAATGATCATTTTCATGTTGCTGTAGAACTATTGACTTAATCAAAATCTCTACTCACCTGAAGCCTAAGGGCGATCAACACACCGAAACGGACGTTCTTTTCATTCTGGCTTCGTGGTATCTGTGATAGCCATCTCAAAGCCTTGGTTGTCTACAGCATTGAGAGGTAGGGGAACACGGGGCATAGTGGATCACCTAAGGTTTAAGCCCATCTACCAACGAAACTGGTCATATTAGAGTAACATATTTAGGTCTAAAACAAAGCCCAGAGACCACAGATTCATAAAAAAGTGTTGATCGGCAGAGATATCAAATATATTTATCACCACAGACAAAAATGTAAAATTACAAATTGATCCACTATGCCCCACTACCCCGGGGCAAAGTGGATCAGATAAGTTGATCTAAAAAGATAAGCTTTTCCGAGTAAAATATCTCAATCATATCAGCAGAAGTCACAGACAAAGTACTCATTCGTGTTCTCGTATCCGGTGCACAGCATGTGAGCCCACTGCTCACACTTCTTGCACTGAATCCACACTTCTCGATCCCGCGATTCGGACCACGGTTCGTCGCAGTACAAGCACAGACAATCCTCCTGTGGCATCGTCTCCTCCGCATTCTTCTGGACAGCACGCTTCTGTCGTTTCATTCCCCTCTTCAAGCGAACCTCCTCTCCTCCAGCAACGGTCGGGCATTGATCTATGAAAAAGAAAACAGCATTTTTTAAAGTACCGTAAGCTTACCGGTGGGCCTCTGAATCGATTGGTACAAAACATGGCATCAATCAATAAAGTGATTTCATTTTCATTCAAGTGACTTACCTTTCTCGATGCGAGTCTGATTCACTCCAGCATCTGTCGGACATTGATCTGAAAAGATAGATAAGCGTCTTAGAGTACCGATAGGCCTGCATGTAGGCAAAAGGATGACATGGATGAACAATGATGTTATTATTTTACCGTTAGTGATATCCGTAATCACTTGCGCCCGTTGAACCTTTCGCTTTCTTTTGTGACTTGAATCACATGTCCTTTGAGGCAGCGGAGACTTTTCCAGAACAGTTTCCATGAATGCAGTGCATGTTGATGTGGAATGGTCGATGTCAGGCTTAGTAGGCCTATCATCAGAAGTGACAGCTAACGATCTGGAGCTGGCTCCTTCCACGTAAGTCATATCATCAGGAATGACGTTGCTTTGATCTGACTTTTCTTGTTCGCTTTGATTTTCTTTTGATTTAACGTTAGTAGTTGGAGTGGAAAGGACGACATTGGAGGGGGAGAAGTCTGAGTCAGCAAAGAGATCTGCGTTGTAAGGAAATATTATCATGTAAGGGAGATTAGATGTATATGTAAGGGAAGATTATCATGGGGGGAACAAATCTGCATGTCTGCGGCATTCATGCAACATAAAACAGTCACGTTCTGACCTCTCTCGGCGCTTGTTATCTTTCCTACTTGCTTCTCACCTTTTTTGGCAAGAATTTTAGGAGGCTTGTGAACAACAGAAATGCCACTTTCGTCCGCATTCCAAACCTGGGAAGCAGTGTACTTATGGAGTAACAACTTCTCATGCAAAAGCTGATAGAAAAGATCAACCTGGTGTTTGCTAAATCCAGCAGCCCGACCTAGACTAGTCGACTCAGGCTGACGAACGCTTACTTCCGGATTTCGTCTCAAGAACCCTATCAGCCAGTCTATGCCCGCACGTTTAGTCTTCTTATTGAATGTATTATCAATACCTAATGACTCAGCAACACCAAATGCCAGCGTTTGGATATCATCTTTAGTCAATCCGTAGAAACGCTCTTGCATCTTAAAAATATGAGACTTGAGATCATTTTCTTGTTCAGGTGTAAAGACTGGTCTAAAGCTACCAAGACAACCAGGGTTTTTCACAAGCTTTTTGTGATGCCTTCTTGAAGTAGTGAATGGGATGTTATAGAAAGAAGAAGCTTTCCTCAATGACATTGTTCTACTATCAACATCAATGCATGCAGAACGTATCAAATCCGGATCAATGCCTTGACTAGTTGTTTTTTGGTAATTTCGCACCATCTCTACAATAAATAAGATGCTTTTAGTCGTCTATTGCTAAGGCTGTGCACGCTAATATAGGCTTCTAAGTCTACAGGCCCTATTTGTGTGAAACTAAAATAGCTTTCATTAGATATTTATACTTAATGCATTTATACTTGGATGTAAATAGACTAAGACTAAGTGTGTTATTCAACTCACCGGATCACCGCTTCCTACAGCGCGCTCGAAGCAACAGTGACTGGCGAATTCACTCACACACACTGCAGGCGCGTGATGCGTTACCATGACATCAGAATGACGAGGTGCTCCCATGAGAACGTTCTACTGTGGATGTAAGTACACATGCACTTCACGTGAACGCTATGGGGCATAGCGGATCGCCCGAACCACTTTGCCCCAATAGCTATAGGTACGAAAATTGCCTCTTGCATTTAGTAAAAGCAAATTATGTTGACAATTATCGATGCCATATGAAACACCATTCCCATAGCTTTCAATTGATACAAAATTTGTCTATCTGTTGCCACTTTAAGGTTGAGAAAAATGCGTTGTAATCTCACCATTTCTTATAACGAGCTCGAATAAACTGAGTAAAAGTATAGTTCACACAGAACTGAAGGTGAGCGCTATTCAACGACTATACCAGAATGAGGGGATACTTCCATGTAAACGTCCTAGTGAGTTAGATATTTGATAACTTCAGTAGTTTAAGAAATATTCAGGTGATCCTCTTTGCCCCGGTGAGCCGCTATGCCCCGTGTTCCCCTAAGTTCTCTGTTGCTTCTTCGGTCGCAAGCTTATTATCGGTCGCTTCAGCCGATATAATCAGGCGCTTCAGTCGATCATGATCAGAAGCTTGGGCTAGTTTACCGATAAACCATTTTACTGAATTTAAACTACTGTAATTTTATCCATTAATGCCCAATTTTCCTTTTTTGCAAACCCTCGAGCACATGTTTACTTAAGAGCATTTTCGGTCGGATCTGAAAATCGGTGCACACGGAAAACCAGGATGACTCGTTGGTCGGATCCTGATTAGTCAATCTGATCAACCTTGGTTGGGGCTGCTGCATTTGCGAGGGCTGCTGTACTTGCTCCCTTTAGTACATGATTTGATGAATATGTAATTTGAAAAAAAAATGCCAAAAGTAGTTTCTTCATTATACGTATAATTTCCACGAGATCTTTCGTCCAGTTTTCTTCATGGTAGATACACTGGAAATGAACATAAACACACTGCTATTGACTGTTGACACGATTCAGGGAAGAAATGCCGCACACAACGTGACACAATTTGTGGACGGAAGGTGGAATGGATATCTACAATAACTCATGGTGCATGACGAAATAAAGTTTTACAGTATGAAGTAATTACGACAGCTAGACAATACAAAATCAAATGAAATTATACTAAAAACATCAATAAAGAATAAAGGAGGAAAAGTATACGACAGCATATACAAATATAATAGAAAACAACGAATGAAAAAGCAAAAGACTAATTGACAAATAACTATAAATATAATTACAAAAAGAAATAGAAAAAAGAAGGACAAAGTTACCAAGGGAAAGAAAGGTGTGCTCAAATTTTCCGTCCAATGCTAGAGAGCTCTTCAGTGTAAGGTATCAATCCCGTTTTCTCATCAAACTGCGTATCATAGAAGCTCTTATGATCAAGTATTCTAAGCCTGATCTGTGTGTCAAAAGGAATGTCTTTAGTCTCTGTCTTTAGTAGATGTTAGAGTGTGATTTATAAGTATATTGAAAATCCGACAACTCATTTTTTCTCTTAAATTCATTTAAATATGCGCACTCTTTCGAGCGCAATTTTCATGGAAGTGGTAACTAACAAATTAATTAATACAATGAATAGCTAATGAATAATTTTTGTAACAAACATTGTCAACATTGAAATAACGCAGGAGAAGACAACTGCAAGTTTCTGCAATGAGCAAACAATAAGAAGCTCTAAATTTACTTTAATAATTTTTATCGACGTTAACTTCATGTCATGCGCACGTCAAGTACAGGCAATTATTCCGTTTGCAAATCTAGTCAACAATAGTGTTGGCAAAAGTACAAGGCAGATGAAATTGATGGAATGATTACTGGACTGGTAGCATCAGAACTCCACAACCTTTCCCTAAGTTTTGTTTTCTTCTTTCAAATTCTCATCAGCGTCAAAGACTTTGAAACTATAAATAACTATAAGTATAAACTATATAAATATATTATATAATATATCTATATAAGTTTATTAAGTTACACATAAATAACTATAATATAATATAATATAAAATACTATGAGCATAACTATAAATTGAAATAAATGCAGCAACGGATCAAACGGTTCAAAATGATAAGAAATATTTCTTGTCCCCTTCATCACATGATAAAGGTGATTGGAGGAAAGTTTTGAAAGCAAGAAATCTATTTCAAAACATCGTCCAGCCACCACAGTTGGGGCTAGTTGGTTGTAAGCTGCAAAATATTGTTTTTTCTGCATTTAACACGACATACGTGAGTTGTAAATTCCTGCAGAACTGATGGTAGCATTTTCCGTAATGTAAATGACAGCGCCTTGTTAAAAGATTTATCACCAACTGCAGCTTTCCACGGTAAATCCTGGGATTTCTCGGAAGTTGAGTCTTCATTTCTTAGTATCCTTCAGAAGTTCTGTAAATCGATTTACAGATTGACGCTGCAATTATGAGCCTCATGTTTCAGTCAGGCTACGTCCGCCTCTGCTTTTTAAAAAAACAGTTTTCTACAAGGTGAAAAATCCCCAGAATCATTCTGTTTTTGGAACAATTTTAAAGCATACATTACTGTTTTGTCACATTCTAGAAAATGATGACAACGGCTACGAGTTTAAAGCCTATGCAGACATGATTGTACATGACTTTTGTTTCGACGTATAATGTACCTAAAACTTGCGTGTTTTTGTGGCATGAGCCAGCATGCGGGTATGCCCGAATCTTCATTATGCAGGCCTACTATAGGATAATACATTTTAAGTCAAGTATGTCATTTATTTGTTTTCTATAAGTATCTGGGTTGTAGGAGCGAGCAGGAGTCATGTGGAAATGTGTTCTTGAGATGGCGGCCCAAAGCCGGATATTTACTATTCTGACTGCATGCAGCCTATCCCTGCATCTCAAGTCAAAGGCCTCTAAACGACATCCCGTGGCAGAATATGACGATTCTGGTAGCTTGATGCTGGACTCACACCTTTCCTGTATGAGTGCAGAGTGTGTTCGCAATCATCGGCTTCGGCTTCAAGCGAGCTTGACGAGCTTTGTTCGGCTTGCTCACTCAACACTGTGACACGTTCGCATCGTATCTCTTCGTAGTAGGACTTCAGTTCGCCTACTGCGTTTGCTTTACGAGATAATGACAAAGCTATTGACCCCTTGTAACCACTGAGCAATGCGCAAAACAAAATCTCATTATTGAAATGACCTTTTTGGTATTTGATTCGATGTTTGCCTTTTTATCACCGATGTTGATATTTCTCATTAACTGATAAGGACTCAAATTGAAATACATTTAAAGATACGGGGTCAAGTCATCATTCTATCAGCGAAATCATAAGCGTTAATCTGACCGGGACTTCAATGACCCATCACATCCCGATTGCTTCCTGTTAATCATATTTGATTACTTCCTGTTCCATCATATCCCGAGTTTCTCTCCTGTTGCTTTATCTTTGACTCCTATGTCATGTCTTGAACAGGAATTTAAAGTTTGAGATATGAAATACGCATTAGGCGTCTCGCACACCACACATGCCTACTTTCAGTAAGTTGGCTAAGTCTCTGAATTCATTTTTTATATGTCACCTAAATGTACAATCATTCCTTTCATGAAGATAAAAATATTTTCATAAAAGTTTTTTTTGCAAATCTCTGACAGAAAACAAAATAGCACATGTATATTTCGACCATCTCAATTGTATTTTCTAAATCATGGCATTTTTATTTCTGCCAAATTTTATTGTTAAATATAACTTTGAATATTGTACTTACATTAAAGTAAGAATAGAATAGTTATTTCACCAGTCTTGCCACTTCAACTGCATTATTCCATTATAGTCAACCTTATTTTACCCGAGCTTTTTAGAGCTTTTTAGCTTTTCTGAAATCGAGGGACAAATGAAAAAATGGAAAATGTGACAATTCGATAAGCCTCATGGGTACATGAAGAAGTAAAACTACCTAAATCGCAAATTGGTATGCGAACTCAATCTTAAGACTGAGAGACGAAGCGTGAACGAAATTATCGCAGAATAAAGTGTCGGGCTGTCGAACGAACTTTGGCATCAAGAATGAATAATGACAATCATGGCAGTGTACTTATCAGGTCTTGATATTCAAAAAGAGATGTATTACAACTGTAGGACAGCGCATTTGTTGTAACCGAACTGAGTATCTTTCCGCATCGTTCATTGTAATCTGCTCGTCCCCTCATTGGTAGAATATACTGATCTGTCATCATCAGCTATTTTATCTTGATTATTACGTAATGAGGAGACAGTAACTGTGGGAAAGGTAGACGTGAATTCGTAATTTCTGAAAGCGCAAACATTGGCTGGTAGTTATAAAATGAGACATGACTAAGTGAGAAAAGACTTCCTAGTCATGTCTCAACATAGAAATGGCAGTTATAAAGCGAGTAAAGACTCGACTAGACTTGTCTAATCATTTCTCACATTGTTACACGGAACTGACCTCCTTAATTCAACGTATCTAGGCAACGCTTGCAGATCAACTCTACCAGACGTCATTCTGTTCGATAGTCTCTGCTACATCATGACCGACGAAATTCTTTTATCGTGTATCGAAGAGAACTCGGTAGTGCTCAATAACGGTAATACTCCATCCCTTAAACTTGCTAAAAAGCGTGCGTGGCAGAACATGCTGAAAGAGCATAGTGACAATGGAATTGAAACGACACAAAAACAGCTATATAAGCGATGGATGAATATCAAAGGCAGAACCACAGAAAAGATAAGAAAGAAGAACTCGACTGGCGGAGGTCCGTGCTCACAAATGAATACACAAGAAAATACAGTCCTCAAATTGATGCCATGGAATGCCATCCTCTCCTATTTATGTATTCATTGGGTTGATAACGAACAGCAGGGCACTTGATCTCCACGTGGGTACAATCATTTGCACCACATATCTGAGGCAATTGGGATATTCCGTTGAACTCTGCTTGAATTTCTGATAAATCAGAAAAGCGAATACATTCCACGTGCTTCTGGATCACTGCATTCACGAAAGACCAGTAACATCGGGAAACTGACTCCTGACTAATTCCAATTACCTCGGCGACGGTTGATTGGAAACTACCTGTTCCAAGGTAATGTAACCCAATACACACTTGTATTGATGAAGGAATCGATTTATTCCTTTGCGACTGGTGTTCTAAGACAGGAGAAAGTGAATCTATCAATTTGCACAAATTTGGTCTTTCAAATCGAAACAGCTGCTTGATCCGAAAATTGCTCATTTCTAATGGGTTTCTGGGATTTCTGCGGTCTTTAAAAAGTCTTTCACGTCGAATGGCACGATCTGCAGTGTCAATAACTTGTAAGATATTCATGATGAAATACCTGTGTGAGACACCTTCAGGGGTTACTCAGTCAAATGAGACATGACTACCCTAGTCATGTCTTTTATAACTACGAAAATCAGTCAGTTGACACATGACTCAACAGAATCTACACTTCTCTAATCATCTCCTAGACATGACTATGTTTATAACTACGAATCGGGAGACATGACTCAAAAGTAAGACATGTCTACGTAGCAAAGACGTTTATAACTACCGGCCATTGAGTTTTGCTACCAACAGCAGAGGAGACATTGCTATCATTATTATTATTATATAGCGCAGAAAAAGAGAATAACTTCTCAGCTAAATACATGAATGCACCAAATATGTTGTGAGGCATATCAAGTTAACATTTTTGCCATTCACCAGTTGTAGCAGATTTATTACTTTTATTCGTGTAACATTTATATTGATCCATTTGTGGGTGAAAACATGAGAATTTTAGCTTCACATGTACTTTCTTAATGGCCAATGTTCACAAAATGTGAAATAGCTTTACAAAATGCGTAGAAATGAAAGATCACAGAAATAGAAATCATAGCTATTATAGCTTCTATACCTCCAGATGACAACAAAGACAATATTGCACTATGGCGGGGTGCATTTCAAATAAGTGATTCATGTTTTGTTTGACGAAAGAAAATTTTCCAACCATGCTGACAAACGGATTTGATGGTAACTCCATGTAGAATGAAACCATGCTGACAAAATTGCGAGGAAAAGTTATCATGTCGTCATCAGCTGCCACTTTGATATTAAATGATATTCACATTAAAACAAAATTGCTTAGCAGAACAAATTTAATTTCATGTAGCTGTTGTTATTCACATTGTATCCTTAATCAACAAAATTGATCGATAGCACATTCAATTACAACAAAACAACAACTCTAAAAGTACTTATGTATGTGGCGAGATAGGCACAATATTGAAGTAGTAGTTGTCAAAATTGATCGGCAATGCAATTAATTGAAATAGGAAGATGGAATAAAGGGCAACGAATTCTTACTTCACATTTTGGAATACAAGGCACGCTCACAGACGACCAGAATCTGTGACAAGCACATCAACTTTGTCTCTGTCATATTCGGAATGCAAGAACATTACAAATTGAAAAACATGATTGACTAAACAAACATCAAAACATGATGAAGAAAATGCAATTACGAATCTATATAGACAACTTCATCTGTCTGAGTAGTCAACATCACCATCAAGAGTTTGTGATCATTTCAACTTTTACAAGATTAACTCGTACACCAGAAATCGGGTTCACTTGTTTTATCCACCTGCAGGTCGAATCTACAACATAAACGAATGAAGGCCATACGCGTTCCCACCAACAGCCTCTGTTTTGTTCCAACTTGAAGGAAGGAACAAAGAGAAAAGTAGTGAAGCATAGAGATCGAATGTCATCCTTGACATGGATCACCACCGTGGTTTGACATCTCTAACCGGAGTTGGCCGTCCAGATAGGCAAAACATGCATAGAGAAAATGGTGTCCGTCATTGACACACATACTGAATCACTTTTCACAACACAAGCTAGAATTGTTGTGATTCCGAAATTATATTTAAATTACAAGCTTAAGTAAACTAAAATGTATAATGCAATTGAAATTGCAACGTTGGATTTCAAGATCGCAAACATGAAAATGAACCAATGTGTGTGTGTTTTTTGATATCAAGACATACAGTGCCTGCTTTATGTGTTTCGACTATCCTGGCGGCCAACTCTCGCAAGATGTGTCAAATCCATATTGCAACTCAAAGTAATCCATTCTTCCGGTGACTTAGACAAGCTTCGCAATGACTCATCCAATTTTCATAGACATCCATTCAGACAATTCATTCACGGAGTTCTAACATCTGGATGTGAAGACGTTTGACCTCATAGATATTCTATGTTCTATTTCTCATCTCAATATCAAGCATCGGATTGACTTCAATTGACTTCATTGATTTTCATAAATATTTGAAGACTAAGGGAATTTTATGTAACAACAGAACATTAACATGGATTTTTTTTGGATTTGATATGGACTGGGCAGCAATGCATGAAAAAAGTGGGCAGAAATGCAGTAAATACACGTGTAACTCTAACTGAGATTTCTAAAACATCTTTCACATGCATTGATGCAGATATCATCATTACGCGACACATTGTTGTCTTCATTTTTCAACATTGTGTCATAGCTAAATTACGTACAATAAACAATGCACTAATCATTCACCTCTTCACTTTAAAGAAAATGCAAGACATGTGCGTTTTATTCCTGCTCAGAGTCAACTAAATTCTTTATGATCATGTTGTATCAGCTTACATGTCAACTAATACAATATGCGATGATTGATGACGAATCTACTGCAATCTGCAGTCGAATTCTGATATCAGTTTGAATCCTGACTTGGAATGATAAAAATATCTTCATTAATCGAAATCTTCTATACTCAGATGCCCTACATACCATAATACTGACCTTACAGAAGCATGTGACTTCATATCCAGATATTAGTTACAAAATCGTCCATTTTTTGATGTATCTGAATAAAACTGCGTTGGTAGGAACATAGGCGTGTGACCATCAGAAATTATTCCCCAGCACAATCTATTTAGATGTCATATGCAATTGTTTCATTCACCGATTAAATGCTGTCATCGTCATGGAAATTTTTGTTCGATGCTGTCGACTCATCGGCTGACCTGTGGCACTGCTTCGTAGACGAGCTACTAACGTCCGAATATCTTCACGGAAATGTTGATTCATAAAGGAGTAAATGATAGGGTTGGCTGCGTTGTTCAAGAAGTACAAGTAAAAGATGGGCAAATTGAGCGACATTAGTTTGTAGGACATTAATGATGCGGGTAGGAAGGTAAAAATGTACACAATAGCAACAATAAACAACATAGCTGCCGTTCGGAAATTCTGAAATACTTGAGTGTCCTTTATGAAGCGAATAGATATCCGTCTACCGGACTGCGTGCCACCTCCAGGCCCTTGCGCATTTTCTGCGTTGTTTTGAAATCGGCAAGAACCACTTATATCTCCCTTACTTTCGATAACAGCTCCGTTTCCTGAATATGCAGGCGGCGGTGGATTCGTTTCGCCAGTTTCTTTGTCCAACGGAAGAGAAACACGATCTTCGGTCTTCGTTTCCGGGGCCAACGGCTGTTGTTCATCCAATACCTGGTCACAAACTTCAATTTCTGCAGCGTCATTGTTCTTTTTCGTAGGCTTGACCTCTTCTACTGCCTTTTGTTTAGACTTCTGGCGCCATTTCCTAACAGACCACTGTACATTATTTTTCTCGTCCTTCTTCTTGGACTTGGTATTGACACTTCGCATTCTGATGCCTTTGAGTGTTTGCCGCTTCTTTCTCATTCTATAGACGGACAAGTAGATCAAGACGTAGAGAACAGTAACAATCAGAATACACAGAAGATAAGTTGTTGAATGTGTTTGATGTCCAACGGAGCTGATAAACTTCTGGATCGGCGTTGTGTTGTTTGAGTTCACAAAAGACGTGTCAATACAATACAGTGCGGTCGAGCCATTCCCTGTCGACTGCTTCACGACACCTACTGCGGCCAGTGGGGGGCAGCCGAGCAATATGGAGATAAGAGCTAAACAGATCACCATTCCTCTGGCTCTTGGAACAGTCATTAAATGACTGAAGGGATGACAAATACAAAGATATCGATCGATCGCAATAGCAGAGATAATTAATGAGCCAAAGATGGTGTTGCTGCTATTGAGGACAAAGTATGCCTTACAGAGGAAGTCAACTCCCAGTCTCCATGCAGTCGCCTCTAAGGTGATAGTAAACGGGATCATAACGAGGCAAGTAATGAAGTCCAACACTGCTAAGATTAAGATGAAAAAAGTGGCTGTTTGCTTGTCATTCTTCTGAGAATACACGAAGATTACAAGTACATTTCCAGCAACTCCAACGAAACCAACCACGGCCAGCATCACAGTTGTGATGTAGATTTGTACGGTGCTGACAGAAGACATTCCTCCTCCATCGTCCGCTGGCTGGTCCGACATTCTCGCAGATTATCTGAAAAACGTAAAATACGATTGGATCAATTCTCTAACAACAACTTTACAGGGAAAATATATATGTGTACATGAACCACACGCTATATCATGGACTTCTAAATAACTATGACAGCTAATCATAGATATCTAGACGTCCATGAGCGATAGCCAAGTCATATTATCTTCTAACCTCGTGCTATATTTTTCCAGTCGCCAGCCGTCAGGAAAATTTATCCGGTCATGACGGCTGGGGGAGGCAGGATAAAATTTCAATAGATATGTAGGATTTATAATTACGACATGACTCATAATCGCATAGTGACATAGAGATTAGAAGATAAGGAATTCTATGTTCTCTATGTCATACAAAAACATCGTAGAAATCTGAAGAGACTTCTACATTTTCTTGCCTTCCAGAGGCCATAGATGTAGCATTATATCATGGATTTTTAGGGCAGTAATATCAGACACAGACGAGGCTGCGTTATCAGTGAGATTGTCTGAAGACATTTCGCACATAGCATCAACGGATTAAGATATGCAGTGCAGCCCAAGACATATTTCGCCATGTTGAGCCTTGTCTGCGGTGGGTATATTAGAACATAATCAAAGCTGCTTGAATTCACTAGATACGATAAGGCCTCGGAACAACCAGTTGAGAACAAGAATAAGCCGTATGGGTTGGGTGAAAATCTCTATTGATGCCACATCCGAATTTAACTTCGCGCTGCCAACTTCGGGTGCGGTTGAGATAAAATAAGATTATTTCAAAAAAGATGATTGTTTATGGAAGATAAGAGAGAGAGAGAGGGAGAGAGAAAAATCATTGTTTTTTCTCTCACTTATCCTTCCTGTCTTTAGTTATCATTGTACATTACTTTTCGTCCGATTTTATTGAGGTTCTTTTCTTGTGCACATTTTGTATAACATTGTACATATTCCTTGGTTGTGCTTTAATATGCCTTGATTGCCGACATTGTTATTTTATCCATTATTGTTCCCTTCAATCTGAAACGATTCTGCCGTTGAGCGTTGTACAGGCCACATGAACCAATATCGTTGACCATCATCATTATGTTAGTGATTTTGCATACTGCACTTCATAAACTGTCCGATGTCGCTCTCTCCTGAAGACGCGGTCTGGATAGACCGTGAAATATCGTGTAGCAGCACTATTTTGCTTTTATTTTTCAAATATATCGTCCATAAACAATCAATCTTTTTTGAAATTCCTCAATGGACGAACCAACATATTTTCAAAATAAGATCATTCTTCCTCATAATGAAAATAGAGAGGTGACAATGAGGTGTGACGAACAGACTTGCTGAGGAGGGAACAAGTTCGACCTGCTCCTGTTTTAATTTGCGGTGGGCCTATTTTGCATCAAGTTGTGGCATGTGGCCAAGTACACTGAATAAAACATTATGCGGTCAGCTGTTAAGATAACTATTCAGACCATGTGGTCGAATTAATCTCATTTCATCAAACTTGCTCACAATCTTTGTATGTCAGAATGTCATCGCACCTGTTGAACTTGTGTTTTACCATCCAAGTGTTTGCACCTCGGTGTGTCTTTATTTGGTCGCGCAGTTACTACGGGCGCATTTTTTCTTCAAGCTTGTTCATCTAACTTCACTACAAGGTTGTATTAAATTCCCCATAAATTGGCAGACAGGAAATAATGCGCTGTACACTTTTCAGTTACATTAATCACTGACACTGCCAATAAGTAGTCAACAAACATTATTATCTGAATTTAATAGAGATAAAGACATGTGAAGATTAGCAACACCAATTTTTCCTTGACTCACACCCACAAATCTTGGTTGCTATCGCCATGTTGCTGTGCTTGCTGAGTTACCTCAAAGAATAAGATGAGTAATTTCCAGCGAAGCACAATCTCATTTATCTAGTTAAAGTTTTACTTACATTATTGTTACAGATTTATTGTATTACTGGCTAAAGACAAGCATTGATATTCTACACAAGGAAGCTACAGTTAGCTTGTCATCGTTGCCTGTAAAACCCGGTTTCTTTTTTCGCAGAGATGACAGGAAATCTCTGTGCTCGTCAATGTAGCCTACGAATTACAATACTATTGAAAGACGAAACATCAACCAATACCTTTTTCCATTTGGGGCAAAACCTTTTACTAGTGCGAGACGTTACCTCACTTGATAGATGCACACACGTATATCATCTTACAAAATGACGAGAAATGCTCGACATTTGAGACGAATGTTAGAGATGACATTCGTCACTGACTTACATGTACCTGATCTTACAACACGAAGGGTGTCGTCAGCTGTAAAGGTGTTGCATGAGATCCCTTTCACCGACACATTCATCAAAGACCCCTTTTTTCTCTCTCTCTCACACACACTCTCACACTCTTTCACACACACAAGGACGTATATGCAGCAATATGGGGCGACTCATGTTCTTGCAGCAATGTGGGATCCAGGTGTTTGAATGAACGAGTTTTAATCGCAGATAGCTTTGCAGCCAGCATGATCCTTCCGTGACGATTTCTGAGAAATTGTGTAGTTGAATTCTCAAGGTCATTTGTGGCTACTATTAAGTCCGTATCTGGAAGCATAAGCAGCACGCTTGCAATATTCCTACAACGTGAGGTTCAAGTTGTTTTCGTAGAAAAACATGAAATTCCTTCCGCTGAAGACTGAAAACGATTCTTGAGGACAATATCATGATCCCTATAATACATTTTGATCGAAAGATTGCGCACAAGGTGCATTTATTGATATTTCTGTCTTTATAGAATGGAGCGCGCCCCACTTTCCACAATGAGCCCCATTTTGTATGATCGAGGATGTAGCGAATTTCATGTTGCAGCAGATACATGCACACACTCTCACTCACTCACTCACTCACTCTCTCTCACTCTCTCACTCACTCTCTCACTCACTCTCTCACTCACTCACTCACTCTCTCACTCACTCTCTCACTCACTCTCTCACTCACTCTCTCTCTCACTCACTCACTCTCTCTCTCACTCACTCACTCTCTCTCTCACTCACTCACTCACTCTCTCTCTCACTCACTCACTCTCTCTCTCACTCACTCACTCTCTCTCCTCTCTCTCACTCACTCACTCACTCTCTCACTCACTCACTCACTCTCTCACTCACTCTCTCACTCTCTCACTCACTCACACTCTCTCACTCTCTCACTCACACTCTCTCACTCACTCACCCTCTCACTCACTCACCCTCTTACCCTCTTACCCTCTCACCCTCTCACTCTCTCACTCTCTCTCTCACTCACTCACTCACTCTGTCACTCACTCACTCTCTCTCTCTCTCACTCACTCACTCACTCTCTCACTCACTCTCTCACTCACTCTCTCACTCACTCTCTCACTCACTCTCTAACTCACTCTCTCACTCACTCACACTCTCTCACTCTCTCACTCACACTCTCTCACTCACTCACCCTCTTACCCTCTCACCCTCACCCTCTCACTCTCTCTCTCTCTCAGGCGTATCAAAAAATGCGTCCATTGATGCTGGTTGTGCACATCATAAAAGTGCATTCTTGAGGAGGATAGTGATAAATTGTAAAAGCTTCTTAATTAACTCTATTTAAAGCCGTGAAAAGATAAATTGTTGTCAATACATGTATTAATTAAATTCCTACCTTTCTGTTTTAGCAATTTTATTACTACGCCCAACTCAATTTGTTTAGATGCTTTATGGTAGAAAAACGCGATTTCCACTTTATAGAGCATGAATACTTTCATGTATAACTGGAAAGCGAGAATGCAAGTCTTCGAATAATGCACTATTTGGTCAAGATTTTACCTTGTTTAGATGGTCCATATTTTGATTAATTTTATTGAGAAGCCAAAAATTGTAGGTTATGCCTACGGACTAATAAACTTTTGGACCAACTGAAGGAACTGCTCTTGAAGGGATTCTGCCAAGTCCTGGATATATGATGACAGTAGTAAGTTGAGAAGTTTGATGATTTAAAGTTACAGAATCACAAGAGATCTAGAGCATATCGGCGAATCGGCAAAGAAAATAATGAAAATTTTCAAAAGAAGATTTTTTTTGGATCTTTTTACCAGTCTTTGGAATAATTTTCCATTCATAATCAACAGTTGAAAAAGTTCCCAAAACACATGCTGGCAAATAGCTGCATTCTATTTCCTGATTTGGATAAAGGATAGGGGTGGCCGTAAAAAACTTTTTTTTGAATTTTTAATTTTCCCTATCATATTTTTTTGAAAAATTATGCCAATATGACCATAACATTTTCAAATCGAAAATTAAATGATATTTGACCCCCGCACATTCAAATTTTGAATTTCAAATTTTGATTTTATTCAAATATTTGAATATTTTTGAAATTACCTTGAAGAAAGTTTTCCCTGGGTCCAAAGTGTTCAATTACATGTAAACAAACTTCCTTGCAAATATGATTAGTTTTTATACACGTTTAACCCCAGCACCAGAGCTTCAAAATTCATACATTTTCTGTATTTTAACCATTTTTAGTCTTTTATCGTGTAATTAATGACAGTACAAAACGTACTACTTAACTTTTCCCTGTCATAGAGTTAATGAGTAAGTGTCGAATGAGCGTCGAGAGATATGTGAACTTAATCCTAAGTCATTTGACCCCAGCACATCACACATGAAAATTGAAACTATTTGAGCCGAATTCTCTTCATAAGTATTCATTCAGAAATAAGAATTCAACGCTGATGTTGATATAGCGTTTGATATACGAATATTGGTCTGTTAAATCCATTTGTTTAACAGGTGCTCGTTTAATTCACAACTTCTGTCTTCCAAAAGGTCAACATTGCAACTTCATGTCTGAATAAAATATTTTGTTTTGCATTTGTCTAATTGACATTTACGAATAATATTGACAATCATCAACAAAAGCAGACCTGAATGGTTCAGTTGACATGATTACAAAGTAGGATAATATGTAAGATCAAAGGATTTCATTTGTAACACGATACGATACCACCGAATTAAAAACAACAGATGTTATTACGTAACACTAACTTTGACTTGGCATTTCGAGTTGTCGTGAAGACGTGACTCACGCAGTAACTTATATCAAATAAGGTTTGGTAACTAGCGAGACCTGGCAATTTACTTGAATTATTTCTTTACTTGAGGAATTATGTCACGATCGCAATGTACCTACGAATTCTTTGGGAAATCAGCGGAATTACGAATTGATAATGCTAATGTACTTCCAACTGCTTTAGACTGCATGCGGCACTTGATGTATCTACGCGAACAGAAAACAAATGGTGCAACAAATACTGATAATGAAGCAAGAAGTTGTGCACGAAGAGTAATGCAAATTTGGGAGAAGGCAGGAATACCAACTGTAACTTCAGAAACGAGACTTGGAGCAAGAATCAAAGATATATTCGACACTAGCAAAAAAATGAAAAAGATACCTGTCGCAATAGACGCAATAGTGAAAAAGTTATCAGAGAATTTGAAGCATACAAAAATGATCTTTTAAAACTACTCGACATTTCAGCATGTAAATGCAAGTCGAAGGTAACTTGTACATGTCCTAGAACTGTCAAAGTTCCCGAATGTGAGTGGGAATTTCTATGTGATCAGCGAAGCAAAAGAAAAATGGTTATATCGATTGTTGACAGAAATAAAACACAAAGAAGGATGAAGAGAAACATAAGAATTGCTAAAGAATGCAACAGAAATGAAAAGGCTCTCTCATCGTCATCGTTTGTCATTAATGAAGAATTTGAAGAAGGGTTTGAAGAATATGAAAAACACACTTTTACTGAATCTCAAGATGAGGATTTCGAATTGCCAGAAAATCCATGTGTATCATCATCACTTCCAAGAGGTAGAAATTTACATAAGGTGTCAATGATTGCTGACCGATATTTGATAAGCGACACAGCTGCGGCAGCTCTTTGTTCAGCAACTCTTCAGGATATTGGGCATGACAAGATAGTAGATCGCAATAAGATCCGTCGTAAAAGAAAAATGTCCCGAGAAAATTTGCCCCCTGATGAGGAAAAAATAAAAGCCTTATATTTTGATGGGCGAAAAGACGACACCTTGATTGATGGAAAGTATATAACAAAAGAAGAGCATTTTGTTTTAATTTCTGAACCTGGCACGAAATACATTGGTCATGTTTCCCCTGTATCTGGGACTGCGAATAGTATTGTGAATTCTATTACGGACTATTTCGACGAGAATGACATCGATCTAAACAATCTTCAACTGAGTAAGTTGGATAATTTTCCGTTTCATTATTACCGGTATACCGAGTTGTAAAGATAGTCATCGGTCTTTAACATTCTAGTTTACAAATTACTTCAACAAATTTTCTAAAGGATTACTGTATAAATCGGTAATATGAATTTAACTATTTATGTTTATTTACACTTATGCTTACATTACACTTTCGTAAGTGAAATTAGAAGTTGAGATAACAAATTTAAGTTATCATTTGCAAGAGTATGATATTTTTGGTTTTGTATCGGCATGAATCTTAGGAAACTACATGTAATGTATAGACCTAGGATAATTCGTCTCATTATTATATTTTTTTCGATTAAGCTGTTCGTCACTCTCATTACTTTTATATTTTTTTCATTTGGATGTGACGGGACAAACGTAAATACAGGCTGGAGAAATGGTGTAATCACTTTGCTCGAGAAGAAACTGAGAAGACCTCTTCAGCATGCAGTCTGTCTACTTCATATAAACGAATTACAACTGCGCCATTTAATAATTGCCATGGATGGACCAACAACTGGTGTTAGCAGTTTTTCGGGACCCATTGGAAAGGAAATTCAGACTTGCCACGAAATGGAACCGGTAAGTTTTGAAGCAATCAAAAATTCAAATTTTCCTTCTGTACCAGAATCAGTTATTTCAAAACTCTCTAATGATCAGAGATACATTTTGGAGATCACTTATGCAGTAATGAATGGCTCAGTATCAGAAAGATTGAAAAAATTGAAGCCGGGACCATTAAATCACTCGCGATGGCTGACTACTGCATCACGAATATTACGCTATTATGTTTCGGTTCGAGCACCATCAGTTGCACTTAAGCGTATCTCATTTTATATTGTTCATATCTACGTTCCAATCTGGTTTTGCATTAAAAAGAATGAATTGATTCATCATGGTGCTAAGCATTTTTAAAACTAGTTTCACTCTGTAACAGTTTACTTACTGCAGATGAAAAGTCAGTGGTATTTCCAGTTCTCAAACAAAATGCGTATTATGCGCATAGCGAAAATATTCTCGTCTCTATGCTATCGGAAGAGAATTTAGAAATCAGAATGAAAGCATATGATATAATCCGTAATGATCGAGCCATTCGTCTTAATCCTGATGTGCCTGAAGTTCGGACATACAAGAATCCTGCCATAACTTGTCGTGAATCAAATTATGATGACATGATTCGACAAAATGAAATGCTTGATCAGCCGCCGGTTGTTCGAGATATTCCACTCAACATCTTGTGTATCATGATAGACGGTGGTCCCATGGTTTTTGATTTTCCATGTCATTCTCAAAATGTCGAAGCTGTCGTTCAGTGCCTTTCTTAAGTGTCGCTAAAAGTTTCTGGAGCCCTGCGCCGTGATGGATATATGCGCACAACTTTGTCAAGTCGAAGTGTTATGCTTTCCTTTGAAAGTAAGCGTGATTTTAACTAATAACTGTTATAAACTAATGCACTTATGTCACTGTGTTCAATATAGTTAAACACTCAGTTCAAAACTTATACATTTTCATGTGTGATGTGCTGGGGTCAGATGACTTAGGATTAAGTTCACATTTCTCTCGACGCTCATTCGACACTTACTCATTAATTCTATGACAAGGAAAAGTTAAGTAGTACGTTTTGTACTGTCATTAATTACACGATAAAAGACTAAAAATGGTTAAAATACAGAAAATGTATGAATTTTGAAGCTCTGGTGCTGGGGTTAAACGTGTATAAAAACTAATCATATTTGCAAGGAAGTTTGTTTACATGTAATTGAACACTTTGGACCCAGGGAAAACTTTCTTCAAGGTAATTTCAAAAATATTCAAATATTTGAATAAAATCAAAATTTGAAATTCAAAATTTGAATGTGCGGGGGTCAAATATCATTTAATTTTCGATTTGAAAATGTTATGGTCATATTGGCATAATTTTTCAAAAAAATATGATAGGGAAAATTAAAAATTCAAAAAAAAGTGTTTTACGGCCACTCCTAATAAAGGATGACATACGTACATGTACTATATGAGTTGATTATGACAAGCAATAGAAAAATGTAGTAGTAGTGGTGGTTTAATACATCGATTGAAAAGCGTACAATACAGATCTTTTTACAATACATATGCAACATTCTGAGGAGTCAGTGGGTACTATATGTGAAACTGATCACCGAGGATTTGCGTAAAAAGTTTCTTTGATATAGACATTCGTCTGATAGCTAGGCAATTCGGAGAGCAAGTGCAGAAATGGCAAGTCTCTCCAAAGAAAATGATGCGATGCGCCCGTTTATCAATGCGCTCCACAAGTTGTTCGAGGCCCTCGTTGATGCCACAGAATGCAGACAGGCGTATTCCATTATTGAACGGATATAAGAACCGTAGATGGTATGGATTTCGTTGAATGTCATGTGAGGTCGAAGCATGCGAAGGGCGTGAAGTCTTGATGCTGACTTTGACCTGAGTGATTCAACATGCCGTGAGAATCCCAGGTTTGTGTCCAAAGTGACTCCGAGAATGTTCATGTAAATACTTGAATGTCATCCAAAACCGGTAATGTATTGAATCGCCCGCAAAGCATTATTTTCGTTTTTGAGGTGTTCAAGTTTAGCTCTTTCTTTTGACACCATTTCTCAATATTATTCAATTCAGATCGTATCGTATCGTGATTATTAATATTCTTTGCTAGTGGAACGATGAATACATGTCATGTATTGATGTCATAAATAATTGCATTGATGCAATAATTGTGTTTTATACAATGTCAAAGTGTTGTAGGCTACAGTGTAAACCATAGACCGACAATTATCCTACAAAATTACTGACAAAATCAACCGACGATTGTCACCTCCAATATCCTGCGATATTCGACGAATTTGTAGGTTCTCCACCGTGATTGCTTGATTTTTGGGCAATCTGTATTATTGTGTGGCAAAACCATGATTTATTTTGACATAATCTAATTAATTACCTACATTTTTGATAAAATTTAAGCTATAATTCATTGCTATTCATTTTGTCGCTTTTTGTCAGATATTGTAGGTGTTCAGTGGCAATCATCCTACAAGAACTAACAATGACCGACAAAATAGATTTTGTAGGATAAATGTCTGTCAATTGTCAGTCAATGGTTTACAGTGTATAATTTTCATAGTTTTCCAGCAACCGCTAGCACTTCATGCATCAGTTTTTCAGAGCATTCAAAATGATCGAAAACTAGTTTCAAATAATTGTAAATTCACTTTTATCGTCAGTCAGCGGCAGTGTGTATACTGACCTGAAGTAACTCGGAATAAAACATGCCAATTCTCAGTTTGTTGACTATTTTGTTATTTACAAAACTGAAACTGGTAAAGTACGCATAAATATTGACGACTTCCTCATGTCAGTTCTATCAATTCGATTCACAGATTGATAAAAACGTAATTCCCACACCATCTCCTCAACCTCCACACTTCATTTTAGTACACTGCTGTCAAAACTCTCTATACTCCAGCTGATACCAAGAAACTTGAGATCATTTATGGAGAGGTGCTGAGTTGTTTAGTCTGGAAGTGAAATATGATCACATGTACGTGAACAGCAGTCATCTGACACCAAAGAACGTGGACATTGAGAAACGAAATGAAAAAGAGATGAACCTCATCACCGAGTAGGCCTAGTGCTCCACGTATCCGGTTGATTTTGCAGCGAAAGAGAAAAACGTCTTCGGATACCATGCTTTTAATTACCACTGCTCCGTTGTACATGATTAAGTTCGGTGAGCGAAACGTCACACAATAAATTACCTAGCTTCTCGCGAACCGTCGTATTGACTACTTCTACTATCTGGCGAACCGTCGTAACAGCAAATAAGCAACTTTTCAGTAGAGATGATCTAAGATTTTAGCTGAATATGAATTTCAATAATGCGACTGTTTTTCCAACGATGCATCACAAAAACAGAAATTTCTTATTATTTAGTATTCTGTGGGAACATTCTTCACGATACATATTTTGATGTAGAAATCTTCACCTTGTGACAGTTTGCGAGAAGTTGGGCGAAATTATTAGCATAGTATCCAAAGACTTTTTTTCTCTTTCGTTGCTCATCACCAACCTCAATGATAGGCCAATAATCAACAGAGATCACGTGGACCATCATCTGGACTCGGTTTTCATTTGATTTCAATTGACATCAATCGCACGCATTTTCACTTAGATGCACTTGGCAACGTCCGTATCATTGGGTTAGAATCAGTCACATGAGTAAATCAAAGCTTTTAATTGGTTCTTCATGCCCCAACTTAGTTCCCCCGGATGTGCCCCGACCTTGATTCAATTTCCATTCTAGCGAACTTCAGATAAACAGTTTATTTCTATGGCGTGCAATGTCATTTAAAAGCTGGTTAATCGAATAGTTGCAATGACATATGAGAAGTCAGTCTTTGGGCGAACCAGCAAGTAAGAAATCCAGATAAAGAAGTGATTCAATGTAGGAAAGTCTAGAAGTCTTAACTTTCTCATTTCCATTCTTCTCTTTTCAAATGTTCGAAATTGCTATTGATGATGGCTATCCCATTACCTGTTTTAGAGGCATGTGATCACATTCATAGAACAGAAATTTCGTCCATCAGAGCTATTAACTTGCCATTTAAATCTGATGAATGATCCATCGTAGTAGCAGTCTTGTTAAATTCACATTAACTTGAGTATTCAATCAGTTTTATCCTTCACAATTTTTATGTTTTATAAGATTATCTCCATTCAAACTTTCATATTTCAAACAAGACTTCTTTGAATAGAATGAACCTTTTATCTATCTTCTTAACATTCAAATGATATCGGAGATTCGATGATGCTTTCGTTCTTCGAAGTTGATTCTTTTGAAATTCATCAAAGACGCCATTTATAACTTATCCTAACATGATAATTCATTTCAAACTTCATATCCACCATCTGATTAGCAAAATTTGGTGCATTCGGAAAAGGTGATAGTTGAATTAACTAATTAGAAATGTTGCCTGCAAGAAATGTAAGTTTGGATGCATTTTCAATTAACTCGTCATGTCTCATGACGAACTCTCTTTTTAGTTCTTTGATTGTAAAAGAAATTGACTATCAGTTTTAATTTATTTCCCTTCCCTTCAAAAGTTGGCTCGGCTAGCCATAACATGCATTTCGTTTCCTCTCTGTAAACCGTTGACTGACAATTGATAGACATTTATCCTACAAAATCTATTTTGTCGGTCATTGCTAGTTCGTGTAGGATGATTGCCACTGAACACCTACAATATCTGACAAAAAGCGACAAAATGAATAGCAATGAATTATAGCTTAAATTTTTTCAAAAATGTATGTCATTAATTAAATTATGTCAAAATAAATCATAGCTTTGCCACACAACAATACAGATTGCCCAAAAATCAAGCAATCACTAATCGAAAAAATCAATCAATATTCAACAGTTGTTGTTTAGTTAATTTGCATACAAAGCATCTGTTTCGATGTCGGTGGAGAACCTACAAATTCATCGAATATCGCAGGATGACAATCGTCGGTTGATTTTGGCCGTGATTTTGTAGGATAATTGTCGGTCTACGGTTTGCCGTTTACTCTGCGCCGAGGTAAGTTACATCATGTCATTAGTATTAATTTATATTCATTCGCTCTTGACTTTAAATTACCTAATTATTTACACGATTCTCCAATAGGGTAATTGTTTAACCGTGGTATCTTCCGTTTACTGGATCCTTCAAATTTTTACCGTGTCATGTTTTAATTCAGTTATGAGAATGAAATCCGTTCTCTACTCATTCTACAGGGCTGTTCATCTATTGCCAGAATTGAATAGAAATGCTCATACGAACCGCCTCAATCATCACATTGATATCGCGAGAAAACGCCAGTATGACTGCTTGATTAATGGCATATTAATAGGTAGGATGTAAGTGAGCAGATTGGCTGTCTTTTCAATATTTTTAGGAAAGTCCACACACAAAAATATAGATATTTTATACAACATGATCAGAATTTAGTTTTCATTTACTTTCCATGCTTGATTTTCTGCTCTTGAAATTCCGTGATTTGAGCATGCAACATCATATCATACAAGATATCAATACTCTGGAAGAATTGGGTCTACATGAAAATCAGAAATCCATTCGTTTATGAGTAACTCAATAAGAGCTTAATGCGAAATCCATTGAAGCAGGGTAAAATAGGAAATCTATGACTATTTCGAAACTCTTTCAGCCGAGCTGATCATGAAAAACGGACCACCCAAATTATGTCGAAATTTAATCAATTCTCAGGTCTTCCAATCCTGTCACAAATCAACGTGCCACACAAATTTTGAGAGCTTACATTCTCATCATTCAAATGAGCTATTCTAAACTTATATTCTTTGTCTGTTCCTGGACAGTGATCAAAATATGATAATATCGCTCAATTTGCAAATCGGGACTTTTCAGTCAGAAACCATGTCATTATGATAATAAATCGAGCACGAGGATAATGAGCACTGTTGTTACAATGTTCATCAAAGTCGGTGGACAAGTAAAGAAATAATGATGTCGCAAATATATCTGAGAATCGTCACTTTAATGGCTGGAAATGTCATATTGTCGTTGAATGACACACAAACAGGTAGCCTATTAACAATGGTCTTTGTTCTCTCACCACATTGACTGCAGATGTTCACAATTCATCCGTTGTGCATGCATTGCAAAGAATTTTCCAGCCATGAGAAAACTACTGAAAGCACAGAATTAAGTATTTTGTTTATCTGCTTCGGTTAAGTGGAACCTAGAGGTATCACATCGAGGAACCTATTAAGTGGGCAAAAAGGAATTCCTAATACCTTAAAGAGATAGGAAAAAGTCGTGCGTCGCTTGCGGATTAATGTGAGTTCCAGCAAAATGCTTCGATTGCCACAATTTCTTCAGATTCGAAGAATTCAGATCATTGCGCACAACTTTTCTCCATAATGTTAGCCCTTCCGATCATTATTAAAAAAAAAGTAGCAGGCGTATGAAAATTAGTTCACTTGATGATTTCACCATCGTCTTCTCACCATTCCTTACTGCATGGTGCATACACTGAATCGAATGTTAGCTAGACCTACATGCATGTGTGTTTTGGTGTGCGAAGTGATATCACAGCACGCACGCATCTCTCACTGGCCTGGTGTCCTCTGCTGACAGCTTATTGTTTGCTATTTCCAATAGCAAGCGACACACGAATTATCCATTCGAGAAGGAGCAAATTGTCTAATTCTGTGAAGTGCCATTTCGATATTAGGGCTACATATAACTTTTCCTTTCTAGGAAACCGATGACGCGTAGATGAATCTAATTCTGTGATCGAAAGAAGTCAGAACACAACTGCAGAACGGATTTTGAATATTCTTTCTCTTTGTATTGCAAGGAATGTGGAGAAGCACTAACATTTTTGTAAAAAAGGGAAATATGACAATTTCTGCGAGAGTCAAGGTTTTGTGATAAATGTATGCCCCTGCAATTGCCCTATTTCTCTCCTAGTCAACCGATATCGATGAGTAATGGATCAAAGAAAGCTCAGAAAATGCCATAGTTCTACCCGTGCCTGATTCATCCGCATACTCAAATGTTTACCTATTGAAAAACTGCGATTTGCAAATTGAATATCCTTTTTGACCACGTCCAGCAAACAGCAACGGATGCAAGTTTGTGTAAGCTCTCGAATGATGTACACACGCTGATGTGCGACTCGAAGAGAAGGCATAGAAGCGCGCGATGAACTTTAACATAAACTACCTGCAGGTTGTTCGTATTTTGTGATGAATTCTGAGGAAGTTCCATGGTTTGAAGTCTATGTAGGTGAAATCTTATGCTCTATTCAATCTGTCTATGAAGGCAGTGTTGACAGTAAATGGAACAAATAAAGATTCATGAATATCCAAAGAGCATGACAATGATTAAGTCAATAACAGACACCAACACGCTTGATTCCCCGGCCGCACTCGCCTGACCCAAGAATCGAACCGTGTTCGTCTCATATTGAATTTCAACTGTCTGAGAATTCTAAATGTTCGGAAATTTCATTTGAATATATTTTTTATTTCATTATATAGAGTCAGTTATCGACGATTATCATTGGAAGTGCATTGGGATGAATATTTCCATGAGCTGACCTTTGTCTGGGATTAAAAGCAGTTGTTCGCACCTCACTGGTTGTGGCCTGAAGTCGATTATAATATCGAAATGTTTCTCACAGGACTCGTTGTCCAATCCTTTTTCTTCTCCAAGGGCGGAATCCTATTGAAATTGTTTTAGATGGATATATTTATTGAATGACATTTTTGCTACACTGCATAGAACAATTTTTTTTGTTACGGCAAGACATCCTTGCATAGAATTGTTTTTATCAAACATTTGTCAATAACTCGCCAGCATCTAAATTATTAACGTCACATTCAAAGTAAAGAATTTCTATGGAGGAGACTTCAAAGACACAAAAATTGAAACAAAATCCTTCATTCACTCATCTTTCTAACTTCCGTCTTCAATGACTCTCAAGGTTGGACGCGTCTCCTGATTAGACCGATTTTCCACTCTTCTGTCGGTCAGGCGCAACTTCTTTGAGTTGACGTTAAAGCATGTCTTTCTGTGCGGAATTTTCGCAGATGTTTCTTCCATCCGTGATGAAATTGTACAGTATTGCGCAACTTATATAACAATTTTGAAGTGAAACACTGAATTTCGGTACATGAACTCTAAAGGCAGCAGATGTACGATGTACTGCATGCAAAGTTGGGCCAAAACGTGGGGTCAAAACCTAAGCCCATGTTAAAATAAATGAATGAAATCGAGCAAGCGAAGTGCATTCTTTGTATTTTGTTCTGACATAAAGATTCTTCTATGGGCCAAAATTCCTATTGGGCCCCTGAGAAGTGTGGCATTAGTGGGAGACGATTTATTATTGCAATATTTGCAATTAGTATCCTAAGCACATGAATTGCGTCAAAAAGTTTTCTTTTAATTTAACTGATATACTGACTAACTGAAGATCTTTGATTTAATCATGATTGAGTTACACATTACTCATGCCAGAGCAATTGTTTTCATTTTATCATTCAGTTTATATAAACAAACTTGATAAATATTATAGCTGCGCAGTAAGTGCATGGTTAAACATATTTAGAATACGAAATGGGAATGAATTTATTTTTGGATAAATGTCGGCTATCGGAGAAAGTTAAGGGTGCGAAGATAGCTGCGAAGATGTAAAGTATGCGGAATATAGAAAAATTCAATATGCACAAATGCAACACAAAAGCCTGCAGTAGATACAATATGAATGAACTTTCAATGTGCGGTATTGTCAAGCCCAGAATGAAATAGATAATAATCACAAGTATTTCATTTCTGAAATATTCTGTGAATCCACTGGAATTTTGATGGAATATCATAAATTTATGCTCTTATCTTGTAGCTCTCCTGGGATTCAAATCAAAATATTAATTTTTGTAACTTGATCTGTATATATTCAGCACTAATAGAAAACCCAAGTTTTGTATAGAAAACCGAAGCTTTGTGTCACATACCCAAGGTTGACCCAAAACCCAAGGTACAACCTTGCGGTGGAGACGAGCTCGCACCTTCACCGGTTCAAAAGGAATGCGAGTGAAGGCAGAAGTCATCTCCAAGTGATACCAACAGCTTATTGTCATACTATAATTGAAAGAACGCTACCAGAATTCGTCTCGGAGAACCGTCAGCATGGCCTAGTGAGGAAGGTGCGAGCTCGCCTCCACGGAGGATTTCGGTTCAATTCCTCGGTCAAGTGAGCGCGGTCGGGGAATCAAGGGAGTTGGTGTCTTTAGTTGACTTAATCGCTATCATTCTCGTTAGATATTCAATATACCGTTGACTCCTGTTATAAAGCAGTTGATTAATAGTCGGTGGAAGGCGTACCGCGAAAGAGATTATTCGAAATATGCCCATTTTAGGGAAAAAGTAAAGTATGAAATCGAGAAGGCAAAGCGCAATTGGAAAAAAAGGATAAGGGGCAACAATGTATGGCATGCGATCAATTGTGTATCGGGCAAAAATAGACAAAATGTAATTGACGCCATCTGCGAGCAAATAGGATCTCTTGAAGCCGCTGTGAACGTCATTAACTGTAATTTTGCTAATAATTTTCAGGAGAGTGACAATTATGAGTTGTCTTTTCTACCTCAGTACTTACCACAATTGGAAACTCATGATGTTTACGAAGCTTTGTGTCAAATTAAAACTAAAAAGTCTTCTCCAGATATTCCAGCAATACTATACAAATCGGCTGCAATTTTCATAGCGAAACCTCTGGCTGAAATTTATAATTTATCTTTGAGAAGTGGTATTGTCCCTACACGGTGGAAGTGTTCGATTACAGCACCTGTTCCCAAATCCTCAAAGGCATCAGTGGATGAACTTCGCCAAATTACTGTGATTTCTGTGCCATTGAAAGTATTAGAGCGCCTCATTTTGCATGACGTGAGAGATAAACTTCTTCTTGGGTACGGAAGAGATCAATATGGATTCCGACCCACGTCGTCTACAGCATGTGCCACGATAGCTCTTCATGATTATTATACCAAATGTTTGGACGATCATGGTGTATCTGGCATCCAAATCGTTGCCTACGATTTCATCAAGGCATTTGATAAATTAAAATTCAATATAATCATTAACAGACTAATCGAGTGCAACTTACCTTCGTATTTCATTCAGCGGATTAGCAGTTACTTAACGGGACGATGGCAATGTGTGCGCATCGGAATGGTGAAAAGTGACTATGTCAGAGTGAGTTCAGGTGTCCCTCAAGGCTCAATACTTGGTCCTTACCTGTTCTCCATTGTGACTGGCAGCTTTGATATATCTGGCAAACCGTGTAAAATTGTGAAATACGCTGATGACTTTACTACCTGCCTTCCAATCTTTATAGATTCAGCAAATGCTCACGTGGAAGAAGTCCATCATTCGCTATTGGAATGGTCTGTGAGCGTTGACTTACCTCTCAATATGAATAAGTGCAAAATGTTGGCAATTGCACGTTCCAAGCTTTACTCCTATACGTCTGTCGAACATTCCCCTGGTGGAAGAGCTGAAAATCCTTGGTGTGATTTTTGACCCGAACAATAATTGGAATACCCACATCAATGCTACTGTAAGAACCGCAGCAAGAAGATTATTCATCATCCGTGTGCTTAAACAAAATGACGTTTGTGAGGCATCATTAATCAACGCTTTCATCGCAATTGTGCGATCGATTTTGGAGTATTGCTCACCATTACTAGCTGGACTGTCGACAGAAAATTCACTTAAGCTGGAAAGAATTCAAAATCGTTTTCATCGAATCTTGTGCGGCAGGGATTACAAAGAGTGCTTAAGTCATCACTTCGAACCTATCTCTAGTAGAAGAAAGTGCGCTTCTTTGAAACTCCTTTCACATGCCAAGTCCCCATCACACATTTTGAGCCCTCTGGTGCCTCCTGTCTCTTCTTCCGGAAGGATCATTATGCCTACAGTGAAAACCACAAGACGCAGCAACACATTCTTTATTAAAACCTCAAAATGGGAGAATGAACGCCACATTCGTCGTCTTTGACGTTCTTCCTTAACTTTCCATATACTGTGATTGCCTATGAACGATCTTTATGTCTTCAATACGATGTTAATTTCATTACCTTAATTACCTTGTATTGCTTGTACACTACGATTTTTAATTACTGGAAATAAAAACGCATATTATTATTATTATTATTAAACTTTTGTTGTAATAGAGATTCCTGTGAAAAGACTGTCACGGACAACAATTAAGACTATTTTGAGGGCACTTTGCTATTCAGAGATGCTGTGGCCTTCATTGCACCTTAGTAACAAATGAAAAGTATTCTATCATCAACACCTACCTCATCAACACCTGCACATTTCATTCCCAATAAAGAGCAGTCAGTGCATTCAAAGACTGCATTGAAAGACTTGAGAGCAGGTCAGAAAAGATCGAATGAAAATGATTAATTCATTGAATTCATAGCTTCATGAGTAAATGGTTCAAATTCGAGTGTTCATATTCAGCAAGTACTAACGAATCGGTAACTTTACACTTCTCTGATCCAATTCCCAGAAGACCATGGAATAAAGTGCGAAGTCGTTTCATGCTCAAATGTTTATAACTGATGGCGTCTGGAAGCAGCACAGTTATGAAAGTGCACAGTTGGAAGTATATCGGCGAGAAGTTATTAATGCTCATTATATCCACGATTTGTCTGGGATTATGTCATACAGTGAAACCTGCTTGCAAATGAACCTTGCGTAAAGGGACAACTGTCGTAAGAGACAGCATGACTAATTTCACTGACATTCTGAAATGACGTTATACCGGTATGCGACATTTCATCATGGATGCAGAATTGCACGGAGTCAGATTCGGAATTATAATCCAACTCCAAATCCCTCCTGATGAATAAAGATATGCAAGTTACATTTTAGCACATCTTCAAAATAGACAGTTTGCGATCGACAGCAAACAGCAGCAAAAACTGATGTCCATTACAGGCGGCCTTCAATACGTCCATTATTAGTCCTCACTGAGTGTCGTATTGTTGAGGAGAATGTTAGGGGAATAAATTGTATACATATACAAATTTAACCCTTACTTTACCAAGAAAAAAAGTAGCATGTTTTACCATGGGGTGCGATCCACCCCAATTCACAATCGGTTGTTGTAAATGCTTTTAATCAATCTTAGCAATATTTTCATACTAAAAGATTTTCGAACACTGTTGAATAGTGCTAGAAGCACGAATAAAGCAGTCAGTTTTTGCAAGTTTTTGTTTTAATTGACTTAAATTTAATCACCGTTTCGGAAAATCCTTCACCTGCTGACTGTCATTATATCACCTGCATACGTTCTCTTTCTAAAACGATTTGTGAAAAATTTGTCTGTATATAGCGGTGGATATGTCAAGAAAAAGTGAGTATAAATTTATTGGATTCTGACTATAATGGTATTTACTGTACGAAGTATCAGGAAACTCTAATTTATCTTGAAAAACTAAGTGACTATATGTAGGATAATCGACAGATGTAACGGCAGATCTGTCTAATCCTGAAATTTTAATCTTTCGAAGGTTAAAAAGACGCATCCTGACTATACACATACCTGACTCTTACATTTGTAATTGAGAAAATATGATTTTAGATTAGAAATATAATGGAAAAGGTAGGTCGACTCAGAACTCGAACCTGTGTCATGCTACTTCATGGTCTGTAGCCACAGAATTAGACAGGTCGTCTCTTCTTCCGTTTGACACAGAATTAGACAGGTCGTCTCTTCTTCCGTTTGACTAGAAGGGAAGCATTGGATCATGTAACGTAAATGAAATGGCACAATCTGCTGAGCTGATACAATACCATAGCAATCGAACAATCAGCAGCCAGTTCAACATTAAACACGCCAAATTGTGCAAAGTTTCAGTGACTGTTATCAACCGGATCACACAGAAAAGAGACACAGACGATGTCAAGTTCTACAGAGAAGTTTGTGAACGTTTTTTCATACGCCTGCTAACTTTTTTAAAAATGATCGGAGGGCTCAACATTATCGAGAAAACTTTAACGCATTGATCTGAATTCTTCGAATCTGAAGGAATCGTGGCGATCGGAGCATTTTGGAGGAATTCAGAGCAATCCGCAAGCGACGCACGACTGTTTTTCCTATCTCTGTAAGGTATTAAAAATTTCTTTTTGCCCACTTATTAAGTTCCTGTATGTGCCATCTGTTTGAATCAGTTTGCACTTCTAGCAAAGTGATACGATTAAACAATCTAATTCTGTGTCTGTAGCTCTAACCACTATGCCATGGAATCTTATCATACAGTCGTAGCAATTTATTGTCTATATCTAGCTTGTCTGCATTTTTCATTTCTCCTGTACATTTGATTAAAATTACTACACGTCAAGTACTGGAGAGAAAAGTTACGGAGTTGAAGGAGCATTAGAAAGACTGTTACAGCAGATCTCATCAGATGACGACTACGAAGGCGACGAAACTCTGGATAGTGATATTGATGACATAGTCATCGATAACCCAACAACAACAGTATCTGATCATTCTGACGAAGACAGTGTAGACGACACTGATAGGATAATTGAATCCATGGTGGCTGAAATCCATGAAGATTACAATACGATGAAATCTCGCGGTGGCTCTGAGAAGTGCTACCGCAAACCACTACAACAAGGAGGAAGGGCAAGAATTCATGATATCATTCGAAATCAAAGTGGTCCTACTAAGCATGCTCAGGTTCATCACCTGAGGAAGCCTTCAAATTATTCATATCTCCCAGTCTTAGATAGCTGAATGCACCAATAAGGAAGCTAGCGAGCATACGCATACTTGGAAAGAATCAAATGTAGAAGAACTATATACTTTTTTATGTCTGTTGCTTCTTGCTGGCGCTTTGCATGAGAACAAAACACGACTGGCTGACCTCTGGAGTGCAGCCGAGGGAAGGCCAATATTCAATGATTCCATGGCCAGAAATCGATTCACTCAACTTCTACGTTATCTTCGATTTGATTGCCGGAGTGACAGAAATTCTCAGGACAAATTTGCACCTTTGCGCCGTATTTTCGAAGAAATTGTGACTAAATTTCGAGCTAACTATTCACCTGGATCTGAATTGACTGTAGACGAACAGCTTGTCAGTTTCCGAGGCTTTTAAAATGTTCATCCCTTCAAAGCCAGGCCGCTATGGAATAAAGTTATGGGCTTTATGTGATTCAAAAACCTATTATTGTCTCAATTTACAGCCTTACATAGGAAGAGTTGGTGATGTTCCGGAAAGAGGTCAAGGTCAGCGTGTTGTACTTCAATTGACCGATTTCTACACAGGATCTGGCCGTCACATCTATATGGACAATTTTTTACAAGCTTGCAGCTTGCAAGAAATCTTCTTGGACGTCAAATGACTATGACGGGCACCATTCGTCGTAATAAAACCGAATTACCTTCGGAAATTATGCCTGATTCAACTAGGCAACAATTTACCAGTGTATTCGGATTTCAATACAAAGCAACAATTGTTTCCTACGTCCCGAAGAAAAATAAAGCAGTCATTCTTCTGTCAACCAACCATCACGACATCGACATTTCAAGTGATGAGTCAAGAAAACCTCAAATCATTCTTGATTACAATAAAGGAAAGTGCGGTGTGGACACACTAGACCAACTGGTGCGAAAATATAATTGCATTCGAAAAAGCAATCTTTGGCCTCTCTCTGACTTTGTTCATGAATTTGCTGAACATCTGCTCGTACAACGCACTGGTTTTGTTCCTCTACATGCATCCAGAATATGAACAAAGAAGTGGACAAGTTCAAAAACGCTTTCTACTTCAATTGTCAAAGTTTCTTATTGGTTGCAGAGAGGGCAACGCACTTGAGCCGACAAGGTTGCCAATGAGGCCTATCATCCAACCGGTACTGAAACAAAGGCGATGCAATCATTGTCCAAGAGAACGTGACAGAAAATCTAAAAAAAGATGTGTTTTTTGTCAAACGACCGTGTGTGCTGAACACGCTATCATAAAATGTCCACGTTGTTGACTGTAGAAAATTGAATACACCAATTGTTTTTTAGGATCATTCAGAAAACAGTCATAAACCTCCATTGTTGTTCGTTACCAAAAATATATTTGGGGTGTGATACACACCATGGTAAACAACGCTACGTTTTTTCAAAAACATTTTCACCGCGAAATGACTTCATACTTCAAAAAGTTTATTACTGTAACTTTTTAGTGATATTCACCTCAAGGATAAACTGGGAGGGCATCATCGGACTTTATCCAGTTCAAGAAATACACAAAAAATGCGACATCTTTGGGTGTGTAGACACCCCATGGTAAAGTAAGGGTTAATAGACAGCAAAGAGCAAGGTGGAAGACTTTATGCAGCACCTTCCTACCCGTTGCGAGTGGTGTGCCTCAAGGTTCATCGTTGGGGCCTATTTTTTTGGTCCATTCATGAGTAATTTACTTTTGTCAACAGAAAAGTCCTTGTTGACCAAATATGCCGATGACATTGCGATATGTTGCCCTGTCGCTTTTCAAGAAGCGACTTGCAACTTAATGACCATCTTGTATGGGCATGTGAGAGTATGGACGGACGAAGATGGCATGATAATCAATGCAGAAAAATTTAATCAAGCGCTTTTTTACTAAAATTGTTAATTTTGACATGAGCTCATTTCTAGTAAATGATCTTCCTTATGTTAAATTTTAGAAATTACTCGGTGTTATCTTTGATCCTAGACTGTCTTGGAACTGACATGTCTCTGAAATTTTGAAGAAATCGTCCAGAAAGATTCACGTTTTGTGGTAACTGAAGAACGTTGTTTCTAACGAGCTTCTTATTGATATATATTTCTCGTATATTAGAAGTATTTTAGAGTATTGTTCGCCTCTTTTTGTCTGTTTAAGCGTTTAAGCGTTTATATGTAAACCGAAATGTGATTGTCCTATCTTTGTCCCACTGAATTACCGACGACTGATTTTAAGTTATCGATTTTTCAGGAAAATTGTGGAAGGTATGTGTGTCAGTAACAAATTTCGCTAGCCTATTTGTCGTACGATGATGCGAAGCAATAGTTTCTTTGTATATTTGAGTAATTTTTCTAATGATGGTTTTTATTACACTCTGACGATGCTTGTCAACTTTTCCAGCGAGAAACTTTCATTTCATTCACTTATGTGTTTGACTTTTCTTTGTTTTGTTTGTAATTGTGTATTATTTGTGTGATCTGTGCTTCAGTCCCACGATTCTCATTATTGGGACTAACTGATTCAATAAACGAGATTTATTATTTACTATTATCAGCATGTAGCAGCTAATAAAGACTATCATGAACTAATGATGCTCTAATCTTAGTCAACAACAAAACTTAATTGAAAAACAATTAATCCAAAAAGCCTTTCACGCCATCAGTGCGAAACTGCTGCTGTGGTCTAATGAAAGCATGAAATTATCCCATTGTCTACACTGTAAACCAGCACCTCCTAAAGCAAGCTGAATCACCTCCTAAAGCAAGACACTATTCGTAACTAATAAAAAATCCTAAAGCATGCGCCTTTTAGAAGTCTAGCCTCTCACCTCCTAAAACATTTTTCAATGCCATATTCTACTTTCCCTTTCCTATCTTTATTCAGCAATAGACGGGTTACGCATTGAGATTTATTGCGGACAAAGCTCTCATTATATTCATTCAATATTTATCTCTTTCTTTACAAACAACCCCCTAAGGAAATAAGAACCCTTTGATCCATGTGGTACTGTTATGCAAGAGAACATGACATTAGTGTTGTACAATTCGAATACATAAAACAAACTTTACTGAAATTCACTTGAAATTTATAAAATTGGCATCCGGCACCAAAATGAATACAATCACAGGTCTATTGATGTAACAGATACAACGAAATCTCATGTATACATGTACAATGAAAATTTTGGCCTGACAACGCAATTTTCGGTGACAAAAATACAAATGCTACATAATATAATCAATGTCGGGACAGTATAAAATGTCAGATTTTTTTATTACAGAATTATGTGGATAAAAGCATGTGTGAAATCGTAGAACAACAGTTGCAATAAAGATAAAGTAACAAATAGAGTCTCAAGATGAGAATATCGAATAACAATCAAGTGCTACATAAGGAAATCAGTACCTGTTTTTGTTCAATTAAATTACGATCTAAACTCAAAGAAATTGCAGCTCTAAAACATCATGGAAAACATCAAGGAATTATTATAGAAAGATAGAAACTAAGGAATTCAAAGTAGTTTATGGCACCAAAAAAGTTCACAGAATTTTGCACTGATCTTGGTGAAGATGTGACGCACACGAAGAAGTCTTTCCAGCAGTTTCTACGGTGGCCAAATACTGTCGATTGCGTTGGAGATTATACGTTAGAAACAAGACTTCATGTTTCATGATGGTAGATGTTCCATCCGTTAAAGCACATATTTAATTTTTGGACACCACATATTTGTATTCTTTGATATTCAAGTCGAAATGATTGCTGAAAAGAAAAAGGAATTTTAGTTACGAACTATGGAGTGAAAGGAAAGAAATAATTAACTTTAAGAGACAAGAACGACAGAACTGTTAGATGAAACAGGCTGAACAAATTATGATTTCTTCATAAATTCGAAGCTTTTTATTTGACAGATAATTGAAAACAATAGAATTTCTTATAAACATGCATACACAGAGCATATCGTGTCATTTAAATATTTTATTATTCTATTTATTTTGATATGCGCCTACATTACATAATATAATTTATCAATGCTGAGTTGAATACATGCACCTGTACTTTGATAAAATAATTGAAACCTTTTGTTGCAGAAAATTGGCTCCTTTCTTAGTTACTTGATGTTCTACAGATCATGGAAATTCACGATTTTCAGATCTCCAACAAATAGCAAATATTATGCTAATAATCCACATTCACAAGTACGGTACTAATTTTCGTTTGAAAGTTCTAATGCAATACTGCACATGTTTCTTATTGATTCTCCCACTTCAGACAGCATGCACTGTCTTGTAAACTGCTATGTGTCGACAACAAGTAGCCGTACTTATTAATCAGGTGAAAACACTATGAGCGTCACAGGTCTCTACCAATCATGCATGAGCTAAGTTGACTTCAGAAATAATAACTGGCATGGCTTATATGGCCCAAGGTTGTTGTTAGAAATTTAATAAAAATGAAAAAATGGAATATCTCCTTTTCTACTGTGATTTAATGGCCACTGTGAAGGCGTCTGAAACTGTTCAGCGTTAGAGGTTTTGGCTCTATGTGAGTATAGTTCGTTTGAGGAAACCAGCATGATATGTGATGATTTTATGAGAAAGAATAAAAAAGTTCCACTCGATAGGCGGACATTTTCTTGGTATCAGAAATTCTATATAAGTTAATTAATCTCTCTTCTTTTGCGATGATGACTGTTTGGTCTTTCCTATTTGTGCTAGAGTCTATTTTTTGCCTTGATATTATGATATGCTGAGTACTTAATAATACAGACTAATAAGAATAGAGTATGTGAGAGACTTTAATTGCTAAAATGGATTTACTTTTTTTAAAAGTAGCCAACAGGATGGACTAAATATTTATAGGAAGTCGAGCACTTAACACCGCACATTAAAAATACGTTGCATGCAATAATGTCTGGACATTGTAGAAAAACCACAGTTATTTCAATACTGACAAAAGGATAATTATTGGCAGAAGATTCTATATAGAAGTATAGACGATTTAATTTTTCAGTAGTCTGTCAGCCCTAGTTCGACATTCGGAATTTCATATATTTTGATGAATATTTATTAAGCGAATTCGCAACTATGTGGTGGCAAATAGATAACAAAATAGATAACGTTTAAAAGATTGAATGCGAAATTTTAAGGATAAGCTTACAAAAATATGTTTCTTCTAAGATGCCGGAATCAGGAGAGACTGAAGACAATTAAACTACTACATAATGGAAACGAATGTCTATACAGCTATCTGACTATAGATTATCATGACAGTTGGTGATAAATGCTTACATTAGCAAGTTGAATCCAAAACTTGATATGCCAACTCAATTAACCCTTCACATATGTGTATTTTTCTGCCTTCGTTCGGAAACCTTATTGGACAAACCACTTAAATAACAGTGAGTACTTTGAGCAGTTTTTATAAGTGCGCATTTGCTTTTCAGAGGCTTCACCGAGCACAGAAAATGCGACTGAATGCATAAAATTGACAAATACAATGTATGCCTACCTCGAAAATTTACATTTTTCCAATTTATAATTTGCATTATCCGCAAAAAATTTAATTTAGTAAAAAGTGGCATTTTAACTGCAGAAGTCTTAAACTTGATTTACATTAAAGTGCTACATAGCATGCATGTATTACAACTCTTTCGAATAGGTTATCAGAGCAACAGGAAACTCACCTCATTTTTCAGAGCTGCCGTTAGTTGATGAACCAGATTGATTTGTATATCTGCCACGATTGACTATCACGAGAAAATCTAGAATGCAGATTTCGGCCATTTGGATTCAAGTCTTATTATATTTCTTTTCTATTTATCTCGTATTTCGATCGACGTTGATGGGAAAGATGTAGTCTCCTGGTATGACACCATGATATCCATATATTTGCAATTTACTACTGCAGAACTTTAGCTGCTAATTTCAATAAACAATTTAATTGCAATATCACTGACGGAAAGTCAACTTGCCACTCGAAGTCAAAGTCAGCTACATAACCTCGGATAGATGAAGCGGAGAATGATTCACGTACAGCAACGTGAACTTATGATATCCTCAATAGCAGCTATTGTTATGCGACAACGTTCCTGCTGTCTGGCAAGCAGTGACTCACGCTCTCCTCCATGCAGCTGCTTACGTCTAAGGGTTATTGTTCTCTTCAGTATACTAGCCTACTAATTCAACATAGCCTTCTGAAATTTTAGTGTGTGGCGCTTTAGGATGTAGATTTCTTCCACTTTAGGAGGTGCCAGATTACGGTGTATATGCATGAAAGTTGATATGAATTGCATCATCCGTATGATGACTGTTGAGTCCACAGAATTAGATTGTTCAAGTGTGTCACTTTGATAGAACTGCAAACTAATTCAAGACTATGGCGCATGCAGGAGCTTATTAAGTGGTACGTCGCTTGCAGATTGCTGTGAATTCCTTCAAAATGCTCTGATCACCACGATTCCTCCAGATTCGAAGTATTCAGATCATTGCGCAAAAGTTTTCTCGATAATGTTGGATCCTCCGATCATTATTAAAAAAACTCGCAGGCGCACGAAAAAAACAATCACAAACTTCTCTGTAGAACTCGACATCGACTGTGTTTCTTTGCTGTGTGATCCGGTTGATGACAGTCACTGAAACTTCGCACAATTTGGCTTGTCTAATGTTGAACTGCCTGCTTTACCACATTCTCACATACATTGCCGATTAGATGCATGATAAAAGCACATGCACATCATAGGAAATGACCTGAAGATACTCCATTCCAAAAATTATGACTTTGGGCCTTGTACTTTACGTTTAATTAGAGAAAACATAGAAAATTTCGTTTAACCAAAAACTTCCTGTCTGACAAGAAGAGAAATTCACTAGAACTCGGCAGACGTGCGATTCGCGGTAGGCATAGGATGTACATCATTCTGTAAGAGTCTCATTTTCGGCCTCGTTCACTGCAGAAACTCGTTTTGGCTGCCGGACTACACCTTACGTATCAAAATGCTTGTCTACGAAAAGAGAAATTATGATAACTGCAAATCTTCACAATGTGGGTCTATAGGCTGCGTGCATATTGCCAGTAACCAGCTATTTTTTATGTAAAATAAATAAACCTTGTTTATGCTCGGAATCACATTAGGCTGACGCCTTCCATGTGACCGACCTCTACGTGCATTCATCCCAGTCTCTTTCTTTTGTACTGATTCTTTACATCTGCTGAAAAATGATGCAGTCAGACAATCCTATCCATTTTCTTTGGAACGACATGCTCCCGTGACAATTAAACACATGTTTTATCATTGCGGGATCACTAGAAAAGTAGGTCAGATATCAGATTACATCATCATTAGATCTGCTTATCTAGCTAGATGCTGACCGAAAATTGGTAATCAACGAATATCTTGGTTTCGTGTCACTCAATTTTGATAGAGTTTCACATCTTTCCATCTCCTTTCAAAATCAGAGGTTAAAATGGAAAATCATCAAATTTATCAAATAAAACGCATGAATTCACGACAGTCATGTTGCAAATCCTTTATGAAGCATGCAAATAAGATTAGTTTTCGAAACTTCATTAAATTCACAGCATTTCCCATATTAATACACTTTTTCATAAAATTCAAAGGCAAATGAAAGCAGAAATCTCATTTTCCGTTGTGAAGCGACATTTACAGCAAATCATTGCCTAGTGTATTGTAGACGGATCTCCTTCGATTTGAATGCATTTGAATAATTAACGTTTTCAACTCCCAAACCAGGCGCTTTCTGTGAGTACTAATGCCTCTTCTTACAAGCTCAGTAATGGATTCATTGCAACATGTGTCGATTTCTTCTTTCTTTTCAAATGTGTTTTTTCTTATGTTGTCAAGCAATGAATGATTTTTGTCACATTTAAAAAGGCTGTGAAGATGTTGTGCAATATTGTAAAACGCTTTATAAATATCCTATCGTCATTGTGAGTTGATAGCATTATAACTCAGCTAGATACATACGTCAGTTTACTTTTATAGGCCTAGCGGTATCTCTATATGTCGGGGATCGCTATCATCTGCCAAATTTTGTCGAGGAGAGTGCATTCAAACATTTTTCAGCGATGAGCAACGTTACTTTTTCACTGTAAACTAGCACCTCCTAAAATCGAAGAAACCTGCATCCTAAAGCGCCACACACTAGAATTTTAGGAGGTTGCGTGAAATAGAATGTTGACTTACTAAAGAGAACAATAACCTCAGTGCGCTAGCCTCCTAAAACGCTTTGCTTTAGGATTTTTTTATTAGTTACGAATAGTGTCCTGCTTTAGTGTGTGATTTAGGAGGTGCTAGCTTAGAGTGATTTACTCATCCCGTCATACAGTGGTCTACCAGAATAGTAATCAACTCCCCTAGTAATGACATGGGAGTGCTAGATTGACTTGTTTCTACAGCGCTTGCACACTAAACGCTCTGTAATATCTAATTTGAAGAATCAAATCACATTTTGGTTGACAAATTAGATTTCCTAATGAATGCAGAGAATGGTGCCGCCAAAATAGTGGAGAGAAGCTAGTTATGAGAGCAAGGAGAAATTTTAATTTCTGCAAAGAATGAAACTTAAAGGCAGAACTACATGTAGGTCTAAATAGCTTCAAATGCGTTCGTGACGACTGGATGCGTCGTGCAAATATCTAAAGTTTTCAAATGATTCAAAATATGCACGAAGAATGCTACCATTTTGATAGGACTCCGACTCCGGGTGGCATGTATACACTCTAAACCAGCACCTCCTAAATCACACACTAAAGCAAGACACTATTCGTAACTAATAAAAAAATCCTAAAGCAAAGCGTTTTAGGAGGCTAGCGCACTGAGGTTATTGATCTCTTTTGTATGTCAACATTCTATTTCACGCAACCTCCTAAAATTCTAGTGTGTGGCGCTTTAGGATGCTTGTTTCTTCGATTTTAGGAGGTGCTGGTTTACAGTGTATATAGTCTAGTTTTTAAATACACTGGTAACCGACATCATAGATCCTTATAGGCTTACCTGAACCTATTTTTAGTGATCATTGCTGTATCAATTATCAATCATTTTCGATGAAAGTTTATCAAATGCGACTCGGCTCCTCCCATCTTGTTTATGTGTGCTTCAAACGGTTTTTCACCAGTCTCTGCCATGCAGGAAAATCCCCCATCATTTTCCAAAAAATATGAGTACACTTTCGCTTTCAATATGCGCTATGGAGGTGTCATACGATTAACGTGAGGGTAAGAGGTAATGTTCTCAACCAAACTGGTATTTCATTTTTGTCTCTAATATGACATTTGGCGCGTAGGTGTGATCGAGGCTAGGAAGGCTTGTCTTCTCTATTAAATCACCAAGTGAAAAGACAATCCTTTTTTCACTATCACGGTTCATTCCCTCAACTATTACAAGCTTTGCATGCACTGCTGTCTCTGTAGTTTTGTTTGACGGAGAAGGTTGACATCAAGACAGTGACAGGCATGCACGAGAATGAATAATTTGTTTGTATTATATTTAATATACATGTATATATATATAACATACTTGCAATACACTTGCAATACTTGCAATACTTGAATGAAAATGTCAATCATCTGTTCGCAATTTCTCAACGGCATATTAGCAATTGGAATTTATATGCACCGTAAACTGTGATCAGCCAAATAACAGATAATTTATCAGTCACAATGATCAGACAATTACGACAGACAATATGAGACAACAGGCAGTCAAAAGTGGCTGTTCAGAACAGACAAGATGAGACAATTATCATCCGAAATATCAGACAATGCTGTCGACTTTTATGAAAATACTGTTTCTGAAGCGATTCAACATCAGCTAATTATATCTAAACACTCCGAATCACATTCGTTCTTTCTCTGTCCCACTCACTCAAACTCGTATTCTTATGAACCACTCTGATGCATTGTAAGTTGTCGTTCGTTGTGTCGGTTATGACTTTATGGCAGTATACATACCCTCAAAAATGGAAAAGAACATTGTGAAAACATCAATATGTCAAATATCCAGAGGTCTGTAAAGAGATCCCGACATACTTAAAACATTGGATATTCTCATAATTGAATATTGAGGAAACCGTCCAATAGTCATAAGCAGTATGATAAGCAGTAAGCTCAATGAAGTAAATTAGTCAATGCGATGAGACAAACATTATCTGATAATACGTATAGCATCGGCCAAAGTACTGATTTGGTTGATAAATTATCTGGTAAGTGTCTTACAGTTTGCAGTGTAGAATTATTAAATATTGAGTTGCATCCTCAGTTGAAAAATGGGAAGACATGAATATCTGAAGTCATCAGCAGGCCTTGTAGTTCACATCTCTCAACATCGACACAATTTTAGAATTTACTAAAATAAACCTTGCAAGAAATTGAAGAAAATTCTTGATTTTGAAGAAGAACTGTGTTTGGAGGTAAAATTTATGAGGTTCCCACACGCCAAAATTGATTAAATTTGGGTTGCCGATCAGAAATACATAGAAAAGTGTCGCAGCAATTCAAAGCAATATTAAAACTATGCAAGGTCACTCCAGCTGCTCCCCCGCCCCCCGCAAAACACAACTCAAAAGCCTTGGCAAACAGTGCCACAGTTATGACAAAATTTGTTGGCTGGGCAAAGTTCTGTGAATCTCTTATTTTCTACTGGCATTTAAGATTCGTCCCACAAGTGCATAGAAATGCGATTGATATTTAAACATGCCAAGAATATTACGCAATCAACACAAAATCAGCAACGAAATAATTGAGAAAGTGCATCAAATGGGCCTCGATTTTTGAATTAACAATTAGCACTTATTGGTGCAGGGTATGCGTGAAATCATCAAGTTTGTCGAGATGTAAATGTTACAAATTCGCTAACCATCTCCTTGCATTAGCTAACATTTTGATCAATTTGCAGTCATTTTGCACGTTGCGTATTCAATAACGTTCCCCTTCATGCAAATCATCTGAATAAACAAGTAAATTTTTTAAAGATTCGCCGATACCCTGCGAGGAAAAACATGCAGTTGCAGGTGGAGGTGCATGTAAATCTCTATATTTCAGAGGACAGAATATTATGCATCTGAGTTACTGACACTGTCAACAAACCGAGTCAACGGTTTGTTGAATGAAATAAAGGTTTCAGCTTGCAACAAGTCTGCTCAATTCCGAGTTCACTACAAATTAATACTGAGCTATTAGGCGACTTGTAAATTTGTCAGTAGCCCAAGTCGCTGAATGTAAACACCTAGAGTAGGTATATTAGGTAGAGTAGCAACTCCGCATTTATTTAATCCTCAATGTGTATACACTTTCGATTTTATTAAATGAACTCGAGGTGGATACAGTTGGAATTGTTTTCATATGTAAGAGATGCACATTTATGCAGTTTTGAAGAATTTACGACGGAATTGAATGACCATGATAGTAATGCAGAAGGAATGATGGTATTTCACAGATTATCATGACAGCCTTGGAGATTTAATGTTTATTAAATTACCAACTCGACGACCTGCTATTGCTTTCATGCTGAACCTCAAGAGAATCTTCTTAAGCGTGATCATATCACAGGCAACCTGCCACTGGTAGAGCAAAACAACTTAATCAAAGACAATGATTTCAATTGACTTAATGGTTCCGCATCAATATTCAGATTCAAGAAATGAAACATAAATTTAGTGAATCATGAATCGAAAGTAGCCGATGCTGTTATTATTATTTTATTTCCCAAATTTTCGCCTACACAGGCCACGTCAGGGGATAAAAGGATTTTATGTTTACAAATATCAAACGATTTTGAAAAATATTGTATCCAAAATATTTCTATGGATTTTATTTACTTACTGAAACCGTGTTATCTTACTAACAATATTTTTCAAAATCGTTTGACATTTGTAAACATAAAATCCTTTTATCCCCTGACGCGGCCTGTGTAGGCGAAAATTTGGGAAATAAAATAATAATAACAGCATCGGCTACTTTCGATTCATTCTTTATAATGCTGTTTAAACGGAATTTTACTATTTAGTGAATCATAAAATCATGACGCTGAAATTGAATTAAAAACATGAAATTTCAGCCAAGACAGCACAATAGGATCTCGACTTCTTCATGAAGACTTCCATTTTCATGCCGTTCATTGGATTTCCTTGATCATCAGAATAATTTCCGCTTAGTTACGATGCTTATTAGCAAATATTCTTTCCTCTTGATATCCAACTTGTTGCATACTACTTATAAAGGGGCGTCATGTCGGTAGTATATAAATTGGCAAAAAACTAACTTTTTCGAAACTACTCGAATAATTTTTTGGATCGTAGGAACGTGATCTCAGCAAAGAACTGAGTCTTTTGATAGAGAAATTTTCACTGTATACAGATACTTTTTTGAGTTGACCCTCTACCTATACATACTCACTCTGGGGGTAGGCATCTACACGTATGTCGAAAATACCGAAGAAGAAGCACTTTGGAATGTCATCAAGAAGATCCAACTTGTTCAACCATTCAAACGGTGATAGATAGTATAAGCAATGACAAACGATTCATCTATGGCAATCAAATTGAATGCTGACATCAAATGAATAGAATTGAATGATTGGTCAGCCTAATTGAATTGCATTAAACATTTTGATCAACTGCCGACTCTTAGGTCATATTTGGTACATAATGGCTCATAGTTGAGTGTAAAAAGATTCATTAGTCATGCAAAGCGAATGCCGGATTGAAAATGTCTCACCCAAATGAGGTTGCATAATGTTTCTAGGGCGTATGGAATATTGGTGCACAATAATTCGAAGGTGAGGGAGGTCCATAGCATTCGGGTCCAAATACGAAGTTTTTTCATGATGCAACCTTCTTCATGATGGTTGAGCGCCGTGAATGCTTAATCCTCCGATCCATGAGCAACCATGAGTCAAATATTCAGGTTGAATTAAATTGTCTAACGATTTCTTCGCACGGTTGTCTTGAGTTAAAAAATTACTCTATGCGTCGGAAATTCCTCACCGAAGTAGGGGAACGCATTCAATATACAATGTAATGAATGCAAAAATCTGAATGCATAGAGTAGGGAGATTTAGGTACAGTGTCGACTCAAAAAAGTATCTGCATACAGTGAACATTTTTAGATCAAAAGATTCAGTTTCTTTTGGAGATTACGTTCCTGTGGTTCAAAAATTTATTTGAGCACTTTTGGAAAAAGTCAAAATTTGCCAATTTATATACTACCGAGCTGACTCTCCTATATAAGTAGTATGAAACAAGTTGGATATCGAATGGAATGAATACTTGCTAATAAGCATCTTTACTAAGCGGAAATCAAGCTGATTATGCGTCTGGGAGACCTTGGTTCAAATCTTGGTCGGGTCAAACCTAAGACTTTTAAAATAGTTACACTCTGCATTCTTGATAAAACACTCAGCACGAAAAAGAATGAGAGTGGTAAATGACAACTCGGCCACATGGAAGAAAGGCTCCGTGCCTAATGTGCTTCCGAGTATAAACAACGTTCATTTATTTATTTTTATTTGATTATCAAGGGAATTTCATGAATTGTATTATAATGAAAGTCTTCACGATATTATTCGTGCTTTCTTGGCTGAAATTTCAAGTTTTTAATTCAATTTTCACCGGCAAGATTTTATGATTCACTAAATTCATGTTTCATTTCTTGAATCTGAATAGTGATGTGTACCCATTTACATCTTTCAAAGTTAAATGAAATCATTGTCTTTGATTATGTGATTTTCTGCCGGTAGCAGGTTGCCTGTGATATGATCACGTTTAAGAAAATACTCTTGAGGTTGAGGATAAAAGTAATATGAACCCATCGATTTGATAATTTAGCAAACATTAAATCTCTAAGGCAGTCATGAGAATCTCTGAAATACCATCTTTCCTTCTGCATTACAATCATGATCACTCAATTACGTTGTAATTTCTGGAAAACTGCAAAGATCAACATATCTCAAATTTGATGACAATACACCTGTATCTCCCTTAAGTTCATTTAATAAAATTGAAAGTGTATACACTTTGGGGATTTAATAAATGCGGAGTTACCACTCTACCTAATATACATACTCTTATGTCTGCGTGCATCAAAATGTCCCACTTGGGGTCATTTTGTCTGACTCGCACAATCTCCTGACTGCATGAGTCGAGAGTATAGCCATTGTCATTCTCCGCTGATACGCTAGTGCTTAGTCTCAAATCACAATATGAAATTCTAATATTCATTTCCACAAATCGAAAGTTACATCTACAAGTCATTCTGGACACACCCAAATCAGACTATATATTATTCCCTAGATAGTTCGATGCAAAGACAACTTACATGTTATCTTCAAAACGTAGATTATGCATGTAGTTGCCATGAACAACAATGAAGGCCTGAGTGACTTATGTCATTAGGCTTTATGAAGATAAATCCTTTGAAAATGAAGATAAACGCACATAACATGTCGCTAATGGCAAACGTCATTATTGCACAACTATACAATTTCGAACAAAGACGATTTTCAGTGTCATTAAAGAAATCTTTGAAGTCAGAGACAATGCTAATGACAATTCATCTCTGTTTCTTGCATACTTGTATTTAAATGTCTTTTGATTACATGGATTTGTCACACGTTGTATAAATACGGAAGTCACAGAGCGAAAAATGAATAGATGTTTCGAAAAATTTTGTTCAACGACCTTTTCATATTGGTGCAGCAATTATTGGAACATGCGATGTAATATTCCAGTATTCAACAAAATGATTGGCCTGAAACATCGCAAAATTAGTCTCAACGTCTGACCGGTTTTGATGTGAGAGCTCAAGGAAACCCCAGATGGCTATGCCGAGGAATTGGCATGGCTTTTCATGCCTACGCCAGAAGAATGCGTGCTGGAAAGAAGTTTCTGATTAAGAAAGTACACTATTGCTGATTTTTGCTCTATGATGCTTCATGTCTTGTTGCTACTAAAAGCACAGAAAAATATATCATTCACTGTGGTGTTTTTGTTCAAAAGGCCAAAATCAATCCTATTTGAATTGAAAATGCATTTAGAATACAGGATAGGGCAGAAGTAACCGTCAAATGTGTTTCCTTGTCATCTAAGGCATCAATTACTACATTGATGCTTTTTAATCCACTATAGTTATGTGGCCAGATGTATTCGGAGTATTTCTATCATGTTTTCGAATTTGAGTTTAAATGGAATAGTAAGTTGCACTTAGTTAATCTAAGATTTTAAGTTACATCCCAATTATATTTAAAGTGAAGACATTTTCTTACACAATGAAGTCATCATTCAATTTAGGTAGCAACAACAAGAATCAGAATACTCTAGGCGGTTAGAATTCAACTATATACATATATATATATATATATATATATATATATATATATATATATATATATATATATATATATATGCATAAATATATAATGTTAATTCAATTCAATTTGGAGGCAACAAGAAAAACTCATAAATTGTACAAGCGCTTTCTAATATTCAGGTGCAGAAAACAACGATTTTATTTTAAAATAATACACATAGATATATATACATATATGTCTGTGTGTCTTCTTACAATAAGATTCACTAAATTAAATTTTATCCTTTATCTATATTGCGGACCCACTTACCTGTATATCGCTTAAAGTATAATGATCATTGCATTTGAGCATGATACTTCACTGAGCCTAAATGTAGTAGTGACTTCTAATCAAAGATCGTTAAAAGCCGTTGTCTCTAGGACCCCGAAGGATTTATACATTATTTATCAGCTTATTCCATGTTGGCTTCTCAAAGGCAATAAAAAATTGTACATCACGTATGAGGTGCTACGTAAAAACAGGAGTTCATATGATTGTGTCGAACCTGCCATCACATTTGAGATGTAATTAATAGTGAGTTGGTATTTTACATAATATGCTTGCTCTATGAATAGAAAGTAGGCCTACAACCACATGAATAGTTCATATTGCATTGTGTGTGCTTCTGTACTACAAATAGTTGTCATTTTGCTGTATAATATGAATTCCTTAAAGCATAGAGTAGGGATATAGGTAGAGTGTCGACTCAAAAAAGTATCTGTATACAGTGAAAATTTTTATATCAAAAGATTCAGTTTTTTGCGGAGATAAAGTTGCGGTGGTCCAAAAAATTTTTTGTGTAGCTTTATAAATGTCAAAATTTTGCAAATTTAAATACTACCAAGATGACTCCCCGTTGTAAGTAGTACAAAGCAAGTTGGATATGAAAAGTAATGAATATTTGCTAGTAAGCATCCTAACTAAGCGGAAATCAAGCTGATTATCAAGGGAATTTCATGATCCGTTTTATAATGGAAGTATTCGTGAAAAAGTTGCGATATTGTTCGTGCTTTCTTGGCTGAAAGTACAAGCTTTTAATTCAATTTTCACCGACATGATGTTATGATTCGATCACTAAATTCATGTTTCATTTCTTGAATCTGAATACTGATGTGGAACCATTTATATCTTTCAAAGTTGGATGAAGTCATTGTCTTTGATTATGTGATTTTGCTCTACCAGTGGCAGGTTGCTTACGATATGATCACGCTTAAGAAAATACTCTTGAGGTTGAGCATGAAACCAATAGCAACCCATCGAATTCCTGCTTCAACAAACATTAAATGACACTCAGAATCTGTAAAATACCACCATTCCTTCTACATTACAATTATGATCACTCAATTACGTGGCAATTTTCTCAAAACTGCAAAAAATTTGCATATCTCACATTTGGTGACAATACAACCTATATTTCCCTTGAGTTCATTTAATAAAATCGAAAGTGTATACACATTGGGGATTTAATAAATGCGGAGTTACCACTCTACCTAATATACCTACTCTATGCCTTAAAGCTTCTCTTATTGAGTTTGAATTAATCATCAGCAGACAATTCATTCTATAACCAAAGTTTGCCCTTTATAGGAAAAGGACATCAATGAAATATCAAAGCATGTTGTTACAAAACGTCTCCTGCATGAATATCAGTTTTAAAAAAGTCATGACAATGCTACTGCTTTTTTTGCAAGCATGAAATTTATTTTTTCTTACATAATCTGATTAATATCAAACCTGATGCTCATGTTGACACAAATAACATTGTAATTCCTTATATTTAGGGATTTTTGAAATGTACAATATTTCGCAAAATAATTTCTGATCTCGAAACAAAAAAGACAGCCAAAATTGAGGATTTCTTCGAAAACATTGACATGATTATGAATTCACTAGTGCATGTTCATAAATCAGGCATTGGAAAGAGGAGAGAGAGAATAATCGTCCAGGTACAAAGTGAAATCGAGGAAATAAGCTCCGAGAATACTTCAAAGAAAGCGTTCATCGCATTAGAAAGTTGAATTATGATTAATTCCCGTAGATAATTCGTTAAACTGAATGTCTATATGATAAATGATTTGAAAGTTAAAATAAATCACAGAATTCATTACAGATGAATAATCGCAGGCAAGGGAGCTACAACCTCAACAACATCAATGACTTTGCAGTTTTATAATTTTCTTCATCATAGTAAAATCACCGATAATGTTAATTTCGGGCAACAGGATGGACAAAAATGGCATAAGTCAACTCAGCAATGCAGCACAGTTTCTACGTTTTTGGATAGCGTTGCCTATGTGCTTCTTCTCGACTTAAACATTTACAGATATGAAAAGAATGAACGGATCCAATCAGTGCCGTTTAGCAGATGATTTTGCTTTGTGAGTGAGGAGTTATTGGTTCCAAAATTTCATTTTCCCTATCAACCTGCGTTATTCTATTTTGCAAAAATTGATTTACATATGCTGTAAGAGTTGATAGAGGCTGTGTATGAAATCACAGAATTGCACAGGAAGGCTTCTTATTTTCTCACTTGTGGTGGGAAAAACAAGTTTATACTTTGTAAAAATAAACGCTCAGTAATGTTGGCGCTGAGTGGATATTGAAATACACTACTTTTGGCAGTGAAAGAGTTTGCAGGTGTGCATGTGAAGTTAGAATATTCACATCTTTTCTTAGGGTAGCAAAGCATACGCAACTGTTTCAAAAAGAATTAGGAATTTGTGATTACATAGGACTAGCATTTCGCGATGTAGGAACACGCAATATGTCACTCTTGCAATTATAAGAGCACATTATGTATTGACGCTATTGTTTGTGATCTAACTTCTGGGTATTCTGCTGATCTAGCGAATATTGGACAATATAATTCTCCAGCACTTCTTTGCAAGCTCTATATTTGCAAGATCTATATCCACACGAAGCCGATGCTGATCATATTACAAGCAAAGCACAAAACCACAGGCTTCGTATAACAGAACATGCAACCACAGAAAACATGTATCGCTACCAAGCCCTATCAAGCGATTGAGACCCTGTCCAAACTGATCATTGCCAAATGCAGTGATGATTGTTTCTTCAGCTTTCTCTCATTCTTCGTGAGTTTCGACGATATTCGACAATTCTTAATTCGTTTACATATTTCATCAAGCTTCTATGATGAATTGTATTGTCCGGCAGACAGAACGAGTTTCTGCAGGGAACGAGGCCGAAAATGAGACTCTTACAGAATGATGTACACCCTATGCCTACTACGAATCGTCACGTCTGCCGAGTTCTAGTGAGTTCCTCTTCTTGTCAGACAGGATCAAAGAAAAGCATATGTAAATCCAATGGGACGCAGATTGCAGATTTTGGTTAAAATGAAATTTTCTATGTTTTCTCTGATTAAACGAAAAGTACTAAGCCCAGAGTCATAATTTTTGGCATGGAATGTCTTCAGATCATTTTTTTTCATCTTCATGCACCCCTGTCTATAAAGCTAAACACATTTAGATATGGCGAGCCTCTTAATGTATGCAAACACAAGCATTTTGAGCAACTTTATGCACATTCAACCACATTCTCACATACATCGCCGATCAGAAGCTTCAAAATATCACATGCACATCATAGGCAATGATCTGAAGATATTCCATGTCACAAATTATGACTCTAGGCTTAGTGCTTTTCGTTAAATCAGAGAAAACATAAAAAATTTCATTTTAGTCAAAAACCGCAATCTGTGTCCGATTGGATTTGCATGTGCTTTTCTTTGATCCTGTCTGACAAGAAGAGTAACTCACTAGAACTCGGCAGACGTGACGATTCGAAGTAGGCATAGGGTGTACATCATTCTGTGAAAATCTCACTTTCAGCCTCGTTCCCTGCAGAAACTCGTTCTGGCTGCCGGACTAGTAGTGACGAGCGACAATTTTCAATTCCTTTATCAAATGTTTGTTGGACTAATTTGCAGCCAGTAGCCTAAATAACACCAAAATCAAAAATGTATCGGTGAATAAAATTTTAAAATTAGGTATCTACATTGCAAATACTTGGCAACGCAAGTCACCAAGAAATGTGACAACAAAAGTGGGTAACACAAACTGTGAGATTTTGTGGCCTTCAGGATAATGTTCGCATAGCCTCTGATTGACTAGTGGTCTCCAAACTGCATTCTAAGGGGCGACTACACAGAAATGTTGTTATGCTAACAAATCTCTGACAGCATCACTCACCCATTCAAATTTACTTGTCACTAACAGCTCACTATCAAACACTGTATCTGTGCAGTCTCCCCTGATTGGCTAAACTTTGGAAACAACTCGTGGCTGCTAGTGGCGACGAGTTTTTTGACAGAATCTGCCAAAGTTTGCAAAATTTGCTTGGCGACATAAACTTTTTACACTGCAAGGAATCTTATAAAAGTATTATCAAAACATGATTCAAGATGCTGAGTAATTAAGAAGTCAATAGCTTCAAGCAGAGTAATGATCTCAATAACTGAGAATTCAATGAGTTACTTCAAAATTCTTCACAATAATCTAAGTGTAATCTGAGTGTCAAATCATTCCACGCTTGCAGTGCTCATACAAATGCAATGAGACAATGCAATAACCGTCAAGAAGTTCTCTGCACACAATTATCTAGAATAATTGTAGAGCTCAGTGAAAGTCAAGGATGTCGTCAAAGCCTACGTTCAACTTCTGAAGAAAAATTGTTTGTTCGAAGTGCAGAATATGCTCACTCTTGAATCTCATTACACTGGTCTGACTTTGCCGCGTTTTGATTTATTCATCGGCTCTGCTTCGTATTTACTCAAACTGCTTTTGAGCATCGATGCTCGCCTCAGGCAATGAGTTTTCAACGGTTCAGCTTCATGTTCTTTCATCTTCTCATTCCGAATATGATCATTTGGAGAACAGAGACTCTCATTCTATTGATAACCGTGCTTTAAGACGGAAATTTGTCTCTTCTGAAGATGTTCATTGCTTCAAACGAAGCTTTCGTCTTGACAGCTTTATGTGAAGTAATGCAGACCAGAATGATATGATGACAGCTATGTTTTGAGGGCGTCAATGGCAAATTAGAGGGCCGCGTTAGCGGCCCGACAATTTGCCATTGACAGCCCGAAAAATGTAGCTGTCATAATCATTGTATGCCATGTTGCGAAATATTTCTATGGTTTCATTTCCAGGCCATGAATTCATTATCAGCCCGGAAATTTGATAATGAATTTCTGAGCATTATCAAAGATATCAGTCTTATATACATGGTATACAATGCGTATTATGAATCAGATTAGAACGAATTTTCAAGACGAGAATTCATCAGATTGACAACAAAGGTCTGTCGCAGAACATCTATTAAGTCAAAACAAGACACTAACACCGCACTCGCCCGACCTAGGAATCGAACCGAAGTCCGCGGTGGAGACGAGCTCGCACCTTCTTCACTAGGCCACGCTGACGGTTCAAAGGGAATGCGATTGAAGGCAAAAGTCATCTCCAAGTGATATCGACAGCTTATTGTCCTATTTCTATTGACAGAACGCTACCAGCTTGTCAAGATACTACATTATTCAAGGACGGAAATAGCTTCAAAATCACGCTCGAATATGTCCTCTTCTTCATGCTCTTTTAGAAAAGATGCCGTATTTTTGCTGTGTGTTAGATGAATTTCTATAATTCAAAGTGTGGTTTCAAAAATTAGATGCTTCTGCTTTGTGATACAATTGTCTCGAATTATTGGAATACATTTTCGAATTAGAAATGGAACAGGCACACATACCAATAGTCAGAGATCTCTACTCATCATTAAGTTCTAGATTTTACATCTGTTAGATATGTACACGCTCCATGGGAATCTATGTAATATTCAAAGGAGAATTTCATGTGATTAACCGGGATAGGGGGAGGGGACGACTAGCCAATCACTGTCATGTTCTAACGAGTATGCCACATTGCTGTGTAAAACGCTGTGTAATCTTCGTCTAAGAGAATCCTTTTATATCAACAAATTTAAACCAAAAATTTACAACAAACATGAATTGAAAAGTTAAAGGGATTTTCTTTTTTTCTGACACTTGTGATTCAAAATCTACATATGTACCACTAACTTTTCAGTCAGGTCACTGTTTTCTATGCTACTGGTACTATGTAACCCAGTGCTACTTGCCTCATATCTTTATAATATCATTGTACAAAAAAATATTGAATCTTATGTGTAAGTCAATGTCAAAATTATTGTTGACTGTTCCCTATCAACAAAATATCCTTTTTAGTCCTTAGCAAGTTAAGTTGAATTAAATGGACAATTTGATGCTAAATCCGAAAAGCCTGAATGAAGAGTGAAAAAGAACTGGCAAGTAAACAAATGAAAACCAAATGGAGCATGAAAATACATTCTATCGTGATATCAACGCCACGTAGTAATGTGTCATAACTGAAGTGACAGTAACTTGACAGTAGCTCTTATAGTATGGCATACACAGTATATATCACCTTTTTTCAAGTAAATGAATCGAACCAACACTGATATTGCTATAAAGCATGCTTTATAGCATCAATTGCGAAAACAACTAAACTATTCTTACAAATGAGCATTTCAGTTATTTTCACTGTTTTCAATTATTTTCACATTTTCAAAGTAAAACTATGAAATTATAGAAATTTATTCTTTCATGTCCTGCGAAAGAGTATCTCATAACTATGGTTCAAGCTAGTGATATTACTATAAGAAAGCATACCATATCATGACATGGTTATAATGCATACCAGATTATTACATGGTTATAATGCATACCAGATTATTACATGGTTATAATGCATACCAGATTATTACATGGTTATAATGCATACCAGATTATTACATAGTTGTAGAATCGCATTCGGAATCCCTCTATATTATCGTGAAATTGTTTGATACATCCAAGAGAATCACATAGCCATCCTCTATTGTACCTAAGCGATACAATTTATGTCAGCCAACTGTGGCCCCGGAAACCGTTTTAAGGAAAGTGAATGGCATGCTTTATATAATGAGGATTATGTTTAAAATCGCATTTTCCTTTAAAATAGAGGCAATGTGTTCAAACGCTTCTTTCTCTGAAGTTTTGATATATTTTTCACTATTCTCTTACACGTATCTGAAAGATGTTGAAATTTTTCCATTTTTTCACATGAAATCAAATTTACACAATTTCGCCAGGAAGTTGCTTTTGATAAGTTTTAGAATGAATCCAAGCGATCATTTTACTTGATTCTCTCTCCCTTTCCTGCAGATTGGACTTCGCCTGCTACAACCATTTGCAGTTTAATCCTCAATGAAGCTTGCCTCGTTGACGTGAATTTCTGCTTGGTTGAGCAGTTAGGAGAAGAGCCATCCATCTAGTACTACGCTTGGAATGAGTTGGAGCACTTGACAGCGAGAATCCTGATCACTTAATCTCTTGGAATTCGCCGCGCTAGCTTGGCTTAACCACAGGGGAAAGTCACAAATAGATGGGGAGAGTTAGAAAAAATATTAAAAATGTCATTTCAGAATATATTTATCAATCTAGTGAAATCACTAACATTTTAGGTGGAAGTTCTAAGTAGATGTCTAACATTATCAGCGGTCGGGGAAGCAATAGAAAGGGGAGACTTGACCCTTGCATCTCGGAAACAAAAACTTCAAATTTCATGACACGGTTACAAGGTTTCGAGTTGACTCGCAACTCTGATGGAATATATAGAATTATTTATTATTTAATAAAGCAGTGAGTATCATCCTATCATTCTTTCGCATGCTCTTGATCGTGGGGATGACATCTATGTCGAATTGTTCAATTTCCTGATGCATTTAAACGAGTCCTTTACTTTCCTTGTCTAATGCGCTTGCTTTATAAATTTCTATCTTGTCCAGTGCAAAACTCAGCCGTCCAATGAATTCCTTTTGTGATCGTGTCTGACCCTTTACTGCCCTGAAAAAAGCAACAAGGAGAACAACATAGCTCTATCTTTGACCTTTCGCTTTTTCAATGCTATGTCCATGTCGATATCGTCACCATAGACATCATTTTAAAATTGAGATGCGTATAATTATTTGTTGGATTTCAGCATTGCTGTTAGGAGTAGACCTTATTTACCCGGGCTATGTTGAACTTTGAAACCCGGGGGGGGCAGCAGGACACCAATATTCGTACTCCACCTTCTGATTTTGATATTGCTATGATTCAGTCGCTCCTAAAACCAGCAAACAGCGCAAATGTCTATTGCTCCTCCAATGATTACATCAGATTTTACAAGTTTGGCCATCTTATTACCATAAATAGAAATTGAAAATTTAAATCCCAATTCGTTTCTATAACACAGCATGTTGAATATCTGTTTGACTGTGTTAGTTTACGGATCTACTACGACTGTCTTAGCTATGCATTGTGCAGAAGAATGGCAGTAACTGAATACATTGTCAAGCATGGTACTAATTTCTCCATAAATTTTAACTTCGCAACTCTTTTTCGCCACATAAAACTGGCAATGCTACCTACTTGTACATCTATTGTAAGTAAGGCTCAGAGGTTAGTGGCATTATAACTACACAGATGCATCTGTGGATGAATCAACGTGGAAATCAATGTACATCTGCATTTTGCAATAGTATGTAGATAATTTGAATTAATTAAAATTCTTGATTTTTAGAGGGTGCTTCTTTAAACAAAGTCAAACTTTTTATGTTCCCATGTAGCAGATCTAATTAGATTTGAATTGGCAATTAAAAATGTGCAGAAACTAAATGCCACAAAACACTTGAGTCTCAGCCATGATATTTTTAAGCAATATCAAAAGATGTCTAGAGGCTCAACTCCAAGACCCTCAGCCGCCTGGTAGAATAGATTTAAATTTCTCTGAATTATTTGACATTCCGATGTATGAAAATTGACAAAACCTCAAAAGTAATCAGACATTCGTTCTTGAAATCATCGATGCGTTTAGAACGCTCATTTTAATGCAAGTTAAATTTGAATACCAGCATTGCGACTGATGAATTTTACACTGTAAACTAGCACCTCCTAAAATCGAAGAAACCTGCATCCTAAAGCGCCACACACTAGAATTTTAGGAGGTTGCGTGAAATAGAATGTTGACTTACTAAAGAGAACAATAACCTCAGTGCGCTAGCCTCCTAAAACGCTTTGCTTTAGGATTTTTTTATTAGTTACGAATAGTGTCCTGCTTTAGTGTGTGATTTAGGAGGTGCTAGCTTAGAGTGTACAAACAGCATATTAAGCATCAATTTACATAGTAAGGAGTTAGACGTTAGTCGTCCTGTGCTCTACTTCATAGGGAAAGAATATACAATTGGGAGAGATCTGGAAGCCATAAGTACTCAAAGAGTTTCGCAAATTTCATTTGAGGTTTGAATACAAGGTTTGAAGGACATCGATAGAGACATCGTTCAAACACCAAATTTGAGATCCGAAAATTATTCATTAGTTTCAACGAACAAATTAAGAATTACTTAGCTGATAAATGACATGTTTTTATACATGTAAATCACGTTCTGAATATTATTCATTTCACTTTGCTCCCGATTCATTTTTCTTGAGAGTACGTCTGTTTGCAAGCTAAACGTAATGATCAAATGTGACCGATTACGTGAGTAATGAATAAAGAAATGTCTCTATAACAACTAACCAATACAAAGAGTATTGAAACCTAATGAGCAAATTCATGGAGGAGTTTAAAATGCAAGTATAAGAACAGTCACTGAGATCACAGTGTCGAAACTGACGGCCAAATTCTCCCGCCGTAGACATCCTGTCCTGAATTTCTCATAAGTCACATCACTTCAGGAGATAAAAATCTAAAACTGGTCTCACAATTAATCTTAAAATCTGACATTAACAGCCAGCGTAATGCGTCGGTCTGGCATCATTGTCGCTTATACTGCATTTGAATTTCCTTCAACGTGTTTAAGTTGTGAGTACGCATAAGTGCGCGAAACATCCGCTCAGTTCAAAGACGATATAATGAAAATAACATGCAAGGGAAGACAACCTTAATAAACAAAGTCATGTACGTCAGTGATAGTAGACCAATGACGTCATAATATGATTCAGTTTGCTATCTTTGTAAATTTCGTAAGTATCTATCCGTCCACTAATTCGAATAATGTTTGAAAGCAGTTTTAATGTCCGCTGAAGAGAATGGAAAAGGCACTGAAGCTAGCAGTATACCTGCCAGTGGATCTTTAGAAATGATTTGTTCAGCCCTGATTTTCCACAAGACTAATGAAAAATGAACCAGGAATTTGTTCATCACATCAGTTTTCAAAAATTCCTATCGGATCAAGGTGAAGTTCTAAATTTTGATAAAAAATTTCACTGAGAGATTAACTGATGTTTTCCTGATCATTTTTACGATTTTGTTCACCACATTTCGACTCCCTCACAGCCTAAAAGACTCACTATCAGCAAAAACATAGAAGAAATCAACGATATTGTTCTATTTTCACTTACTGATACATCCTGATGTTAATGCTGATAGTGAGTCTTGTAGGGCTGTGAGGGAGTCGAAATGTGATGAACAAAATCTGAAATTGTTCTTATAATAGGAAGAATGCGTGTTTGTTTGTTGTGATCAAAGTGTTGTTTGGCGTCAGGATGTATCAGTAAGTGAAAATAGAACAATATCGTTGATTTCTTCTATGTTTTTGCTGATAGTGAGTCTTGTAGGGCTGTGAGGGAGTCGAAATGTGATGAACAAAATCTGAAATTGTTCTTATAATAGGAAGAATGCGTGTTTGTTTGTTGTGATCAAAGTGTTGTTTGGCGTCAGGATGTATCAGTAAGTGAAAATAGAACAATATCGTTGATTTCTTCTATGTTTTTGCTGATAGTGAGTCTTGTAGGCTGTGAGGGAGTCGAAATGTGATGAACAAAATCTGAAGTTGTTCTTAGAATAGGAAGAATGCGTGTTTGTTTGTTGTGATCAAAGTGTTGTTTGGCGTCAGGATGTATCAGTAAGTGAAAATAGAACAATATCGTTGATTTCTTCTATGTTTTTGCTGATAGTGAGTCTTGTAGGCTGTGAGGGAGTCGAAATGTGATGAACAAAATCTGAAATTGTTCTTATAATAGGAAGAATGCGTGTTTGTTTGTTGTGATCAAAGTGTTGTTTGGCGTCAGGATGTATCAGTAAGTGAAAATAGAACAATATCGTTGATTTTTTCTATGTTTTTGCTGATAGTGAGTCTTGTAGGGCTGTGAGGGAGTCGAAATATGATGAACAAAATCTGAAATTGTTCTTATAATAGGAAGAATGCGTGTTTGTTTGTTGTGATCAAAGTGTTGTTTGGCGTCAGGATGTATCAGTAAGTGAAAATAGAACAATATCGTTGATTTCTTCTATGTTTTTGCTGATAGTGAGTCTTGTAGGCTGTGAGGGAGTCGAAATGTGATGAACAAAATCTGAAGTTGTTCTTAGAATAGGAAGAATGCGTGTTTGTTTGTTGTGATCAAAGTGTTGTTTGGCGTCAGGATGTATCAGTAAGTGAAAATAGAACAATATCGTTGATTTCTTCTATGTTTTTGCTGATAGTGAGTCTTGTAGGGCTGTGAGGCAGTCGAAATGTGATGAACAAAATCTGAAATTGTTCTTATAATAGGAAGAATGCGTGTTTGTTTGTTGTGATCAAAGTGTTGTTTGGCGTCAGGATGTATCAGTAAGTGAAAATAGAACAATATCGTTGATTTCCAACTATTTTTTGCTGATAGTGGAGTCTGTAGGCTGTGAGGCAGGCAGTCGAATGTGAGATGAACCCATCTGAATTGTGTTTAGAATATAATAGGAAGAATGCGTGTTGTGAACAAAGTGTTCAGTAAGTGAAAATAGAACAATATCGTTGATTTTTTCTATGTTTTTGCTGATAGTGAGTCTTGTAGGCTGTGAGGGAGTCGAAATGTGATGAACAAAATCTGGAATTGTTCTTAGAATAGGAATGCGTTTTGGTTTTGTGTGAACAAAATCGTGAATATGATCAGGAAAACATCAATTAATCTCTCAGTGAAATGTTTTATTAAATTTCTGAATTTTACCCTGATCCGATAGGACTTTTTGAAAACTGATGTGATAAACAAATTCCTGGTTCATCCTGTCTTGCAAAATCAGGACTGAACAAATTATTTCTAATAATCCACTGCCACATCTACTGCTAGCTGCTTGAATGAAAGGAAATATTTTCTGAGCTCCACGGTGCTTCTATCACCTGCAGATTAATTTACATCATTTTATAGCATGACCGGGCACTCCAGAAAACATCAAAGGCTAGCAAGGCAAAGGATCACACGGCCATTGTCCACCATCAAGTCAACACATTTATCTACCCACAGCTTTTATTTTATTTCTTCTTGTTACGTAAAGTTGCCAATCTTTTCATGTCTTCCGCAGTAAGATTCATTAAACGTTCATTAGTAAAAATGGATTAATGCACAGTGATGAAATCAGGATGAGGGCTAGAGATATCGAAATGCGGGTCGACAGTATCACAGAGCAGATGACCATCACTTCACCTCCTTGACCGTCAAAGCAATGCCAAAGCACAAAGTAGTACGTTAGTGCTGCATTGAAATACAGTACATGTAGTTCGTAATGATGCTTATTTCCTCTAGCTGTGTAATACTGTAAACTGTAAACCGCAAATATCCGTTCAAATTAACAGCTAAAACTAGTTTTATGGTTTTTTTACAGTCTGAAGTATAAATATCTGTAAAAGCAGACGTCTGTTTTATCTAATAGCCTACGAATAAATTTTAACGAATATTACGGATTTAGATATTTACAGATATTTTCTGTGAAGCTTTTCTGTGAAGTTTAACGTTTAATTTAGCTGTTTTTAACGGTGTACAGCCTACAGTGGGTATTTTTTCTCATTTGCTGAATTTAATCCATAAAACCCGCAATAGTAATTGCTGAAGTTTTTTGAAAAGCGACGTAAAGAATGAATTTTGCCACTATCTGCGAACACGTAGGCCCGGTAATTTTATAGAAAAGCATGTTTACAATAAATACAGAAGAAATTACGATATATGTAGCATGCTCCTGATATGGCTTGCATTTCCATGCTATGTACGCACACGCCAAATAAATATTCCTGACAAAGGTTTGCCTAACCACTGGAAAAGCAACCCGATAATTGCATACACGGCCATTATTCTTTGAAAATTGAGGGTTTCTGAACAATTGAATACACTGCTATACCGTCATCTACAGATAGCGAACAAAATTGCCACTACCTTGAAAACAACATCGATCTAATGTAGGTCACTGATAGTTTTTAATATCTTCGATTAGCAAATATTTTCTGATAAATTATTATGTGGGAGAAATTTTGAGAGAATTATCACCCAATGAGATTCTCTCACTCGGCAATATGAATTCATCGAGATAATCGTCTAACTGATAATTCTGATATATTCATCGAGATGTCTTCAGCATTTCACACATCAGAAAGTCTCTCGCATTTGAACACACGAAATATATGTGCGAACAAATGGAAAGAATACTATTTAGTTGTAACTGATGTTCTGTAATCGGCATTTCCTAGATATCATGATTACTTATCGCCCTGCATTATGTTCCGAATGATGCAACAAGTGATGAGTGAAAACAACACCTTGACAATGACAAGACAGACATTTATTTCAATCCCTAGATTGCGTAGCCAGAGGAATGCTTGCGTCCCTTCACGAGCTGTGGCCTACTGAATTCAACTGAGAGTACATAATAATGGAATTGCACCTTGGCATCCTTGTCAATGTGAGGTGATCACCTATTCTCAGACAACAAGCACATTTTGTATTTACCGGTATGCGTATTTTCAACATACATGCTTGTAGCCTATCATCTGTTACAATATATAAATCACATTTTCATTATTTCGAAAGATTGGTGTATACAGTAGGGTTTTAAAGGACATACATAAATTCTTCTTTTACTAAACATGCGAGTAGTTTTGAGGTTATCATTGATGAAATCTTCTTGCCAAGGATTTTTCCATTCGATGGCTAACCTTCGTACATTACTACTTATAATCTCAGTGCAGGTAATGCGTCGAGCACTTTGGTTCATCACGGATTGTATACTTAAACGCAGAATTCTGATCGCTCATTAGGAGATCGCATGTAACCTTTTGCAAATAGTGCCATACGATGATGCCTTTAAAATTTCACTACGTTTTAACAAATTATCCCCTCTTGACATGCGTTAAACTGCAGGCTCAAAGGTTGCCGATAACAAATTCAACTTCTTCTAATGAAGATCAGTTACACACTCTTTCGTGTTAAGAACATAAAACACGTGAAAAACGCGTGTTAACCTCTAGTCATTCACCAGTCATTGACGATTCAGTAGTAGGCGCAGTTATACACTAAGAGCAGAGAAGCGATCTTCAACTTAATCAAATATAGATGAAGTTACTGTTGCGGACAATTTTCGCATATACTTCCATTTTTCCTGTATTGAAGTCAGAATTTCCATAGCTATTCAAGACTAGCTACACTATTCAACTATCACTCTATTGTCTTATCGTTCTATTGGGTCACCGACTTATTCGGAATACTTTCTATCTGATCGCTTTTTTATCAGAACGGCTGTCTTCATAGAAAAAAAGAAAAGGAAAGCTGCCGACTCATTTTCCTGTAAATTATTGATGAGACTTGTCTGTTTCAGATGATCGAATCAACACGTTCTGGTCGCTTATGCTGCAGAAATAATGCTCAACAGTTTCTTAGGTCACAACCGCCAAACAGTATTTGCTTTCGCTTTGGAGCACTCGAATCGGATGACAAACGTGAGCCAACATGTCAGCCTATTGCGCTCAGTATTTGTTCATATGCCATGTCATTTCAAGCAAACATACCGCAATGAAAGACTATAATCATTTCTTTCTGCTCTCGGTTTTTTAAGCTTTTAATAGTCAGTATATGGAAGACATGCGCAAGCCGTTTTCAGCAAATACTCAAAAGTTATTTGAAGACGGCTGACGGTTCATGTTCAGGAGCAGAGAAGTTTTTCTTAATTGACGAAGAACGACGTCATTGTGATTATAAACGTATTTATTGGTGTACTTATTATTTCTCGCAATGCTTTTGTTCAAAAGGGAGTTTAAACAGTCTAAAATTAGTAAAATATATGCAAATAATGAAATAAAACGTCGATAGATAAAAAGAAAGCTTATGTGAAACTGAAAAATATAACTTGTTTAGTATGTGCTTTGTATTGACATATTCAAGTAGCATTTTTATACTTGTAGTACAAGTATATTGACAACAAAAGTCTGTCAATTCATTAAATATCTAAAGAGAATGACAACTATTAAGTCAATACAAGACACCAACGCCCCTGATTCCCCGACCGCACTCTCTCGACCTAGGAATTAAACCGAAGTCCACGGTGGAGCTCGCACTTTCTTCTATTGATTTAATAGCTGTCATTCTCTTTAGACATTCAATGAACTGCGACAGACCTTTGTTGTCAATCATAGAAATCGACAACAATAAAACCTCCAGAACGGAGGTTAAGCTTCATCCAATACACAATAGTGGTACATAAATCGCACTCATTTTCACTTAGATACACCCGTCAACGGCTGTATCATTGGGTTAGAATCAGTCACATGTGTAAATCAAAGCTTTTCATTGGTCATTCATGCCCCAACTTAGTTCCCCCAGATGTGCCGCGACCTTGAGTCAATTTCCATTCTAGTCAACTTCAGTTAAACAATCTATTTCTATGTTGTCAATCTACTGTGTGACGTAGTCGTATGACATGCTGATATGCTGTCTTGCTACGATATGAACACTTGTAGCGTTTTGTCAATAGTAATAGGACAATAATGCTGTCACGTAGAGATAACTTCTGCCTTCACTCGCACTCATTTTGAACCGTCAGCGTGGCCTAGTGAAGAAGGTGCGAGCTCGTCTCCACCGCGGACTTCGGTTCAATTCCTAGGTCCGGCGAGTGTGGTCGGGGAATCAAGGGTGTTGGTGTCTTGTATTGACTGAATAGCTGTCATTCTCTTTAAGTAGTGCAAGTAGCATATTGTGCCTATATAAACAGGTTTGTTGCCTTGCACATTCTCTGCTACAGATCAGTGAGGGAATCGTGCAAGGACATAAAGCTAGCCTTGCCGATGCAACATTATATTCTGCGTTGATGGACAATCGAGTTTCATTTGTTTTGCTTACAAGCCTGTTAGGATGCCCCTAACAGTTTCCCTGCACCGCAAGTACCCAATGAATGCATACATATGACAGAATTTTCAAAGACGGGGGAGATTATTGATAACCTGTCAACCTGCTGTGCAGCCCTTCAGTTTGTTGAGCCATTCTATGTATTCAAAGCTACTGTGGGCCATTCTAAGGCGCTCTGATGAGTCCTTGAAGGTAGAATTGGCAGGGAACGTTTGTGCTGAAGTCTGAGAACATCTTTCTCTTCTACAGTAATAACGGTTTGATTGAGAGCATAGACATCCACACCGGTGACAATAGAAAGGAAGACGCTATGATGTGCAATGGCTATAACTGGCGGCTTCCAGGGCTGAAAATGCCATCGATAACCGTGCAATAAAACCCTGTTCAAAAGTTCCAAGGTTACGTTGGGTGCCTTGCAGAGTGGGCCTACTTTACAGAAATTCCATTTTTTTCTAATTTCCGCAAAAGAAAAAATATTTTGATAAGATAGCTTATGATACAAAATCTATATCCGAAATCCTCCAAAATTCAATTTTTCCAAATATACAATAACTTTGATTTAGATTAGTGCCTGTAAACAGATAATATGAAAAGTGATTGTCGATAAAATAGCTGGATTATCATTAGACGTTGCCAATTGCTTAACTTTTTAATGATAACTGTATGATATTAACATCTCATATATGCATGTATATCACACTTCCCGGACCTTTTGATGACTTAATAATTAGGCGAGACGAATGCTGGCGTGCGTTACTAATTTTGAATGTATATAAACTGGCATGCTTTGATATGACCTTCTTACAAATTCTTCACATTTTTCCTCACAACCTGGTGCATGACTTTTACAAATTAAATCTTGACTTGCTTGAACATGTTAAATATTGATGAAAATGTCCTCTCCTTCCAGATAGTGTCATATCGTGTATCATCATCATTACTAAATCTCACCTCCTCTTAATTGTCATATGTGTAAATACCTCCATTCGCCTTGTTATCAGTCATCTCACTAACTTTCATCTACTTTGTATCATTTGTGTTTTTCAATTGAAAAAATATGCGTTTCTGATATTCTGATATTCTGGATTCTATTCGTTCCTCAACAAATCAATAGCAAGTGTAATTCAGATTTCTGAAACTCCTTTCTTTCTGACGCAAAGCAAAGCCCGGACAAGGAAAGGTGACTTTTAATCCCAAGACTTGATTTTACACGAACCTTCTTTGCAGGTGACGAGTGAGGTATAGCTTGATTAATAACTAGTGATTTTGGAATACATTCATTTTAAAATTTAAAGCAAAGCAGAGACATGGTGTCTTAATAATTGATTATTATGTGCTTTTAGCTTAACCAAAAACACTTTTGCAAATCCGTCATTAACCAAATTACCATAATTGCAAAAAAACTTGCATTTGTTAGTAGCACAAATTCTGATCAAATTCACTGAAAATCTCTACACTGCTTTATTGAATGTCACGCATGACTACTGGAATCGTCCTACTCTTGTTGTTGGTTGGCACCAATATAAAAATTACGTTGTGGAATAAATGCACCAGATTTTATACATATAACAAATCAATGTCTATAAAGTGTTTGCTATGAATGAAATAATTGAATTTGTGACGTCAATAAAATCTGCATGAAATAATTTTCACGGTTGCCAGAACGTGAGCTAATGCGATAGCTGCTGGTTGGAAAAGTTAATTGCCTCATTTTCGGAAATGGCACCAGAGAGCTGTGTCTGAATAATTGGGAAAAAATGTGATTGCGGGAGAAAGAATAAAAAAGACTGATTTTCATTAAATTTTAAAAAAAATGAAGTAGAGATCATTGCAGGTCTGTGTATTGATTAGAGCTTTATCAATTGTGCACGCAGAAATCCGAATAGATGCTTCTATAACTTTTTCTGTGTTTGCAGTATTGTAGTTAATTTCATGAGACACATTTAATGTATCCCAACGTTTTAATATAATTCCAACCAACAAGAGTAAATGCTGTCGCTGCTAGTTGCAGGTGCGAGATCTCAATTGGGAGAAAAGAGCTGCTAATTGGAGGGATTGACTTTTGAATTTCATTTATAGTATATCATTGTGTATTTTTTTATATTCAAAGTATTTAGCCACTTTCCACGATTTTCCCTTTGCTAACTTTCTTGATCGTCTATAGTTATGAAGTATATATTTTAATCTCAAATATACAAAATAGCCGTGAGCTGGAAATGCTTGGGATTCATTATTTGAAAATAAGATTGATGCCTTCAGAATAACGAAAATAAGGCCAACATTTCTCGATATTGTATGTTTATTGCAGACATTTCGGACGTTCGTCCTTTGTCAAGGCACAAGAGCAATTCACAAAAGTATGGGCATGCTCACACGAACAGAATAGGCTTATATACAAATTTCTACAATGCATTAGACACAAAAACGATTAGAAGTCAGTCATTTCGATCTTTCTATTTAGTTTGGGTTCTGATTTGACGAGATTCGGACAATGTAGTATCAACAGGATCTCTACATTTGTCAATAATTTGAACATTAAAATAATCGATAGAACCAGTGTGACGTTGATGTTTCTGCAACAAGTGGTCAGAAAGGGCACTGACTTTGCTACTTTGCTACTTTTGCCGATGTAAAATTCTGTACATAATTTGCAAGTAATTTTATGAACGATAAAACGGTCAATACACCTATTGTTGTCATTCGGGTGCATCATTCTTTTTGGAACAAATTTTGGCCTTATTTTCGTTATTCTGGAGGTATCAATCTTATTTTCAAACAATAAATCTGAAATATAATTACTGTTCCAATAAGAGCTGGGGATTAGGTCATCAGTGCTGACACAACAAGGATAGGTTATCCATTAGCTTTTCAAAATTTCATTCTGGAGCCCACTATTGAGCCTACTTAGAAGAAAATTTCTTCAGTAGGCTCAATTTCCAAACTTCTCAACTTCTTTATAGTTAAATACACACAGCTGTCACTTGTTCCGTGTTTGTTTTCAATAGCTGATGAGAGTGATGTGTTTGCATCTGAAGATAATTGAAAACTTGATTTTTATGCTTTAAAACTGACTAATTTTGGTAATAGAAAGTGACTTTTCATTGATTTGTTGTTCTTTGTGATTACAAGTAATCTCTTCCTCAAACGAATGTCAGCCTGATCAAATATAAACATCGCTTGCAACTTCCGCATTTACCATAGTGTTGATCATTTTGATTTATGCTATGATAGATCTTACTTCATTTGCTACCACTGTTCGTCAGAGAGCTTTTGAGACGGAGAGGGCACATGAAAACCGAATCCTTCAATTCTCACTTCTGCGCATTGTCATTTTCGTTATATGAAGATGTCTTCGAGGGAAAATATGAGAAGCAGTTCTAAGTGATTTCTGCGACAGTGCCTCTCATTCTTTTTCATTCTATTTCTCCATTTATTTGAAACAATATCCGTCCATCCATAGGTTGACATGAATGCCCCTCCCTTGCTCTATGACTTCGAAAGTAAATCCTCATGAAAATATTCGTTCATAAAAAGATAATTTCTTCTTCTACCATCCCTAACATAAAGTAAATTCATAGCAAAATGTTTTATTGTAAAAGAGTTCTTATTGTTGAAGCAGAATGATTGAGATATGAAAGGCTTTTTGCCTATCAGATTGCCTATTTGCATGTGGAAACCGAAAATACACAGGATTTGTTTGCATGAATGTGGCATGCGGATCACAGAAGCATGAAGTATTTATAGATGGGATGAATGAGATGACAGGATGAGCTGAGAGATGTTTTATGAGTTTATTTGGACACATATCACATTCTGGTTTCGCGATGCTGGTTTTGGCCCCATCTTCGCCAGGTCATGTTTAGCTTTGAAAACCCGGGGTGAACTCCAGGAGTCCTCTCTGAATATAATGTTCCTGTGATTTAATCGTTCGCGAAAGTTCTGTACAACATAATCATAGTTTTTTCTTTCCAATGGTGGCATCCGTTTTTGCCAACTAAGTCATCTTGATACTATGAAAAGCAATACTAGATTCGGGCACCGTTTTTGATTTGTTAAGCATCTGTTGGAAGCTGATAGCAGATGGCTTTGCTAAACGATATGTATTAAACAGTTGTCACATGAAAGACAATGTTGGAAGCATGCTTCATAGAATTGGGATCAGAAAATTAGATTGTTCAACTCATTCACTCACTAGAATTGAAGACTAGTGCTGAAACTTAGTAAGTGGACAAAAAGGAATTATTAATACCCTACAGAGATAGGAAGAAAAGTCGTGGGTTGCTTGCGGATTAATGTGAATTCCAGCAAAGTGCTTCGATTGCCACAATTTCTTCAGATTCGAAGAATCCGGACCATTGCGCACAAGTTTTCTCCATAATGTTTGTCGATCCGATCATTATTAAAGAAAATAACAGGTTCACGAAAATTAGTTCACCTGATGATTTCACAATCCTCTTCTCAGCTCTCCCCACTGCATAGTGCATATCTTGAAATGTAGCCTGATAGCGATCTGTGTTTTGGTGTGTGCGAAATAATATCACAGCACGCACGCCGCTGACTCACTGTCTCTGAACGTCCAAACCCGGCTGACAGCTTAGTGTTTCCAATTTTCAATAATAGGCGATATGCGAATTATCCATTCGAGAAGTAGCAAGTTGTCTAATTCTGTGATGTGCCATTTCGATGTTAAAGACACATATGAAACTTCCATTCCAGAAACTGAAGACGTGCGCGCAGATGAATCTAATTCTGTGATTGGGATAGCTAAGCTGGGCGGAATGCAATTCAGACAGAGATTTCTGGAAATTCATGTAAATTGTATATTGTCCTGTACTATCTCTGTTATACATCGTTCAGATAAAAAATGTAGAAGAATCTCATCCAAATAAACGAATGCATCAAATATGTCGCGAGGAATGATAATCTGTTCATATTATAATGGGCACTCACGTTTTGTAGTATCTAGCTGTCATTGTTAACCTACTTATAAATCTCATGTGAGTAGTGTTTGCTTGTTATTGTTGCTATGCATTTAATAATTGCACAAAGAAGCATTCTTGCATGAGCACGTTAATCGTGAATTCATGGCTACTTTGTCAAATGGTCTATAGGCAATTTTAGTAGCTTAGGATGCTTAATTGCTAGAAATTGCCAAGAATTTGGATTTTCAAAAAATAATATTGTTTTCGCAGAGTAATAATCTCTATGAATACTGCATCCATAATAAAGTTAATTTTTCACTGTGCGTATAATGTAGATATCCTGTCACTTTATTATACCTGTAAAGCAGATTTTCATTATTGCACAGGTTGAATTATAGATTTCTATATAGATATATGCGATTGAATTATATAAAACCCGCTTATTATTTAACTCATCAAACACCATAGAATTATATTAGTCATAATGGTCATGATATCGGTGAAAAATAAAATTACCTACACAACTCGTGCAAAGATATCCATCTTTTGCTTTCTCCTCGATCAACATTCTATGCCCTCGCCTTTCGGGCTCGTGCATAGATATGTTGACCTCGAAGAAAGCAATAAGGATGGATATTTTGCCTGTGTTGCGCTAATAACTATTAAATGAAAATTCTTGATTCTCCCAGATCAAATTTGATACAATTCAATTTGCTATCAAAATTAATCAAAAACTAAAGATGGCAAGAAGTAAGAATCACTGCTTAAATACTTTTAAGCAATATCAATCTCCCCGGGCAACATCGGGTGAGATTGGATCAGCTTCCCGGCTGCTTCAACTCTGCTTATTTCTCGTAAGATGAAAAGCGGAAAGATAAATGAAAATATATTCAGATATTATTAGCCTCCTGAGAATGAGTTTCTCTTCCATCATATCAGACACGCAAAAAGTTTATATTTTGGCTATCAGACGAATCCCTTCAATGCAATTTATCATTTAATGCGTGCAGTATTCTTTCATACAGTAAAGTACATCTTCTTTCATATCCGGCGTCTTTTTCAAAATCCTTGTTGATTAGAACAAATGGAATGGAGCGGTCTTGTTGAAGAAGACGGCTCTGGAACAGCCAGAAAATGAAATTAAAATGCATCATAGCAGCCCATGAAACCTACAGACAGTATACTTCTGTAAAAACACTTTGTCTGGAAAATCAATCGAAATGTGTATTTTGAAGAGTTGGCCGATGCAATGCTACCTCCACGTGCTGTAGAAATTGATTCTCCAACGCATTTACGACAGAAACATGCATTTGAGATGTTTCTTAGAGTGCCTATGAATTTCCTTGACGATCCTAACAAAACCGAATTTCAGGACCATACAAAAGACATGTACTAAAGTACACTGTAAATCGCTGGATAAGAAAATCACCTACAATTTAAAACTGACATCGGATACGAGATTCTGGTATGTCTACAGAGATCTGGCATGTTTTTCATACCACATCTCACTTACTTTCGTATGTGATTGGTATGTAGCGATACGAACTATTCTATCCGTGATTGGCTGTTTTACACTGAAATACGAATTGTTAGTATGTTTTATGTACGAGACCCGATGCAAATTCATCCTTATTCGTATGCCTGTGGTATGTGTTTCGTATGTGCAGTTTTAAGTCGCATAGCAAAACATATGTATGTATTACGCACTACTGTCAAATAACTTTTTTCAGTAATACCAGTCGTGAATATTTTTTTGTTTGATAGAGTGATATGTAAGCACATTAGATTTATTGTGAATTTTAAACTCCACGAGGTTGTCGTCGTTGCACTTGTCTAGCAACATTTACAGGACGTTTAGTTAACTCTACTTATGACCCAAGCTGAACAAGTTGAATCTTGTTGACTTATATATCTCAAACATAACTATTTTTTGCGTTCATGAATTATAATGTGCTTTTATTTCGGATTGATAATATGCTTAATTTCAAAATTACATAATGCAAAATTGTTGATGGTTGAAATCTTATTGATTATTCATGAAATGCCTTAGAATTACGTGTATTAAAATCGAAAATTCAGTATTGAAAGTATGACGCCTGAATGTCATTATCCCACTATTTACAGAACAGTAGTAACATTAGTGTGATCTTTATTGACAAAAGGCCTTCAATCAATATACTTTGGACATGATTTATGCTTTCTTTTAACATTGTGCTGGTATGGCTTTAGTATGTAAAGCATGCCACTTTTGAAATAGCATACGAAAAGTACACAAATATACACCAAGAGAATACAGAAATATACCAAAAAAATATTTTGGTGCGCATCCTTCGTATGTGATTGGTATTGAGCGATTTACAGTGTACATGCATATGACACATCGTATAACAATCCAGAATTTATACAGCAGTTTCACAGCTAGCATTAGACCATCGGGATCTATTTCTGTTTGAAATGCTAATTACATGCAAGGTCTGAGGCCCTTAAAGTGTGACTTATTTTTATATCTCTCTCAAACAGAAGTGTGAGCCAATCATAAATTAGTCAATTAAATTAAATTTCAATTACTTAAGCAATAATTCAAGAGATTATTCAAACTAGAGCTAAACATTTTGAAGATTCTGTTTTAAAATCCAATTCATTCAGTGGTTCAGTCATAGAGTACTTTGCTCTATGGGTTCAGTTATGATTTTTTAGAAGTTTGAAATGTTTTCCACCTACAGTGAAGGTTGTCAACACTTTAAGGTTTCTTTTTGAACAGTGTGTCACTCAAATACTCAAATACAAGTTATGATAATGTCATTGAAAATCGTAATCACCATTTCGGCTATTGACTTTCTCATTCAATACGTTTTTCTTTCGATTTAAACAAGAGATTGCTATGGAGGCGAAATTGGATCCCCAAGGTGCATTTCATTTGCAACTATTGTTTTTTGAGGAAACAACAACGCCCACGCTGATCTTCGAATGAACCTCGGAAGTCATGACGATCTCTGAGAACAAAAATTACGCTTTATGGGTTCTCTGTTAATCACTTGTGAAACCAAGTATGTTTAATAAACTACTCTTTGTTTTTACAAAACGTACACAGCTACATTGACGGATAACAGCAGCTGAAGTCTTTCATCTTTACCCGCACAGAAGACAGAAATGTGTTTTCATAAGAAAGACTATCAGCTTCTTTACAATGAAATACAAGAAAGCAAAATCTAATCACAACCACTTGAAGCTGCGTTCTAGAAGGGACAATGGTTTGTTGATGATTATTTCAGCTGCTCGGCACCGATCTGAGTCAGCGTCTCTAGGTCCTAAGAAGAATCTGATGAGTGAAGCATCCAATAGTTGCAAATTCTTTCTCAAAACAAAATGAGTTTATATTTAAAGGGAAGTGATGACATCTTTCAATCTTTGGAAGCACACTGACAAAGTACCGGTGTCAGCCAATTGAAACCTTAGGTACCCTTCTCGCCATGATAACCCCCACGACGCAAGGTCGCATCACATCACCGACGTGCTACGTGTTCCTCTTCGAGCGTCGTGTGAAGCGCAAACATGCGCATGCAGGCCAACCATGCAAAATGTTGTTGCACTGCAACTTCATATCAAAGATATCTATAAAGATGACGAAGAATCCTGGCCATAACTGTCTCATCCAATCAGACTGTCTCTAGTTGAACATTTTCAACGTCTGCTTTTGACAGTTACATTCTCATTTCATAATAGTCTATGCCATTTCATCCCTTTTATCGTATTACATGCTCCTGTACGTATTTAACTGTTACCTTTTCCGCTTGAAATTTCATCATACGAGTAGATATGAATGTTCTATTGAACACATATCTATGACTTTGAAAACGCAGCACTTAACACGTGGGTGATGTGATACGGTCTTAAAGGTGTACTCCGGGCAATTTTTTAAGTTGATCCATATAATAATAATAATAATAAAATAATAATAGAACTTTATTGCCAATGTATCTACCAACATGGTATGGTACAGTACATCAGGCATCATACAGAATCAGGAAGAGGAAGAAAACTTTACAAAAGATTTGTTGTACATGGCGCTGGTTCTTTTCTTAGGGAGCAGAGTTCTTTGGTGACGGATGGTGCAGGACAGTTCTTCACGAATTACAAAAAATTGGGAGAGGGGATGAGTGGACTTATTTTTCACAATTTTTACAATCAAACGCTGACAGGTTTCATTCAACATGTTAGTAAGGGAAGGTTTATTTACAACACCAGCCCAACGCCTGGCCACACGATCAAGTTTCTCTAGTTTCCTGTATTTACTAATGTTCAAGTCACACATGGCCGGCCAACAGAAAGCTATATGGGAAAAAAAGAAAGACATGTAGGCGAGCCAGGTAGAAGAAACACAGTTCGAATTACAACGAAGCCTTTTTACAAGCGAGAGACCGCGACAACACCTTTTGTACAATTCAAAAAACTGGCGGTTCCATGATACATCCGCCTCAAAGTAAACTCCTAAAATTTTCAGAACTGAAGCGCATTCAAAAACATGATCGTCGATATATACAGTTTCAACAGAAGCAGTGGAGGAGCGAGAGATACACATGTACTTGGTTTTATTTACATTAATGGACAACTTCTTTTGGAGGGACCAGGCAGAAAAAGCATTCACAACAGGTTGAAAATCATGATATGGATCTACGTTATTTAGATGGATAAGGGTAATGTCGTTAGCATATGCAATAATCTTGGTTTGAGGTAAAGCAGGGAAATCATCAACAAGCAGAATAAAAAGAAGGGGACCTAAGATAGAGGCCTGAGGTACACCATTACTAATTTCTTTCCAAGGAGTAGCAACACCATCTACAAACATCGCGTTATATCGATACTAGAGCATCAACTACTGTAAGTTGATTTAGCGGCGTCGATTGGCAACACAAGGCTCAGTTCTCGCGCTACGCATCGTGAAATTCTCGCTGATGACGTCAGTTGTTATACAGTAACATTAATGGAAGGCAGCAATAACAACGCTGGCTGTGTCACAGGTCTCAGCCGTCTCAGTGAAGTCGCGCTTGCTCTGAACATTTTTGCGATAGCGACAAGACATTACCCAGGAAGTACGATTTGTTCAAAAGGGTTATGCAAAGCAAAACAACCACAGTATTTCGTAAAAGATGGAGATTTTTCGATTCTGAGCCAGGAACGAAAAGGATCGGCTGTAAAGCCTCCAGTGAAAAAAGGTAGAGAAAAGTTGGAGAAGTTGCATGCCATGAATAACTGAAGATGCACGTTTTCTGCTCACGCAATCGTAGGTAATAGCATGGAGGCTACGGAAGATAGTTTAAATACTCTATTAAAAAGACTTTACGATGATGGCTTCAAATACTATCCTCGCAAAAATATCTCTCTTAACAGTTCAAACAATTTTGTCGCAATGCTAATGACCATGGTCTGAGCACCAGTTCTTCTGCTTGCACGGTTCTCGGGCCATTGCACCGCAATGTGTAAATCTCGATCAAAATGGTATTTTAATGAATAGGACAACTTTCAATTACGGTGTATAGTTTGATGTCACGATGGCTCCATCGGCTCACCTAACCCCCCTTTCTATTTCCGTTTGCGCATCATTAAATTAAACTCTCTACTGTCATCAACGACGCAGACGGCTTATAAAATATGACAAAATTGACCTTCATTCGTACTGTCCTTGTTTTGATTCATGACTGTTTCCCCATTGCCCTTCACTGTGCTTCCTCGTGAAATCGGCTTGATCATTCACTGCACGTGACGCATGCAGATAGTGGTGCGTATCACACGTGACGTCATCACGAGCATTAGACAAGCCGACATGTCGCGTGGCAAATCGTTGCACAGGGTCGGATACGGATAGATGTGATAGCTGATGCATAAGCTTGCTTTTACGACAACAAATCATAAACGAATTTTGCACGGAGTACACTTTTAAGGAATTTAGGGCTTTTCATATAATTTCCAAATCGATGGACATCTTTCTGATTTAATAAAAAAACTCTAATGATCTAAATGTGGTTATCCCAACATATGGCTCACTGTAGTTTATCATTTTTATCATTCATTTCATCCTCGTCGCCTAATTTGCATTTCGAGATGGGATTTTGGACATATTCTTATCAATGCTTTTCTAAACGATTTATGGAAAAAGTGCAAAATGGGAAAATTCCCATGTGTTGAGCTATATAAAGAACTATATGAAAACATTTAAAAAAAAGAAAATGTTTTCTCCAAATAAAATTTTGTTGAATGTTTAAGCGTCCAAATATGAATAGTTCATTTGAACTTAATGAAAAACGGTAGCAGCTGTATATATCGGACAAACAGGATAAAAAATAAGGATGAAATAGAACGCGCACCATACTGTATGTATCTTCGCAATTCTTGCTGTGCCTACACTTTATCAACGATTCACAAACGTTTCTTATTTGCGTCGTAGAAATGTTCTGTCATACAATTGAAATGTTGACAGTGCGATTAATGTATACACACTGTGCATGCTGAAAATGGTATTTGAAAAGGATATACACATCAAGTTTGAGTTTGACTCGAATGTGAATACAGTATTTACCAGAGTTCAATGCAAGTTTAGTACAATTAATTCAAATTCACTGTTATTTGCAGTCAAACTTTCAAATTTACGATTGTATGCGTATTGCGTACAATTTCAATGTGATAAATATCATCGCAAGCTCATTTCCAATTTATGTTTCCCTGCGTAATATAACGCCCATACAGTTGATTTCTTTACATCATTAAAGCAAGCTTTCAAGTTTTGCACGTTTAAATTGATCCAAGTTGATTTTAATTGATCCTCCTTTACAATATGATCAAAAAAGCTACTTTCTCTTTGTGAAAACATAACACGCAAAAATCAATTAAATTTGTCATTATTTTGTTGCTCTGCTAGTGTGGGTGGGACTTGCATGGTGTTGATAGGTACACATTTCTTATTACTGCTTCAGTGTGTTTGTTTATCAAAAAATGTTGACACCTCTCTTTTCAGAAACAACTTCCGAAGTGGCCGTAGCCATATTTTGCATAAGGGTCCAATACAATCAAACATGCTTCCATCAACACTATCTTATTTCATGTGATAACTGATCAGACCATGTTGTTTATCTAAGTCATCTACCATCAATGTCAACAGATAATAAAAAACTGGAACCCAAATCTTGAATTTCTGTTTAAATGAACGAGTTATTCTCGCCAAGTTTGTTTTCAGTGATTTATGGGAGGGATTGAATCGTTGGAACATCAATGTCACAGGATGGGCTCCATGGTGCCCACCCATCGGGTTTTCGGAGCTCTAAGTAGCCGGGGCAAATAGGTCAACCTGATTTGATTCAGAGGTTCCTTCGGATATCTTCAATATCACAACATCAGGTCACTTCCTTTCATTTTCATGCACCCCTGTCTATATAGATAAACGCATTTAGATTTGGCGAGCCTCTTAATGTCGGAAAATACAAACATTTTGAGCAACTTTATCCACATTCAACCACATTCTCACATACATTGCCGATTAGATGCATGATAAAAGCACATGCACATAATAGGAAATGACCTGAAGACATTCTATGCCAAAAATTATGACTCTGGGCTTAGTACTTTTCCTTTAATTAGAGAAAACATAGAAAAATTCATTTTAACCAAAAACTGCAATCTACGTCCCATTGGATCTACATATGTTTTTCTTTGATCTTATCTGACAAGAAGGGGAACTCACTAGAACTCAGCAGACGTGCCGATTCGTAGTAGGCATAGGGTGTACATCATTCTGTGAAAGTTTCACTTTCGGCCGTTCCCTGCAGGAACTCGTTCTGGCTGCCGGACTATCACGACAAAGTCCAATTTTCAATAACAGTCCATCATCTCTTTGTAAATATCAGTATTCCGGACGATAAATTTAGAGATACATCCCTTGGTCTAACATCCCTCTTCCGATAGAATTACTGTTGAATAATGTGGCTGATTTATGGCATAAACAAACGGTTTTGGTTTAATATTCTGCCATTTATTATGTTTAGATACTGCTGCTGTATTTGACACATCTTCTGGGAGAACAGGCTTGTTTGACGTTGGCAAGGCCAGCATTTTTCCATTGTATATTATCCTGCTTTAGTCAGGTTCCTCATCAGCAATGCCAGCGCAAAGCAGCCAAACCAATCGCAGAACAGGTTGCTGTATCAGGTTGGCCAAGGAATTTTGTGTTCAAATTGCTCACGTCTGAGGGCAACTTTCTATGCTTCAACTTTATAGAACCTTAAGAGTCGTTTTATTGCACACGACCATTTTAATTGACATGGTCAAAACCTAATAATATGTGTGATGTACATAAATATTTACATCACATCACTTGACAAGTGCAATATGTTTAAGTTCATGCACAGATAATGAGTCTTGGCATGCAGATTCTAACCATGTAGATATTCCTGCTTTCTACCGTGCAAGAGAAAAGTTCACCATACTTGCAGTAATTGTCTAATTGCTCCGTGGCGGAGTGGTTAAGTGCTTGTCCTAACGATTTTTGGTCCTGAGGTCGAGCCCCGAAAGTGTTGTTAGAAGTCGTTGGGAAGAGCATCCGGACTAAAAGTATCACAACGCTTCAGAAATGTCTGATTACGCCAGCACCGCCAACCCCCCCCCCAACAAGGAGTAGTTGACGTTAAAGCTTCACACATTTACACAGGTATTAATATGTGCATGCTATTTCATGGTGTTTTGAAGATTCGTGCAGATAATCCCGAGAATTTTACTAAAGAAGTTTATGGCTAAGCTCAGAAAAAATAAACATTATTATGGAAGTTAGGAAAGCATGCTTAGGCTTACACAAAGGCATCAAGAACATGCCTTGAAAAAAGAGATGATAGAAAGAGGGAAAAGCTACAGAAGAAAGAGGAGGCATGAAGGATTGAGTGAGGATTTCCTCTCATCATCGCGATGTCGAAGTGTTGCAGCAGCTAAGACAGTCTTCAAAGTCCTCGATCCTATGGCACCTAACCCTCGGCTCGGCGAATACATAGTGGGATGTACACCTATTTCACTATTCCATTGCTATGCATTGTTGGAATTTGTAGATATTTCCATATTTTTTAGCATAGAAGTTAGCAATACCATAGAAAGTCCTAGAATGGAAATTGCAAGAAAATTATGGCACACTCCGGGGGAACTTAGTTGGGGCAAAAGCAAATTTTGCGAGCTGGCTTTCTTGTTTTCTGGTTGGCATTTTCAATTATCAAGTCAATTTGTGGTCTGGATTGTTGCCCCTTGTCCAAATGTCATGTACACAAAAGCAATAGTGAATTTACAAAATACTGCAGCGACAGGATGACAAAGAAGGAAATCCTTTAAAACGTTCTGTACGTTCATCATTTTGGAATATCGCTCCTATAATCAATCACGAGTATAATCAGACACATATACAACTTGTGATGTCGATTTACAGAGCATGCATTGCTCCAGCTTGAAATCAGAAGCCAAGAAATCTTACGGTATTCATTTTACTTTGAAGGATTCCCCTGTTCAATATATTTGAACAATTTTCAAAACCTTTGCATGCTTTCGAATATGAGCCTTCAAAATATCATCACACTATGTCACATAAATCATTTAGTGATTAATTGAAAAGTTCCAGCGACATTTCATTTCTCTGATAAATGGCTGTCGCTAAAGAAGGTTTCGATGTGTTTATTCCAGAAAAGCGCTAGTTTTCTTGACCGCCAGAAGGAAAATTATCCAATAATTAGAATTTTAATCTTTGAATTCTTGAGATGTTCTTCCAAAAATAACACCGACTACTTTTGATAATGACTCTGTGAACCAAATTTCAATTCGTATTCCAGTGTTGAAAAATTGGAAAATAGTTGTCAATGACTGGTACAAATAGACACAGCATATTAATCCATGGAATAGTAGGCTATTTCCCATAAAACAATGCCACTATCTCACATAAAATTCTTTTCATGAAAATCCTGCAATTTGCTGTCAACAACTTCCACAATAGTTTGACTAGTCGAATTTGATCTAGAAACCATAGATTTTTCCATGTGCCGTCATTGTACATAGGCAAGATATCAAACTTCTATTCTAGTGTACTGTTATCTACTTCTATGTTTTTTAGTTTTCTGGATAAACAAAATCTGCTTAGTCGATAGAAGATGGCTAGGCGATTATCTGGGTTATAAAATATACCAGATTATTACATAGTTGTAGAATCGTATTTCAGAATCCTTTCTGATAAAATTTGTTCCCAGGGAAAATCTTGGTAGGGAAGGATTCTATCGCGGATATCTTTATGGCCCCAATAATCTGACATACTTTATAACGGATAGAGGATGGCTATACGATTCTCTGACATAGCTCGTGAAACTAGTTAATATATCCCTCGGGCTAAAGCCCTGGGTATTCATCAAATAATTTTCCTCTCTATATCCCAAAGAATCACGTATCCTTTACTTAGAGAGGGAAATAAGTAGATAAAATGCTAAAAATCTGTTACAGATGAAAAAATAGCGTCTCCAGCAATATGTACTTATCTTTGGCAATGCAGAGATATTCGAGAATAGTGTAACTTCGGCAAAATGAATAAATTATTTTCTTTTAATTAGAGAGACCCATGAATGGGAGAAACTGCAACAACATGGTGAAATACTCCCTTCTATAAGAAACGCATATCAAACTAGATTACATGTACAAATATAAGGACATGGGCTCGTAAAAAGAATGTATTTTGAGTGGTCATTCATTTACTTTTTATCCCTTGGATACGGTGCATTCCTACAGTAATAGACCACGATTTATACTGGAACTATCCGCTTGTATCACCTTGTATCCAGTTTTTACAAGCAAGTACAAGAAGACAGCACCACATTAGATTGATATTGCATCAACTTCAAGGCCCCTATCGGTCGTCGCCAATTCACAATTCCCTTAGAACTTTCTCCAGTGTTCACAATGACGCATCATGAATCTGTGACGAAATCTTCAAGTATAGATTCCATGTGTGAGTGACTAGTAGGTAGGCCTGGACCTACTTTTCTTAAATCACAGTCAAAAACAATTATGGAACTGCTCGAATTTGTGTTCAGGTATGCGCATAGTTCTTTATTATGTGGCATATTTCATATAGCAAGTATCCGAAGAAAGAATCGTTTCCTCTCATATACTGATATCCAAGAAACGTGGACCATTCAATGATTCTTTTCGGTGTTAATGCAAGATTCTTCATGGCAAACAAATGCAGTATTTCAGAATCAGCCGCCAAAACTTTCGCTCATAATTCCTTCCTATATTTACATTAACAAAGTTCAGATCGCGCAAAAATCCCAACGAATTAAATTATCAATTTAATCAGGGGAACAAAAAGCAGTGAACTAGTATTTATTCAGATACAGTAGGCCTACTGTTCATTCATTTGTATAAGCCCTTTAAATGACTTCGGTGAATTAGGTGGTTATAGGTTTAGGTTCTGTCGAACAAAGTCGAAACCCCTGAAGCCCAAAATGCGATGCTTCTGCAGAGACTTTGTCCTGTTAGTCCGTTGGACGCACGTTTTTGATATCTATTTATCAAATTCAGATTTTATTATTGTAGTGGACTTCCCTATACTTCTCATGCATGTACATGTACATTAAAACTTATTCAGGTTGATGCCTACCTTATCGTTTATCCCGCGCACGTTAATTCGTGATTGTAACTGGAACAATAGATTTATGAATCACCAGAAATCACCGCCTCAAGAAACTTTAGATTATACCAAAGAAATCTGTCACAAAATATAAATCTCTGTCTCAGAAAATTCACTATGATTATGAAGTGACTTTGATTTGCCAGAGCGCTTATGAGTAATAGTTGTCGTCCAATCAGCCGAGTGCTGGGAAAGTCACCTCAGATAGGAAGAAAGAAAAGCGTTCAGGTCGGTTTATCACCGCAGAGATCATCGAATCATCGCCTTCTACAGGTGACTGAATTTCATTCCAGTATTATGAATGTTATAGGTACAATATATCAATTTTCTGACAGAATTATGCGACAACGAGACCATAAATCACCGAACATTGAAGTCAATGTCGATAGCGATTAGGACATTGCAAGAATAGACTCCATCGGGGTCAAGGTTGGGCTGAGTGAGCCTCACCCGTTTTGCAGAGTCCTCTCGAATACGGAGACTGTTTTTGACACTGCCTAGAGTGTGCGAAGCACATGGATCAGAGTTTCTATCTTTCTCGCTCTCAAAAAATTCAAAAAAATTCATTATCGTTATAGTTCAACACTAAAAACAGACTGTTGGCAAAGTTTTAGCAGCAGTAATTGATGAGTTTGAGATCTCCACAGCTGTTTTGAGGGTCTTAAAATGCGGTAATTATGGTTCAGTTTAGGCCTATTTCCGATTGACATGGATAAATTTTACAAAATGGCCAAATGTAAAGGTTATGCTGCATGTGATAACTCAATTTCATTAAAATCAACTATCTGAGGTTACATGGCGACAGCAAACACCGTAAACCCGACTCTTAGTGCAACTGATGCTGTGCTATCGCTGTGATGTCGCTGAATTACAAAAACACCACATCAAAAGATTAATGACATCGACTTGCTACACGCAAACATCATTGTTTTACTTAAAATCAGCTTTCCTAATAATTTGATATCAATTTAAGCCGGTAAACTAAGAATTAGTAAAAGGGGTTCACGGGACCCCCTCTCAGGTATCTGAGGGTTAAGCGGCTCATGGATGAATGAAAAGATGACACAGGATGTGTAAGATCGATGATAGTAATGTCTGATACAGTTAAACACAAATGTTTTGGAGCACACATGTAATGATGAAAATGCTATATGGATGATTTCGGTACGAATGTGGCATACATATGGAGGAGAGGAGACGAAGCATGCATCATTAGATCAGGGATGCGGAGTCGGAGTCCCGGATTTTTGCTGGAGTCGGAGTCCTATCAAATGATAGGACTCCGGACTCCGGCCTATAACTGGACCCGAAATATGATACAAACAGATTATTTATCCTCGTACATAGCTGTCACTGTCTTGATGTCAACTTTCTCCGTCAAACAAAAGTACAGAGACACTGCTGCATGCAAAGCTTGTAATAGTTGAGGGAATGAACCGTGATAGTGAAAAAGGATTGTCTTTTTCTCTTTTCACTCGATGATTTAGTAGAGAAGACAAGCCTTCCTAGCCTCGATCACACCTATGCGCCAAAGGTCACATCAGAGACAAAAATGAAATAGTAGTTTGTTTGGGAACATTATCCTCTCACCCTCACGTTAATCGTGTGTGATGGCTCCTCTAAAGTGCATATTAAAATCGAAAGTGTACTCATTTTTTTGAGAAGGATGGGGATTTTCCTGCCTGGTAGAGACTGGAGAAAGACCGCGTGAAGCACACATCAAGAAGATGGGAGGAGCCGAGTCGTATGCATCCAACTTAAAGCGATATTTGATGAACTTTCATCGAAAATGATTGATAATTAATACAGCAATGATCCCTAAAAATAGGTTCAGGTAAGCCTATAATGATTTATAATGTAGACTACCACTTTATTTTTCTAAAAACTAGGCACTAGGCGCTATATATTGGCTACCCGGAGTCGGAGTCCTATAGGGGAGGAGGACTCCGCATCCCTGCATTACATACATGTATGTTATTATTAATTATGTTCACATCGCATTTTAGTTTGCATTGTATTTAGCAATGATTTTATTTGCACATCACACTCCGCAGCAGATTAAGAATTCCTATTATTTGATCGGAGGAACGGATCTCTCTCTCTCTCAAAGCTCAAAAAATCTATTGCCCATGATGGGAACAAACAAGATGCATATACGCTACATGCAATATCACAGTACTAACATGAGAGGCAGAGAAAGTAAGATGACAAGAATGGATGAAATGGATGAGATGACAGATTTGCACACTTTGCACCATCATCGTTGTATTAATAGATGAAGCTTTTACTGAGATACATGAGTGACATAGCATGATCGATGATAGTGTAGCAATTGAATGAATGAGCCATCATCTCATAATGTACAGGAGAGGAGACAGAGCATGCATCAATGAATGTGTTTTCGTCATTTATTTGAGCAATATAGCAATGTTAATACGATGTCTATACGACATTGAAAATGTAGCACGAGCGAACCGAGTCTATGGTTTTCTATGTCCATTTTCCATTTTCTATGTCAATGGATTAACACAGAAAATGTTAAATTTTTATTGCATTGACTAGATACAGACATATTCAACAATATTTTATGTTATTAGTTACCATTTCAACTTTATTTAGCAATTTCATTTGCACATCACACAGATTACAGATTACTATCCATATCATTAATCTTATTATTTGATCGGAGGTACGGAAATAATGTACTTGGAAGTATTAAAGCTCAAAATGTTTTCACATACCTGGAAACTAGTTGAAAAATCACGTTTCAGTTGACAGCGCAATCTATTTTGTCTCCGACCTCCGATGTAGTCTTTTAGCGAGTGACAGAGATATTCGTTGGTTTTAATGTGAATGCAAGTGAATAAGTCTCAGCATTATCTGATAATAAAGCAATGAATGCATTGCTGCTACTGTTTTCTGGTTCCTTTATTTAACATAAAGCGTTTACATGGTCATAGTAATCTGATCGAATACTTTTTCAAATTCCAATTGTTTGAGATAGAATCATTTTGTTCCTATGCAATGAAATACCAGCACACAATTATCAGTTGTTTTGCAATCCGCTATCTAAGAGTTTCTGCAACCATTGTTGTCTCCAAATATTTTGTGAAGTAAGGCATGTAGCATTTCACATAGAAAGACATACTAAAAACAATATCTATATTCCGCTATCCATGATTTCTGACATTCATTGCCTATAATCGTCTTTTACACGCCAACGTTCCATTATTGGAACATTTTTGTTGACATAGATTTTAGTTATCCAAATACTAATTATTATCACTTCGACATTTTTTATTACTCGCAATGCATAAAAATTTGAATATATTAACTCACTTAGCCATTTTACCCTTTGAGTACAGTACCGGAGAACCACGAAAAACGCATTTTTTACTTTTTTTAGTGATTTTTCAAATTTTCAAATATTAAGTCTATTATGAATCATTACCTAAAACCAATCATCGATTTTTCAATCTTAATATCATCTTTTATATTTTGTTTTCCATTATTGTTCATTAACACACATATTTTACAAATGACACGCATCTTTCCTTGTATGTTCCAATATTGGAACGTTGGCGGGCACGATGCATGAAATGTACATGATTTCTATTATTAGACTTCAGTCGACTAAACTTGATATTTTTGTGGTGATTGCTCGCTAATACAGTGAAATTATTAGCGATGATTAGAATGATCGCTATTAGATGATTATTAGAATGATTTTCAGCAGAATTATGTAATATTTCTGTTTCATACTGATACTCATAAATAAAAAAAGCATGTCGATATCATACATATAATGTAGATTTATCATTCTTATGACACAAAATCTGGTGTGTTTTGAATAAGATTGACACCAACTTTAGAACGATGAATTCAATCCTGGATTCAGTGATTATAAGGCTTCGCTGTAGCAATTATCATCTGCAGTTACCATAGAAGTTGGACAATTGAATTGTTAACTTTCTCACGATCTGACTCGTCGTATTCTCTTTTTTATCGCCGTCTGTAAAGTTTGAATTTCAATTGCGTTGTTTGATCATGGATATTCATGGTTTGATAAAGCTTAAAATATAATAGATATGTGAATAGATTTTTCAATCATTTCATGTGTCATCATGCCTAGAATTCGACGACATCTCACTCTAGAACAAGCTGTTGAACAAATTCAAGATGATGATGATAACTTTTTCTCCAGTTATAGTTTGTCTTCCAAACTTCGCGAGAAGAACATAAAAGCACATAACAGGCACCATTCGAGAAAATCGCACCGGACGATGTCCTGTTGCTACAACGAAAGTTATGAAAAAGAAAGAGAAGGGTGATTTGGACGTCCGAAGCGACGGCAATATTCTTATTTGTCGTTGGAAAGACAATGCTGTAGTTACTGTGGCATCAAATTTTGAGACTGTCCATCCACTTGGTATCGCTCGTCGCTGGGTTAAACAACAAGGTCAAAAGAAAGACGTTCCCCAGCCAGCTCTCATTTCCAGTTATAATAAATATATACGAGGTGTCGACGTCATGGATAGACTCCTTGGATCCGATCGTCCTGTTCTCCGTAGCAAAAAATGGTTCTGGAATTTGTTCAACAACATGTTGAATTTAGTGGTTGTTGCAGCCTGGAAACTTCATGTAAATGTCATGCAAGACAAAATGCCGCATTTACAGTTTCGACGTGATCTCTTCATTGCACTTTTAGCAACGTCAAGACAACCCAATTTGAAACGCAGGCGTGGGGGACCGACTACACCCACACCAAAGCCATTTCGTATATCTGGGCAACATTTTCTCGTCAAAGCGTATTCACAAGGTAGATGTGTGTACTGCTCCAGAAATACTACAAAAATGTGCAAGAGTTGTGACAAGAGACATCATGAAAGGTGCATGGCCGATTATCATTCATAATGACGTCTTTCTTGATGCATTGAAATGAAATATCTGCATTTCCATACAGAATAGTATGTGATATTATGTAGCCAACCTGTAATTGAAAAATCAACTTTGACAGATGAATGTAATGGACATGAAAATAGTTTTGCAACAAAATATTCAAATCATTCATTTTATGGAAAATTGACCGGTTCACTAAGTAGGCCTATAGGTACAAAAGGACAGGCGATGGTAATTCTTTAAATGATGATACAATACCGAAGACATCATGACATGATAAAAACATTAAATTGAATAAAAAATAGATCAGATAAAAATGTTGCATACAATAAAAATCATCGTCTATTCTTAGAGCAATCATACTGTGATCGCAAAAATATGTTCGTTTTCGACATCACGGCCGCCAACGTTCCAAAAATGGAACATTCAATTACAAAACTAAGACAAATTTATTTTTCTTAAATTGTAGTTTATTTTACTTATTTGACCCACAAAGACATGAACAAAGTAAAAAATAAATACAAGTTTACAATTTTTCTGTAAGCGGCGGGTAAACGGTTAAATCTGTCCGATTGTCAACGAATTCATGAGCGCATAGAAATCTGATCATGTAGTATCTTTCAGATAGGGTATTAATGCATTTCTTTTTATAACTATATCTTGGACATACAACAATGAAGTGATAGATATCTTCATTCTCTTCTCGATCACATGATTATAGCTATGAACCTGACTGGAAAAACCTGTACGCAATCTTTATATGTATTGCGATTTTGATAGGTTCCAACTTCATCCTTGATAGGTGTGTTATTTCCAGTTCTTAGTTTAATAATGTCATCAATTTTTGTTTATATGGCTTTAATTTACATTGAAATCTGCAGAGGTCTAAATAGTTTAATCATTTATTACTATGTTTGGCATGATTCGAAACAGAAAAGATCACTCCCTTCTTGAGTAAACCACGATATATTGTAATAAGATAAATAGCTAAAACTTTGTACAGTGGCATACGTTTCGCGACCCAGTCGCTGCCTCAGTGCCAAATAAAACTAAAACGGAAGGTTTTCGACCTTTCGAATATAGATTTGTTATATATTATTTAATTATCTATTATTATCACATTTAGTGCTCCTGAAAATTCGTGCAATTAGTCTTTTGTCCTCGCACTTGTTTAGTTTGATGAAATAGTTCATTACAGACTTACAGCAATAGTATTCTATCGGTTTGACTCCAAATTCACCGATGATGCAATAATTAGGAGTCGTCATCCTCAAATGATGATACCTTTTATAAAATTGCACAATGATGCGACTTAGATCGGTCAAATTTTTATCGAAGAATAAATCACTGCCATATTTCATTTTTGAGAGCGTCAGCATTTCAAATGTTTCATTGAGGATCCTACCATCAACTGAATTGAATTCTTTTAAAGTTTTGGAAGTTACACATGGAGATGACTTCTTTTTTGGGTTGCTCTTCTGTGTTTTCTGTCAATTTTAGCAATCGAGAATTTTTGTTTTGTCGCAGTTTATTTTTAAACTATCTAGCTCACAAAAGTTATGGAGAGCCTTCATTTGTTTGCGTTTCTCTCAACATTAAAATATCTTCTGCATAAATAAGTGACGCTAGTTTTGAGTCACTTATTTTTTTGGATCAAAACAATGAATATTTTGATAAAATCTGTAAAATAATCACATACCAATCACATACGAAGGATGCATACCAAAATATTTTTTGGTATATTTTTGTATTCTGTTGGTATATATTTGTATGCTTTTCGTATGCTATTTCAAATGTGGTATGCTTTACATACTAAAGCCATACTAGCACAATGTTAAAAGAAAGCATAAATCATGTCCAAAGTATATTGATTGAAGGCCTTTTGTCAAAAAAGATCACACTAATGTTACTACTTTTCTGTAAGTAGTGAGATAATGACATTCAAGAGTCATGCTTTCAATACTGAATTCGATTTCAATGCATGTAAGTCTAAGGCATTTCATGAATAATCAATAAGATTTCAACCATCAACAATTATGCATTATGCAATTTTGAAATTAAGCATATTATCAATCCAAATAAAAACACATTATAATTCATGAACACAAAAATAGTCACGTTTGAGATATATAAGTCAACAAGATTTCACGACAGTTATCGTTTGAATGAAATGATGTTTATCAACTTGGGTCATAAAGTAGAGTTAACTAAACGTCGTGTAAATGTTGCTAAGCAAGTAGCGTCGATGATATATTCGTAGAGCATAAAATTCACAATAAATCTAATGTACTCAAATATCAGTCTATCAAACAAAAATATTCACGACTGATATTACCGAAAAAAGTTATTTGACAGTAGTATGTAATACATACATTTTTTCGCTATGAGACTTAAAGCTGCACATACCAAATGGATACCAGAGGCATACGAATAAGGATGAATTTCCATCGGGTCTCGTATATAAAACATACCAACAATTCGTATTTCAGTGTAAAACAGCCAATCACAGATAGAATAGTTCGTATCGCCACATACCAATCACATACTAAAGTATGTGAGATGTGGTATGAAAAACATACCAGATCTCTGTAGACATACCAGAATCTCGTATCAGATGTTAGTTTCAAATTGTATGTAATTTTCGCATCTAGCGATTTACAGTGTATACAAAATAGAGCAGGTGATGAGCTATTATCTCCATGTGGGACGCCATTTCCTATCCGAAATTCTTCACTTTCTTTTACATTAAGTAAAATTTTACACGTGTCGTCTTTTATAATATTTTCCAATCATGACAAATAGTTACCATCAGGCAAAAATGACCGTCAGTTTATCGATCAGTCTGTTTTTGGTATTGAATCAAATGCTTTAGATAAATCGACAAAATATGTGCCTAATGGCCTTTTGTAATTTTTATATACTTGTATACTTTCTTCTAATATCCAGATGCTATAAATCGTAGAAAGTTCTTTTTTCGAAACCCTGTTTGTGATTCATGCAGTAATTCATACTTCTCAATCCAGTCATCTAATCTACCATTTAATATTCGTGTTAGTAGTTTTCCAATGCATGAAGATAAATTAAGACATCTATAAGAGTCAGCTTAATTTCTATCACCCTTCTTAAAAATGAGGGTGATCCAGCTGGAATTCCATGGGGTAGTATGGTCACTCGTAACTTGATCAAATAAATTATACAGAATTTGTGTTTGATTCGTGTCATCCTTTAGCATCTCATATACAATTTCATCTGGACCACTGGATTTAGAGGATTTTGGATATTTAACTGCATTTTCGACTTCCATTATTGCAATATTTCGATTGAGAGTATAGTCATTTCTAGTAGTAGTATTATTTGATTTGCGAAGATATCTGAAAAATCGTTAATTTTTTTAATTTCACTGTCTCTCTTCTAAATGCTACCTTTAAGATTGAACATTTAAGGCAGTTTTGACCTCATTATTTTTGTTCGGCTTATTTTTGTTAAGGAATTCTCAATATCCTTTGACATCATTATTCGCTTTGGCTGCTTGTAATTCCTTTAATTTCAGTTGTTGTAAAATCCTTCTTTCTTTTTTAACATTTTTGTTAAGTTCCCTTTTCGTTCGCATAGCAAGCTTAAATTTTGCTCAAATTGATCATTTTTTGTATGTTTCTGCACCTTGTTCATGTGATTTTCTGAGAAATCTCGAATCTTCAGAATATACTGGCTGGCTGCCAGAACTGATTGTAGTACGTAATGGTAACTATTTTATCATATATCTCTGATTTATTTAGTTTTTTGTCCTTCATATCTTCCAATAGTTTGAACTTTTGTCTAAGACAGTTTGACGATATTTTTCTAAATTTGTCCCAGTTCTCCATCTGAAGTGGATGATACGTTTCTTCAGATCCTTTTGAAACGTGCTCCTCATATTTACTGTTCTATGCGCTGTCTGTGTTTTACAGGAAATTTTACATCAATTTTTATTGGTCTATGGTTAGCATGCAATTTTGGCTCGATTATTTTGAAGGCTTCTATATTCTTCAGCACAGATTCCGAAAATATTAAATAGTCTACGACTGATTAACAGCATTTATCATTTTCAAGCCTGCAAAATGTAGGTTCACCGTTTTCGAGTCTATTAATAGCTATTATAAGTGAATTTTCATTGCAAAAGTCTATCAATTCTCGCCCTTGCTTATTAATAATGACGTCTTCAGAATATCCTATCGCATTATTTAAATGATTGTTAGCATTTGTGTTGCCAGATCTGCCATTTAAGTCTCCCAGTATGATTATATTTTTCATTCTAAACTGTCTTATGCAATTTTTAATCTTATTGAGGTAGAATTTATCAGCGTACTTAGATTCTCTGCTCTCCATGTAACAAAAATCATATGCATTTTATCCACTTCTTTCCACTGTTTGTTTTTTACTTCTACTGTTATCATGTCTCCATTTTCAGATATGTTCTTTATGACATTGCTTTTATTTTTATGGTACAAGTTGATTCCCTTGATTATCTTTGATTACATTAGAATCCTTCGTTTTAATGACGTTTAATCTATTAATATTGTTGTAGAATATTTTAATCGTTTGTATTTTATTCTTACTTTTTGTCTCTGACGCCACTGTCCCCATCTCCTTGCTCGCTTTCGCTAGAATGGTTACTTAGTTTACTTAGTTACTTGGTACATAATTTGAAGCACTTCCTTCACAGAAGTCAACTCCCACCTTTTTTAGACTTAACGTTCTATCATCTGAATCTTACTTTCAGAGTAGATAAACGATATATCCTCCACTATCAGTTTTATCGATTAGAATCTCGACATTTCACCAAGGAAGATGAAAAGATGACTTTAAAATACAACATTAGAATCGCAAATATGCAAACCTTTCGAAATGATGAATTATATATATTTATGTCATTTATATAATGTATATTTGTTGGCATTGCAAGAATGTGCTTTGAAAATACTTATAAATCGAAATTGCGCGTTCACGATTTGATTTAAGTAAATAGGGGCCTATAGCATATACGACATCACCATGTGGCGATATCCGAGACCAAAGTGCAGGTATATGGCCCTTGTCTTGAAACCCTCCAGTGTGCCCTTGAAGCATTCTGCAAGACGAAACGCGTCGAGTAATTATATTTTTAATTGAATAAAAGCTCGTCCTTAAAAGTGAGTGAGCAAAAATTTCTGTTTTTGAAAATGGTGGAACTGCAGCACATAAGTTGTGTTGTCAGAGACGACCGCAAATTATCAAAGCATTTGCATTGCAATTTATTGCAATTAATTGGTCGCAATAGATCATTTTCTGCCATCAGAAATTACAATTAATTGATCAACCTGATAGAATAGTTGCAATTAATTGATTGACTGATTTGTTGAGGGGAAGGCATTTCATTAACTGCTTTAATTCACTTACTTTCGCTTTGTGTCAACCTTCAACATTGCAGGGCAAACATTCCAAACATTCCACCGTCAGTAATTTATTAACATAACAAGCTTACCAAACATATCAATTTACAGGCTGACAGCTTTCAGGAATATGATTAGGAACTGTTAGGTGCATATTTAGCATCGTAACATTACAGTACCTTCATCATTGCTTTAAATATTCTACCTTGTGTTCTGTTATCTAGGCATGTGTGAATATTCATTATAATATATTAATTATATATTATATATAATTTATATAATGTTATAATTATACATTATTATATATTAATTATAATATATTATTAATAATTGATTATCACTTTATCAGCAAAAAATCAAGATCAAGAACTGCTGTGGTCTATTATAATGGTGATGATTAAATAATTTCAATTAATTGCTTGCTGAGTCCTTGGATGATGAGACTGTTGTATAATCCAGTGAAAATAAAAACTTATTCCGAAGATAAATTACAGAACACGTTTTTAGTGCTCCTCTGTCTGAGTGCTCGTCAGTTGAAGAGCTTTCCTCTGCTCCATCATAATGCAGCGGAGGAGCCGAACTTTTCTTTGATAAGCCCGGACCTGGTCGGATAAATCAATTCTATTTACAAGTCTTACACGATTGGGACCCTGAAATTCATTCAACTGGTCACGGTGGGATTGAATTCGACTATCACCTAAAAAATTCTCCAGTACAACTGTTTGCAGTTTCTGGTCATGCTTAGTTCATGTTGTCGAAAATGTCAATTTTAAAAAAATTCATCGAGCTATTCCCGAGAAAATTCAAAATTTTGAGTTGTTGAGTAGTACAAATAGCCTATTCATAATTTTTTACTTTGATAAAAATATTTTTGGAAAACCTGTTCACATCTTTGAATGTACTCTAAGTAGGTGCAGTTGAAAAAGGCCGAACTTTCATCGAGAAAATTCAAATTCTAAATTTCTAATTAGTTCTATTGTCTAGGCACGGAGTCTAGTTTAATTGATGGATATTTCTTATTATGATAAAATTTGAATTATCTCATACCAAATAGTAACTTTTCAAGCAGAAATGAATAGTAAATCCCGTTTTTACAGTTGAAGAACCAAACTTTATTTTAATGATAAACTTTATTGATTAAAATGTTATGCAAGTCGACAGTTGTAGGCAATAATTGCCGAAAGTATAGTTTCTTCCCGTAATTGGGGGTCGTGGTTCTGTGATTTTGTAGTTTTTCCATGTTTCAGAAAAGTCATGATGACATGACTCGACGGATTGTTGACTCCACGGCCCCAGCCCGGTTCTTTTCAGTTCGCAAAACGGCGGCAAGTGGAAATGAATCAACGCTAATAATCAAGTCAGAAAATGACTGCTATTTTGATTGTTTATTGATAAAGTAAAGAGACTTAGCTAGTGCGACAAAGGAACTAAGAAATGTATCGGATGTTGCAACTTTCTTAGATCTTTACGCGCAATGAAGATAATGTTTCGGTACTGATTTGTTACATGCAAAAATACAAGGCATGAAAGAAACCTATCCAGCTGAGAAATCAATCCAATAATTTGAGAGTCCGTACCTCGCCATATATATGCATAATGCATTTTTAACTTCCTTTAAAGAATCATAAAATAATCAAACCAGTTGCTTAAAATATCAAGCAAGTCAAGTTATGACAATTGCAATCATCTGCAACCAGAGAAATAAGATGCTTAGAAAATATTCTTGGTTAAAAATTCAAAAATTAATAGAATTTCTAGTGTAAATGATTCAGAATTTGAATTTTCTCGGGAATAGCTCGATGAAATTTGTAAGATTGATATTTCTCGACAACATGGACCAGAAACTGCAACCAGTTTTACTGGAGAATTTTTAGGTGATAATCGAATTCAAACCCACCGTGTGGTGCTAATCTTCAAGTCGCAAGAGATGAGATACCCTGTGTCTCAGATTCTTGAACTGATGGTTCACTCATCAATACATCCAAGAATTTATGACATGTCACGTTCATGCAAGGTGATCGCATTCGAGGATATTGAAATCTGAGACTCCAACTGTTAAGTCTAAGCATTGCGATTGAGAAAACCTAATACAGGTGACACGCTCTGTCTTACGTAATCAGTGATGAGGTTGCGCTATAAGTAAACAATACGTCACTCTCATGGAATACACATGGAAAATGATCCTTGTCAAGGATTCTATGACAGTGCGCAAAGCTACATTACGGAAAGCAAGAGAAAGAAAAACGAATTAAACTCAGCAACAAAATGGCAATTTTTTTCATGTCAACTGTTTGCATTGTTTAATTTTTACAAACCGGATATCCTCAATCTGATATTGTTTTGTGAATGCATTGTGCAGCATGGCACCAAAATGTCTGATTTCAATAAAGCTTCAAGTACTGATCTACTACTCAAAATTCGAGCATGTGTAGAACAGTGAAATTATGATTGCAGCTAGATGAAAAACAAAAGACTAAAAAATATACTAACTTTCAAGAAATCTAAAATTGAAGCAAACAGATGCTCAGCTGTGGTCGGTTTCAACTGCTGTAGATATAGAAATTTATAGATAGCTCATGTGACTTTTCGTGTGGTCCTTGCATTTCTTGGTAGGGTCAAATATCGCTGAATGATATCTAACAAGATGCTAGATGAATGAGAGAAGTCCCTGGTGCCGATACAGGCTTCCTTCATTCAGACTGAGACTAAAGGCACCGTGTGAATAACGGAAGCCTTTGTCGGCAGCAAGGACCTCTCTCATCTTGTCTAGTATGTCCATAACACATTGTGTTTTTGGAACTGTCATAAACATGATACACCACTGCTCAGTGGTAATTTTGACTGCTTTAATTACTTCTGATTGGAGCGGGGGATAAAGTAGACTGTAAGTAGATCATATGAGTAAAACGTATCGACGATGGTCTGTATGCAGACGATTTTCGTTTTCAAGCGGAAGTCAGTATATGGAATTGAACCATTTACAAGCTAGCCGGACAATGATGAAGTCAATGAGGAAAATCACGAATTTCGACGGCCGGGTCAGAGGATGTAGAAGGATGCATTGAGCTGACAGCACAGATAGTCGAGTCAAAGAGAAAAGAAGCTTCAACTTTTGTCGATGTGCTTGATGCGTTGATCATCAAAGAGAGATTATTAAGCGGCACTTTGCAGGGCATTTGGGTTAAGGAGAATGGACGCTTGGAGAGTGATTCTATCCAGGAAAGTATCCGTTGAAGAGTATAAGTGCAGCAGGGTATCAAGTTAAGAAATTTGTCACGGGTTGATGTGTCGGAGGCACAAAATTAGACAGCTCGTTGTTAATAGGTTTCCTATGAGCAACAGTCACATCTCGCGCTGTAATGAAATTGTACATACCATTCACATAACTCTATTAATGTCAAGCAATAAGTCATCATTGAATTAGCAGTTAGCTTTGGACACTAGCCGAGCTCTTCGTACACATATGGCTGTCACAGTTCAATTCATTGATGAATCCGGCGGGAGATTGAGTGAACTGAATTCCCACCTCTACCAACTTCTATGAAAAGAATTTCACGGGCCAACACTAACTATAAATCTTGATCATAATCATATGGATTCTTCGAACCAGAGGAAATCGTTCTGATCGGAGCATTTTGAAGGAATTCACAACCATCCTATCTCAGTGAGGCATTGAGAATACCTTTTTGTCCACTCACTATATGTAAGTTCCTGCGTGTGCCATCAGATTGAATTAGCTCTAGTAAACTGAAGCACTTAAATAATCCACTGAGGAATTCGGTGGTCGGGGATGACTGTATGGACTATGGCAATGGTCTGATATTGCTTGACTGTATGCCTTCAAACATAAGAGATCAGTCCAGGCTGATGATTTAAGGCATCAGAATCTTCATGTTAATACTGAAAAAAAATTTGTTTCGGTCATGTTGAGTTTGGAGGAGTTGAGACTCAGTGGCGGAGGGAATCTAATTTTGGCTATCAAAAGTCAGATGATATTCACAATCCAAGGTTCTTCGATTGCAAAACGTTGGGAACGTTGGGACATGTGAAAAGGATTGGGGGTTACTTGAAGCCATCCCATCCACTCCCAACCCATCAGTCAGGTTTGTGTTGATCTAACGCTGATCAAACGCGGGAAGGTGAATGGGCGAACGGGAAGACTAATGACTGACATTGGATGCAGCGCAGTTTTGGTTACAGCGACAATAGTGAATAACCTACCTTCCTGAAGACACTTGTTTCTTCGAAGCTTGGGCTGAAAATTGATTTAGTTCTTTGGTTGGGCATAATTTTGAAACGCGGCTTGTGCGGCCCGATGCAATTGATGGAGGGCAAGCGACTTCTACCATCCAAAATCATCCTGTTACTTGACAAAAGCAAGGCTCCTTCGGTTTCTGAAGTGGCTGGCTTGTGATTAATAATCAAGAAGAAGGTTGTGCTGAGACCTGAAAGTAGGGATTTTGAAGGTAGCTGTCAAGAACAGATGTTAATTCAATGGAGATGGAATGGTGATCCTCCACAACAACCACTGCAACCAAAGATTCTCAGAGAACATCGAGATGCTTTCAACGATTATTTTGGCAGATAAAATTCTGATTCTGTGAGAATGGGGATGGGGAACGGAAGAGTGTTTACCGGAGCTCTACATCCATCCCGGTCTGAAGGGCATCAATATCATGCTATTTCACTTCTAAATTATTGCTCCAAATCGCATGGATTTTACAGTTCAACATTTTTCATGCGAGAACTGAAACCAATTTTGATCTCACTCATCTTCGTACTGTAAAAAGCAATCATAAAAGATTTCAGAAATTGTTGACATTTGAATGATTGGCCCCCGAACGTCAGGTAAACTACCTCCAGACGTTCGCTGACCGCTGATATTCTGTGTGATGACCGAATTCAGTTATTGATGAGCATGACGCAGACTTGCTCATAGGCCCGATGTTTTATAATAGCGAGAGCAGACAGGGTGAGGCAAGTCAACCACAACCAGCAATGCCACTATTCCAGTAATAAGTTTCTATAGTTAAATAAGTCTTTATGGATAGCAAACTTAAGAATGCGGGTTATCAACATCACATGTGCTCCTTTCAGTACATCAAAGCAAGTTATTAAGATCCTGATGTATACTCATTGACATAATTAATGAAACAAACTATCATTGGCTTGAATTGAAGTTTGTTTCATTTTTTTCTCAGGTATGATGCAATATCTCGCTTTCTATGTATTACCATTTAACACATTAGAGAATGGAGAAGGATCTGTGGTGGTCAAATTTCAAATTTTGATATCGATACAACTGTCACAATTGCTTTTACAAATTGAACATAAACGTGAACTGAAATCCAGCTTTTGTAAAATAAAATGGCTATTGGAATGATTCGTTGTGGTAGAAGTTGTGCGAGTGTTGCCGAAGAGCTGCAACTATCAAGAGTCCTTGTTTGGAGGTGGTGGTGTCGAAGGAAAGCAGAAGGAGATGTTAAAAAAAAGAAGGGATCTGGTCGACCAAGAAAGTCTGCAGGAAGGACAGACGCACGTCTAGTTTTAACTGCAAAGAGAAATAGATTTGTGTCAGTCCCAAAGCTAGTCGTACACTGGAAGAGTGCCTCAAATATAGACTGTAGCTTTCGAACGGCTTACCGAAGATTGCGAGAAGCTGGAATTCAATCGCGACGACCAGCTGTCCTAATTCCATTGAGTTTTGAGCACCGCAGAAGACGAGTTGCCTGGTGTGATGCCCATCGCTCATGGAATGACCATCACTGGCAGAAAGTCTTGTGGACCTATGAATCGAGATTCACTCTGGATTTCAATGACGGTCGTGTCAGACAGAGTGCATCATAGAAGTAGATAACAGTAGACTAGAATGGAAGTTTGATATCTTGCCTATGTGCAATGATGGCACATGGAAAAATTTATGATTTGTAGATCATATTCGATCTAAAACATTGTATCATAGTCAAACTATTTGCCAAGTTGGTTGTGGAAATTGTTGACAGCAAATTACAGGATTTTCATGAAAAGAATTTTAAGTGAGATGGTGGGATTGTTTCATGTGAAATGGCCTGTTATTCTAATGGTTAATATGCTGTTTCTATACGTAGCAGTTATTGACAACTAATTTCCAATTTTTCAAAACTGGAATACGAATTGAAATTTGGTTCACAGAGTCAATCAAAAGTAGTCGGTGTAATGGTTTGAAGAACATCTCAAGAATTCAAAGATTAAAATTCTAATTATTGGATAAATTTCCTTCTAGTGGTCAAGAAACCTAGTCTTTTCTGGAATAAGCACATCTAAAGCTTCTTTGGCGACAGTCATTTATCAGATGAATGAAATGTCGCTGTAACTTTTCAATTAATCACTAAATGACTTATGTAATATAGTGTGATGATATTTTGGAGGCTCATATTCGAAAGCATGCTAAGGCTTTGAAAATTGTTCAAATATATTGAACAGGGGAATCCTTCAAAGTATAATGAATACGGTAAGATTTCTTGGCCTCTGATTTCTAGCTGGACCAATGCATGCTCTGTAAATCGACATTACAAGTTGTATATGTGTCTGATTATACTCGTGATTGGTTGTAGGAGCGATATTTCAAAATGATGAACGTACAGATCGTTTTAAAGGATTTCCTTCTTTGTCATCCTGTCGCTGCACTATAATGCAAATTCATTATTGCTTTTGTGTACATGACATTTGGACAAGGGGCAACAATCCAGATCACAAATTGACTTGATAATTGAAAATGCCAACCAGAAAACAAGAAAACCTGTTCGCAAAATTTGCTTTTTGCCCCAACTAAGTTCCCCCGGAGTGTGACATAATTTTCATGCAATTTCCATTCTAGGACTTTCTATGGTATTGTTAATTTTTATGGAGTACATCATCTTTCAGGTGACCGCTTTGCCCCATGCTGTATTAAAGAACACGACAGATATGGTGGTGGAAGTGTTATGTGGGGTGGCATTTGGCATGGCGGACAAACGACAGCAGTCATCATCAAAGGCACGTTAACTGGAGAGAGGTAGCTCAATGAAATTGTGCTTCCTGTTGTTGCCCCAGTGGTCAGGGTGGAGGATCTCGTCTTCCAAGACGACAAGGCAAGACCACATCACTCGTCGGCTGTCATTGCCACTATTAGGAGATTGAACATTCAAACCCTTGACTGGCCTTGTCACCCATTGAACAAGTCTGGGACGAGCATGGGCGGCGAGTGAGAGACCGGTATTCACTTCCACCAGTGTCCCTGAAGATTCTCTCTGAAAGATTGACAGAGCAGTGGCTTCTCCTTGAAACATCCTTCATTCAGAAACTTTGTGAATCCATGCCATCTCGGATTAGTGAATGTATTGGAGCTAGAGGGGGGCACACGCGCTATTAAAGTTGAATCTGCTACATGCGTTCTTTTTCTGTTCCAGCGACTTGGTGGAGATTGTGACGATTGTAAATTACCAAGGTATCATACATACATGTATATATATATATATATATATATATATATACCAGTCAAAAAGAAAAAAGTTAAAGACGTAAATGTTTCAAAAATTTTGTCAATGAGTATATTTATCAGGTTTTAAAGCAGAAATTATGTAAAATGCTGGAAAAAAGGAAATGAATAAAGGAAAATCTTTACAAAACGTTGTTTTTAAACGGTTGACATGTTCATGAATGGGAACTGCCAATTTCCGAACGTAAAAAGGAAACTGAAATTTTGATTGATTTCAAGTGTATTCTTAAGAGAGGAAATGTTTTATTTTTGGACTCAGAATCTGCAAGTAATCTTACATAACATTGCATTTTGTTATTTTCATCAGATTATGATCTTGACGTCATATATTTCTTGATATTCACACACTCAGTTGCTGCGTTTTGTTCAATTAATTTTCACCCAAAGAATTAAATATTTTGTTTATCTGCTTCCGTTTGTTAGAAGTGTGATGAAATTGACGGCACATCGAGAAACGGCGGTGAATTAGTTCAGCGTGGGACTAATTTCTTGGAATTGCCGATGCCACAGAATTAAGTATTTTGTTTATCTGCATCGGTTTTCTAGAAGTGCAATTAATGCGAAATCGCCGGCACATCGAGGAACCTATTAAGTGTACAAAAAGGAATTCCTAATGCCTTTACAAAGATAGGAAAAAAGTCGTGCGTCGCTTTGCGGATTAATGTGAGTTCCAGCAAAGTGCTTCGATTGCCAAAATTCCTTCAGATTCAAAGAATTCAGATCATTGCGCACAACTTTTCTCCATAATGTTGGCCCTTCCGATCATTATTAAAAAACGTAGCAGGCGTACGAAAATTAGTTCACTTGATGTTTTCACTATCGTCTTCTCAGCATTCCTCACTGTATAGTGCATACATTGAATCGAATGTTAGCTAGACATCGATGTGTTTTTGATGTGCGAAAAGATATCACAGCACGCACGCATCTCTCACTGGTTCTGGTTCCTCTGCTGACAGCTTATTGTTTGCCATTTCCAATGGCGATACACAAATTATCCATTCGAGAAGGAGCAAGTTGTATAATTCTGTGATGTGCCATTTCGATATTTAGGCTACATACAATTCTTCCTTTCTAGGAAACCGGAGCGCGCGCAGATGAATGCAATTCTGTGTTTTCAACGAATGTTCATAGATTTTTACATTATTGAATTTTGAGTGGATTTTGAAATCCTTTGAGATTCAAAATTTGAAAGCTGCAACACAACTACACTTTTTATTCGAAAGCCAACATCCATTTCGCGATCTACAGGTTGAATTAAGCAATAATGAAATAGGCCTGGCAAAAACATTTTGCGGTTTTGTGAAACGGTGTAATTAATATTGACAATAAAGGTCCGTTGCAATATGCTGAGAATATTTAGAGAAAATTAAGACTATTAAGTCAATAAAGGATACCAACTCCCTTGATTCTCCGACCACACTCACCTGACCCAGGAATCGAAACGAACTCTGCGTTGGAGACGAGCTCGCACCTTCTGCACTAGGCCAAGATCGCAAAGAACGCATTTTCTTGTACCGTTGGCGTGGCTTTTAGGAAGAAGGTGCGAGCTTGTCTCCTCCCCGGACTTTTGTTCGATTTGGGTCAGGCGGGTGTGGTCGAGGAATCAAAGGTGTTGGTGTCGTTTTGCTGTAATCTATGGTTCATTATCAAGAAATGCTACACTCTCTAATAAAGCATGACAGTTGGCACATGGAAAAATTTGCATTAAATATCTGATATTCTTCATTAGAAATTCGTCTCAATTGACAACATTCATGTGAAGGTAAAATGCTTCTAAATCACATGAAACGGCGATACATTCATCATTTGATGAGCGGCTGATTTAATTTTCTAAGTAGTTATATTTAGTTTGACAAGCCAATTTGATAATTTGATATGACAAGGGCAGACTAACTACCTGTCAGACAACTTGCATGATCCGTGAGATAGTTTAATAAGGTCATCCTTTCAAAGTATTTCAGATAGTTAGTGCATCTGTTCGGCAGCAATTATCTTACATGTAAAATTCAAAGGCAGCATTTGCTATGAGAAAACTGCTTATTCTCTTCACTTGAACCAGAATTTACTAAAATCTTCTCTTAACACATAATCACACTCCTATTCAAGCAGAGAGAATTTCAACTTTCACCTCAACAGTCGCAGTCGCGCTATAATACAGATCTGCGATGGCAAGCCAGAATTTGATATGAAAATACATAAATTAGACAAATATATTTTAGTCTAATGCATATATATAAGAATAATCCTTTTACTAAGAGAGATGAATTTTCCAATTATGCATGCCTATTAAATGGGATCAGCATGAATCTAAACAATTACAATGTTCTTCGGTAATACTGATTTTGAAATAAAAGATTTTTAACTTTTCAATAGATTTTGACGCTATAAATGAGATGTTGAACTCCAACAACGTGTTTGTTAGATTTCATACTAGCTGCTCAAATAGAGAAATACTAGAATTTATCCTTCCTCTACATTACATCACAAACGGAAATGTATCAAAATATCAATGAAACAAAAGATAGGATAGCAAAACATGATTGAATTTTTAAATCATATTCGTTAGATTAATCTGATCTATGAATCTTCAGTATCAGGTGCAATTCATGCGACTAATTATTTCAAAACCCGATCTTAAAAGTTAGCTTAACATACAGTAATCAAGATGGAGCTGATAGGAAAAATTATTCACCATTTCCAAGTCATTAATACATCTTCTGAATTCAACAGCCGCCAGCTCAAGTCAATACCATAGCGATAATCTCAGATCTATGATACAGGTCAGCGCAAATCATTAAGAAGGAATTTCTAAATAATCATATCTTTCCTCTCCCTGGGGAGGCTCCCTGGGGAGGAATTCAACATGCCAAGGGAGGAATGACGTACATAAGGAGGATTTGGGGAGGAAGGAGGTTCGAAGGAGTATTTGAGATGAACAGGATTTGTTGATTCACCGTCACGTGTGAGTTATCATCGTCAGTATTCGTTAATCGCTTCCCAATATTCAAGATGTTAATTATGCAGCTACTGTTTAATAGCTATTGCGACCACAGATTTAGAAACTGCCAATATATCTCTGTGTACGAGTGTTCCATTCGAATTATTTTAATTAGGAAAAATTCAACTACGCGGCTATAGATCATCACCTGGACGTTTTGTCTGTGGCCTGCTCAGTTGCACCGACAAGATAGACTAGAAGACAGTATTCTGGTCAGAGAGAGCTAATGAAGCGAGGCGTCACATTTCCATTCATAAATTAAGGTTAAATGGTATGGCTCACTCAAGAAACAGTTGAAAAGCACCCAACTTTATCAGCCAATGCCCACAAGCTACTACTTCCTTTTCCAACATCGTACCTGGTCGAGTTCGGTGTCTTGGCGGTATCAGATTTGATACCTAGGAAGAGAAATCGACTCAACATCAGCGTGCGCAGTGATTTGAGATTGAAACTCACGAATTTGACACCTCGAATTCAGGAATTGTGCGGCAAGTATCAGGCTCAATGCAGTCATTAGTTTTTTGTTGGATTTCATGTAACACTTCCCATTTGCATGTAGGCCTATTTAGATTCTTCGTGATAGGCTACCTGAAGTCTGCATTTGAAAATGTTTGTTACTGCTATCTTTGACTTCTTTTTTTAACTTGAATAGTGGCCTACTAGTGTAGAGGGAGGAATTAAACATACTTTCAACTGTTAGGGAGGAATCCGAGCAAAAAGGTTAAGAACCACTGTGATAGGCTGTTCCACAAGGAAGGAAGCAACTTGACCGCAGTCATGACCGTTCTGATAGAATTCAATGATCATAGTTTTGTCCTCAACACTGATACAGCTTCGAGATATTTTCACAAAGAAGATGTACCGACGTAGTACAATTGTTTTTATAGTGTTGCAATTGATCTAAGTTCTGTGACAAATTTACATGACAAATTTACAATTCAAATGAGTGATATCCTATTGACTTTCCTTTTAGGTAGCGAAGAATTGAGATATCTATTAATTGTTAGCGAATCATTGTTATCGAACTGAGATTTATAAATGACTTGAGAATGCGGCTATTGATTTTAGAAGTCGTATTAATGACTTGGAAATGGTGTAAAATAATAAAGAATCATTAACTCCGATCACCATATTTCTTGTGATAATAATGCACCTCTGATTCCAAGAAAATAAGAAAAGAATGACTATGTGCCAAATCACCCGCAAGTGGGTACGTGGATACATAATCGTCCGTGTATCTAAAGGATTAGGATATACAGGTAGTCTTCAAGCGTCATTCGAATGCTAAATGATATTTCACTGTCTGTGGTGTTCATTCTATAAAACAAGTCACGTATTAACAGCACCATACTCAACCACCAATAAATGCATCGAATTTTCCATCGCCATCAACATCAGATTCGATAAGTTATAGAACTTCCTGCACTGTCAAGCACTGAGTCATGTCATGACTTATTATTAGAGCATATTTTTAGGGTACGGTAGTATTGTCATTCTTTCTGTGTCTAATCATATTTAGTCATATTTTGGTCATTTTTCTGTAGTTTTAGACTGTTAGAGTTGCCGGGAAGAGGGGGATAGGAAATGACCGATGCTTGCAGAATGACGCAATATCGGTCTTCTCAGCAGCACGATGCAGTATGAGGACAGTTCCAATGCATGCATTGCCTACAGATATGACTGTTACCGGCTTGTCTGTCGTCTGTCGTCTGCCTTCCCTTGCCAGCCAACCGGTGCTTCGTTAGAGCGTTCTTCTCCATGTCGAAGAAGATAGTCATACTATGCGAAGATAGAATTTTTCAAACATCAAATGAAATAAATCACATTCCTGATTTATAGAACAAGCTGTATACTGTGGTAACAGTTTGAAATAAATCGTTTTATTTGTCTAAAATTGAATTTTTTAACTCCTTGCCTGAAAATGGAAACATAATTTGTGCTATATTTCAAGATTTTTAAATCTTGCCAAACAACAATTCAAGATTTTGAGTTTTTTAGGTCATATTTGGTTATATTTAAGCTTTGTTAGATCATATCTTTTCGATTTTTAGGTCATAAAAAGTGCCCTACGTATTGCGCTCAAGTTTTGTTTGACCCCGCCTTCAAGGGACCATGGAAAAGAAGCAACTAATGCAACTACTGCATCGGCAACAGAATTAGATTCATCTGCGCACGCTCCAGTTTCCTAAAAAGGAAGAGTTATATGTAACCTTAATATCGAAATGGCACATCACAGAATTGACAACACTTGCTCCTTCTCGAATGGATAATTCGTGCATCGCTTGCCATCGGAAATGGCAAACAATAAGCTGTCAGCAGAGGAACCAGAACCAGTGAGAGATGCGTGCGTGCTGTGATATCACTTCGCACACCAAAACACACATCGATGTCTAGCTAACATTCGATTCAATGTATGCACTATACAGTGAGGAATGCTGAGAAGACGATGGTGAAAACATCAAGTGAACTAATTTTCGTACGCCTGCTACGTTTTTTAATAATGATCGGAAGGGCCAACATTATGGAGAAAAGTTGTGCGCAATGATCTGAATTCTTTGAATCTGAAGGAATTTTGGCAATCGAAGCACTTTGCTGGAACTCACATTAATCCGCAAAGCGACGCACGACTTTTTTCCTATCTTTGTAAAGGCATTAGGAATTCCTTTTTGTACACTTAATAGGTTCCTCGATGTGCCGGCGATTTCGCATTAATTGCACTTCTAGAAAACCGATGCAGATAAACAAAATACTTAATTCTGTGGCATCGGCAATTCCAAGAAATTAGTCCCACGCTGAACTAATTCACCGCCGAAACCACCACGCTGTGTCTCCAATATCGGCAATGCAGTAATAGAATGCTATTGATTATACAGCTCTGATTGGTCCTTCCCGTTAAGGTCATATGCTTTGTAATTATTTTAAATTTCAATTTGAAGAAATGTAGTGGAAAATTGTCCATTATATTAAACACCTCCCTCTGATAAACCCCGAACTCAAACGCAGGCGACTGTAAGTAGCGTTTATTGGAGAAAAGGAGGTATATTAGGAGGGAGGGATTGCGCCCCTGTCACTATTTCCTGTTATCCTCTTAAAACAAAGCCACGCTAACTCTACTTTCAAGACTTTTTGCTTTGCAACATCTGCAAGCTTTTTCGCTTAAATCGTTGGATTTGGTCCAGTGAAAGATCAAATTCATGGCCCATTTTGAAAAGTGCTTTTTCGAGAGTCTGAACTTTGCCACTTTCTGTAAAAGATATCTAGCTGCTGACACTTGCTCATAAAAAACAGTAGCTCTGATATTTCCTAAATCTTTCTTCGCATCATGTACACGCACCGCGCACTGCCGAAGGTTCCATAATGAAATAAATCAACCCTGATCAGCGAACACAAACCTTCAGTTTCAATTCTATTGTTTTAGCATTGCGACATTAATTTCTTTGACTATAAACGTATCTGCAGCTGCAAATCAACTACATATATTATTACTTATCATGTATTCAATTTCTGTTCCTTCAGACTCAATGGCCAATCGTTCTCTTAGCTTGACAAGTTTTCATGATGCATGTAAGAGTTCTATCTGGTATTACGAATTCTCCAGATGATGTCCAACTATGTAACTCGATTGATCATCGCTTGCCGCTTTTGCCATAGATTGACAGTTTAAATCGGAGGACACATTGAAATATCTCATGTTGCTTTTATGGCACCGCTGTCCCCGTGAGGACTTATGTGGATTCCCAACTTTCCGAGTTATTGTGAAAGATGTAATATTTAATATAGTGCGCCCTACATGCATTAGGTTTGATAAACACATTTTCTCTGAGAATTTGTGCTTTTTCTATTTAATTACAACAAAATGCAACTTTTTGGCCTGATAAATGCAACAGAAAAAACGCTTCTGATTATTGCATTTGCGATCATAGGGTATACAGTTAAGAAGAACTTAGGGTAGATCCAAGAAATTAAAAAGAATATCAGGGGAAGAAGAATGGGCCTATTGACACTTATCCCTTTTTGCATCAAAAACGAAGCACTCATTCGGTCTTGTTCTTTATAGGTTACTTAATAATGTACTTTCCAAAGGTGATGCATATCAATCGCGTTAATAAAAGCGTATTAAGGAGACAGTCATCAATTCAGGACCACTTCCTCCATGCAATGAAACTTTAAATACATGCTATGAGCAGCATTAAACATTGCTGTTGAAAAATTAGCTCAGCAGAAAGTCTTGCCTCAATAATAAAGTATATACTGACAATATAATTATTCAGTCTTCGCCAGAAATTCTTTGACTGACTACTATCATATTGCATACTATGATTCTTTCGTCTCTTGAATGAAGCCATCACTTTTTCCGATACGAATTATTGTTATTTTGATAACTTCTTTGCGTTAAATTCTGCGCATAAATTTGAAATCATAATTATTTCCATCACAGCATTGTCCTATTAGCTCTCTTGTGTAACATTGACTTTTTACTTCCATTTAAGTAAATTCACAGAAAAGTTCTCTTTAAGAATCTCGTGAGAACAGAGAGATGTGCAAATACATAGTGTCAATCTTCAAAATGAGTGCAAATATTGCTGTTGTGTTTTGCAAAGTTATACTTTTCTTTTTGGTTCACTAAAAAAGGACAGTTCAACAGGATGATAAGCAAACAGTCAGTTTTGTTTTCAATGCGTGGAACCAGCAGCTGAAAAATGAGACCAACCAAGTTTGAGATCAAATACATGAACATGTGTACATTTAAATTGTACCTCAGGACTGACCTCAGATCGGATCGACTGGTCATGCGCGTTGACCAATGTTTAGACGCGACACGGATTTAATTTTTGAAATGAACATCGGAAAAACAAATTAAATCACGCAGCACTTATGTTGCTCTGCGTGCAAAACTACCACTATAATATATAATATATTGTAACAATTAACTTTATTTCATAATACAGAGCAGTACTAGGTTACAATAGAAATCTTCAAACCCTACAGAGAGAATACAATAATCAGATCAGCGAGGAGAAGCGAACAATGGTATTGTTATAATAAGATTGGCGAATTTGACGAGGTGGTACGAGTCGACGGGTATGTCTTAGAGAATCAAAGGGGTTTACCGAGAGGATGGGAGACAGGATTATGAGCGACTTTCGTTAAAAATTTCACATAAATATTATTAAGACGTTGATGCACTGATGCCGGGGAGAAAGAAATGTTGGCCCATTTGCAAACTCTCTTCTCTATGCTCAGTATCTTGGCCAAGGCAGAATCAAGGAGGGTCACAGAGGGTCGGCCAGCAATAGACGAGGACGGAGAAAACATAGGAAATGTATGCTTCCCAAATGATGTGCGTAGGAGCCCCAGAAGATCACAGTGATTTAACCAGGAACATGTTCCTCTTTGCCTTACTGATCATAACGTCAGAGTCCACTTGGTATTGCATTGAAAAACGATCCCACGGAGCTTGGCATCGGAGACTTCAGTGATGAGAGCATTGCCAATAGTGACGGGAGACGAGGAGACTATAGCTTGATGTGATAACAGCGCTGAAATGTTCTTTCATATTCCAAGTTAGTGAACTTGCTATCAATGCTTGTTATGTTATGAAAACATGTTATTCTTATTCAAAATCTTGTCAAAAGTCACACGCTTGTGCGAGCGCATGGTTGATTGGATGTCAGAATATTCCTGACCTTTCATGCATATTGTGCTCTTTTGGACATCATTTTGAAGCACAATCATGTTGTAATTTGTAATCCAATTTGAAGAGCAAATCAGTGCGCTTCTAAAGGCACCTATCCTGACTTCGTACGATCCCTAGAACGCCTGCAAATTGCAATTGAAGAAAAAAAGGTTTTTTCCAAAAATCCATTTCCGTTTTTTATTATCAGCTTTGTTGTTGTGAACATTTCAGAACATGCAATTAAAGTCATTAATTATCTGCAGATGTCTCTGATAACCTGACAGCCGAAATACCTGCCAACACAATCATTTTTAATTGACTTCCAATTCGACAACAATATAATGAGCAACAAGCTGCCGACACTTAGTCCGGCAGCCAGAGCGAGTTTCTGCAGGGAACGCGGCCCAAAGTGAGACTTTCACAGAATGATGTACACCCTATGCCTACTACGAATCGGCACGTCTGCCGAGTTCAAATGAGTTCCATTTCTACTAGTTCAGACAAGATCAAAGAAAAGCAGATGTAAATCCAATGGGAAGCAGATTGAAGTTTTTGGTTAAAATGAAATTTTGTATGTTTTCTCCGATTAAACAAAAAGTATTAAGCCCAGAGTCATAATTTTTGAAATGGAATGTCTTCAGGCCATTTCCTTTCATGTTCATGCACCCCCTTTATAAAGCTGAACACATTCAGATTTGGCGAGCCTCTTAATGTCGGCAAACTCAAACATCTTGAGCAACTTTATCCACATTCAACCACATTCTCACATACATTGCCGATTAGATGCATGATAAAAGCACATGTACATCACAGGAAATGACCTGAAGACATTCCATTCCAAAAATTGTGACTCTAGACTGTATACTTTCCAGTTGATAAGGGAAAACATAGAATATTTAATTTTAGCCAAAAACTGCAATCTGTGTCCCATTGGATTTACATGTGTTTTTCTTTGATCCTGTCTGACAAGAAGAGGAACTCACTAGAACTCGGCAGACGTGGTGATTCGTAGTAAGCATAAGGTGTACATCATTCTGTGAAAGTCTCATTGTCGGCCTCGTTCCCTGCAGACACTCGTGCTGGCTGCCGGACTATGAGGTGTACATCATTCTGTGAAAGTCTCATTGTCGGCCTCGTTCCCTGCAGACACTCGTGCTGGCTGCCGGACTATGAGGTGTACATCATTCTGTGAAAGTCTCATTGTCGGCCTCGTTCCCTGCAGAAACTCGTGCTGGCTGCCGGACTATGAGGTGTACATCATTCTGTGAAAGTCTCATTGTCGGCCTCGTTCCCTGCAGAAACTCGTGCTGGCTGCCGGACTATGAGGTGTACATCATTCTGTGAAAGTCTCATTGTCGGCCTCGTTCCCTGCAGAAACTCGTGCTGGCTGCCGGACTATGAGGTGCACATCATTCTGTGAAAGTCTCATTTTCGGCCTCGTTCCCTGCAGAAACTCGTGCTGGCTGCCGGACTATGAGGTGTACATCATTCTGTGAAAGTCTCATTGTCGGCCTCGTTCCCTGCAGAAACTCGTGCTGGCTGCCGACACTGTTGCTCAAACCAATCGTCCGAACAATTAAATTCAATAATCCTAGGAGATAAATCTTCTAACCGAAGCTAATAAGAGGTCTACCTAAACTCTTTTATACTCGAAAATGATAAAAGAGCACAAAATCCTTTATATTTCTTCGAACAAACACACACAGACACGTGCAGGGAATATCACACGTCCGACTGACGATGGAATGAATGGTAAATATTTTGATAAATATCCAAGAATCTTTCTATTTGTTCAATGGTTCTATTTCTATTCATATGAAACACCTGTCGATGGCAGATTTTGCATTTTATTTACAAATCGTTTCAATCAGCGAGAATAAGCAAATGCTATGAAATATTAACGAAAGGCAGACGGGATGTTTGTCTAGAGTCTCATGATCGAAATATGAAAACAAAATTTGGCAGATTGGCTTTCAATGTTTGCATTAATCTAATCGAGGACATTCGATTGATTTCCCCTGCTAATTAGCCCATCGATGATTCAGGACTTGGAATGTTTAATAAGGCACCACACACAGCACGAACAACAGTTCAGTATGACAGTTTTCAGATGAATTGCATAAGATGATAATATAAACAATTAATGATTAAAAATAGTTGAATTATCCCAACGGAAGTCATTTCGACTGTAGAAAGTCAATTCATGTTTCCTGTTGATTGTAAACTCAAGCTGAGTGATTGCTTTTGCTTCACTGAATGTTGTGTCTAGAGTGCTCGTGAGTTTACTAATGAAATCGACCCGGTAATTCCCGATGCCGCCTATAGGCTACTATTATGCTTTTATGCCTATGTGCATATGAAGCGTTGGTCAATCAACCGTCTCTTCTGCTCGAGATGCCTCGTAACGAACTCCATCGCATTTACAGTTTGCACTGTAATAGGTCACCTCCTAAAATCTAAGAAACCTGCATCCTAAAGCACCGCACACTAGGATTTTGGGAGGTTGCGTTGAAATAAGATGTTGACAAAGAAAAGAAAACAATAACCCTCGTGCGCTAGCCTCCTAAAACACTTAGCTCTTGGATTTTTTTATTAGTTACGAAGTGTCTTGCTTTAGTAGGCGATTTAGGAGTTGTTGTTTACAGTTTATACAACTACATGTATTGTTTTTATTAAAACGGGCACTTGTACCTTTGCCGTACTCATTGATTCATTTAACCGTTAAATCGTATTTCTTGATTGTTTTATTTATTTCCCTGTTACAGTTGTTGCTAATAAATGGTTATTTAAAATCGATGTGCTAGTATCACAATTTGACTTGGTTTTGTTATTTTTAATTTTAGTTTTCTTTCTAATTTTGTTTTTACTGCATCCGTTCTCCAACAGAATGTCTGAATACTTTCTTTGACTTTGTACTTTTTCTTCAGAATCGTTGCACCACACTTCTATCGTTAAATCTTTTCTTGATGTACTTTTAGAATGAATTTTTTTGTCATCACGAATACTTATTTTTGTATCTAAAAAATGCGACATTGATTTGGATGATTTGCTGCTACAGTAAACTTAATGCTAGGGTTTACTGAGTTGAAAGTTTCCCCTATGTGTTTTAGGGTTTCGTCGCTATGCTCAATAGGACCCAAAATGTCAATAGGACCCATCGATGTATCTTTTATACAATGTAGAGTTCAAAATTCGACATATAATGGCGAAGCTTGGTGCAGTGTGTGCTGTCATTGGTACGCCGCTAATTTGATTATAAAATTCATTATCAAAGCCGATTATGAAATTGAAGCAGATGAATGTCAGTATTTTACAATTAATTCTATACTGATGCCGAAAGTGTCGACGTCATGCCAATTGTCCGAACTAGTAGAAGAGGAACTCACTAGAACCCGGCAGACGTGCCGATTCGTAGTAGGTATAGGGTGCACATCATTCTTTGAAAGTCTCACTTTCGGCCTCGTTCCCTGCAGAAACTCGTTTTGGCAGGCGGACTAAATTCTGCACAAGGTTTTGTTCTCGAAGACAATAAATTTCCGGGAGATGGTGTCGCACCATGGTGTCATAGTGTTATCGAACAATGATTCGTGGTCATAAAGTAAGACAGGCCGAACAAGTTTCTTAATACATTCTTAATTCAATGTGAATGGAGAGTCTCTTTTAATTCCAGATACTCTTCAACCTGCCCATTATCTGATGTCCTCGTTTCAGGCGGTTGGCAAATTCATCTTCTAATGAGCCTGCGTTTGATAGTACGGTTCCCAGGTATTTGAAAGATTCTTCAAAAGATGTACACATAAATTGATTCTCAACATTATTCACATGAAGGATGATTCTTAATTCAGCGAATCATAAACGCATGCCTAGAAATTGAATTAATCCATAAATGAAATTCTAACAGCATAGAATATTATCATTCTATGAAATGATAACAGCAGTATTTGCTTATTGCTCCTGCACTAGGTGACATGCCACGCTCAATTACGCGTAATTACACTTGACCCTAAACATCCGCGGCTTGCGTGACATCGCTGCAACATCTGTCGGCAGCCCTGTTATAAAGGAGACCTTGCGTCTCATGTGTCTGCATGTGTCAGAGGCTAAACAATGTGATAGGACCTCAATTTTATGCGCAGGGAAGACGGGACATGCTTAGCGGTTCAAGCAGCAACCGTGGTCCAACCGTTGGCTCCGTGTTTCAAGCAGCAACGCATACAAGTGTAGACGACGCGCAAACTATACACGCTCGCCCCCGCGTATTCATAAACATTCCCCATGTTTGAACAGCATCAGATCAAGTGATTTCTGACTCTTAGTGCAGCGGGTATGTAGGGGTGCAGACGAATAGAATGTCCTTAACCACGGATGTTTGGGGTGTTCCGTATTTATGCGTGAATTACGTGTGGCATGTCACTTAGTGTGATTTCTCTTTCAAAGAACCTCGTTCTGAAATTGGCTTGTGAAAATCTCAAAATACTTTTGATGATTTAAATGATATTGTCAAAGATGAAGGGATATTGAGATAATGCATGCGTGCATGTACTGTGTTGAACAGTTGATTTCTCTCCTGTTGATGCAGTAATTACTCATTTTTGCTCTGCAGGTAGCAATTTTGAGTAATCATTCAATTGTACAGTCCGTTTCATAAAAAGTGGATCATCCTAAAATTTGACTAAATAAAACATAAGTATGATACAGAAAGAATTTTTCAGGTTATTTCATGTCCCTAATATATCTAAATGTCCTTATATAATCTGATAAGCTATGATACAGTAACGGTTCTAAAGAAGCCAATATTTTGTGGCCCTACCCTTATTGTCAATGACATTACCAATTCGTCTAGGCATTGATTCGATGATACCGTTGATTTTTGACTGATCTAACTTTCTCCACTCTCTTTAACAGTGACGTAAGTTGTGATACGCCATCTGTAGGTAGCAGTGAACGACGAACGTTACGTTTTAGAATACTCCATACATTTTCTATGGGATTCAGATCAGGAGAACGAGCTGGCCAAGATAATGTCCTAAGCCCTAATTGAGACTTGCATAAGTTGACTCTACTACTCCTGTGACACGTAGCATTATCATCCATAAATAACCAAGTCGATGGATCACCAAGTTGATCTGTCATTTGGCCAATGTTCATTCGTAAAACATTCACATAGCGTTCAGAATTCATGGTTCCTTGCTGTATGTGAAGTTCAAAGCGGCCATTGGTCCAAATGCCAGCTGACACTTTGCCTTTTGTGAATGCGATCTCGTTATTGTTCATTTGTGCTTTGTATTGTTTTCAACCGGTGAGAGATAGATTTCTAGCTGAAAGCAATCAGGAGTGCTGCCAACACCACCGCAACGAAGTCAGGAAACTATGGAGCATGAAGTCCAGTTAATCAGATGTAGCAGTTACATTATTGTTGATGAATAATGGTGCTATATTGGCTCTGATTGACCGATTTTCTTTATTTTTGTTTTGCTTGATAGCTTTTGGCTTGTAGAACAACATATTACATAACAAAGGAAACAAATGTAATTTTATAACAGTGAGGTATGATTTTGTGTAACATTGCTAAATGAAGATCAAATTATCTACTACTCTTTCATCTATAACAGGAAAACAACTCAATATTCATGCTTGAAATTTCCAACAATGATATTAGTAAGTACAACTGACATATCTTCCAAATTTCAGAGAAATTCGTTCAAGTTTGGCGGAGTTAGACAAAGTTGAAGTTAAGGCGATGTTTAAGGGTGATCCATTTTTTATGAAACAATCTGAATGTCATCGATATTTGACAAATGCGTTATCTTTATCATCATTAGCACATCCTTCTCCGATTCTGCTACCTAATTTCTTTCTTGATTATTGTGATTTTGATAGAGCATGATCTCTGAGGAAATTTTTTTCCGCGTTTGTCTTCAAAACCCAAAGGTTAATGCATTTACACAAAGTACAGGCATGCTGTGTACTTCAGCAAAGATTGCTCATGAAATATCAAAACGTTGACGATAAACGACAACTTTTCTACTTTGAGTGAATGTTTTTATCTTGGTCACTGAGAACGTTGAACCGTCACTTCTCATATAAAGGCTTGTCTCTCAATGCCAAATCCTTGAAGAGAATAGCCATTGAATAAAAAAGCATGGGTTCACTTTGGAATGAATTTGATTTGCTTGACAATTTGATTTTCGAAAATAAGAAAATCTGTTCAAGGATCAGTTAACCCTCGCCACCTGAGCACCTCTCCTAGCGGCTGATTTCCCAAACTATTGCAACAATTTTGTCGAACCACATGTCAATCGAAAAGGCATTGCAAAGGGGTGCTTGAATAGTCCCTGCATTATATTTCAAAATCGGTTGGAGCCAGGGAAAAAACCAAGGTGTTCGGTTCACGTTTTCTTAAAAAAGATACGATGCATTTCGTGCACCTCCGGCGCACATGTTCACGCGAATAATGAAGACATTGCACAGTTGGTGACAGACGCTCAAACGATGACATCATGGCGCGGATGATGTGTAACTACAGTGCTAAAATAAATAATGTACTCAGACGAATACTACTAAAATTAAGAAACAAAAGTAGAAGGACAAAGTCAGAAAAAAGGAAAAAGGTAATTGAAAGTTGGAAGTTGCCAACCATGCGCTTGACAGTGGCCACGACATTGATTGGGACAATTGTGGTACAGTTGACAGCGATCCCATATACCGAAGACGTGTCATCAAAGAATCGTTGTGGTCCAAGAAGTTCAACAGTGTTAACAAGGTGGAATGCAACGTTGGATCTGTGTGGAGTGAGGTACTATGATACTCGACTTTCAATTCTCTTTTTCCATTTTTCTGACTTTGTCCTTCTACTTTTGTTTCTTAATTTTAGTAGTATTCGTCTGAGTACATTATTTAGTTTAGCACTGTAGTTACACATCATCCGCGCTATGATGTCATCGTTTGAGCGTCTGTCACCAACTGTGCAATGTCTTCATTATTCGCGTGAACATGTGCGCCGGAGGTCCACGAAATGCATCGTATCATTTTTAAGAAAACGTGAACCGAACACCTTAGTTTTTTCCCTGGCTCCAACCGATTTCGATTGAAAAGGGGATTCAGAAAAGCAGCATCAGTTTTTTTTCTAAGTTCATTCCTCGGCTGAGGTGAAGGTCAAGGGACAAAACAGCCATTTTTTAGCAAATTTCCATTAGATCACTATTTAAAATGGAAAATGACAACAAAAACTAATAAACTGTACACTAATCGAAACATCTGGTTAAGGTGGTTAATAGAACGTTGTATTTGATGAGGTCAAAGGTCATATGATTCTAACTTTTAGTTCAGCTCAAATATCACTAAAATGCAGGTGAAGAAGCAGCCCAAGTCGATGAACTTTCATCGAGACACTGAGGCCAAAAGCAATATGATTCTGAAAATCTCATAAATAATTGCTGATCAGATGCAAAACTTAAAAGTATAAAAACAATAAAACATCATATTTGAAATTTGAATTTCAAATAGAATCTCATATTTCATAGAAGTACATATTTGAATTTCCGCAAAGGAGAATCCCCCTGTGTGTTGAGGATTAAACTAATTCGGCGATGCAGCATTTGATATACCACTAACATTCTGAATATTTTCAAATATAAGTTGTTTTGGATGTTTAAAATGAGCAACTGCGATGAAAAGGCTACACGGGTATGGAAAATCAGAAATAAATATATCTCTCTCCAATTGTGACACAAACGTTGCTTTTTATGGCTAGACATTTTGTCCTTTCATGATGAAATTTACCAGAAGTACAACATTAAGTACATGAAACATCTGTGTACGTAAAGTTGTTGATTGTAATATAAAGAGCACACCCACATGGGAGTAAGCAATGATTTGAAAGATTCTGATACATTTTCACCAAACGTTTATTTATTTAGCAGTTACTCCAGATGATCTAAGAAAAGATGAACGACTGATGTGACAAACTCTCAGTGATTCACTGCTGGCAACAACATTCTAATGTCGTTTATCATTCATTACTTTCCTAGCGGTACAATGCTTGGAATACAGAAGTCATTCTCATTCATAGATCCGTCTTGATAAATAGTCTTTAATTCTTTTTCTTTAGTTCACAATATTTTCTCGATGTGAAGACAAAATTGATGAAGCTCATAAGACATTGTCTTTGCTGTCAAGTTTTAAGTCTGATTAGTACGAGCCACAGAAAAAGATTCATCGGCGCGTGCTTCGGCAGACCGAAGCAGATAAACAAAATATTTAATTCTGTGGTACGACCACGTTATTTCAACTGGCAATTTAAGTAATGATTGCCACAATTACTATGCAATAGAATAACAAAACAATGCTTAATAATTTTATCAAAGATTCTTTAAAATGTAATAATTGATCATATTGCTTAAGCTTGTATGCTCAGGACTGTGTAGGAATGTGGAAGCATTCAAAGCGTGTAGGTCAGAAAGGTCATCGCATTATACATGTAGCTCCAAGTAAAGATATTCAATTCCAAGAAACATCATTCATCGATGAGGAATCGAAGCGATCACGTTCCGGTGAATTGGAGGCGGATCAGCAGCGAGGGGTCGCATGGACGGTCGTGTAATTGCCTCCTACGAAGCTATTTCTCATTTGGATCGCAATTATCAGTATTCCAGCCTCTGCAATTAGTGCTGAGGCTAGCTTTCGTCCCTGTCTGATTCCCAATCCTCCCCCAAAGTCGTAAGCTTATAACAATTGCAAACCACTTTCATTTACAAGTTGAGATCCTAGCCGTTTATGCATGTAGATTTGCACATGTGCAAAAGTAACAAAAATTACAAATATTTGAATTATTTTGCAGTATTTACTAAAAAAACTTTTACCGGTATGGAATGCAAATACTTATTGGTAAATGTCTTTTGAATTAATGACTTCTAGCTTCTTAGGTCAACTTCTTCGTATTTTCAGCCTCCCTAAAAATATATGCCTCACTTTTAGTGTGCAAGTGTAATCTCGATTTAATCGTTGATATATCAGTCGCCTCAAGTGTGGAGAATTAAATTGAAATTAATATTACATTCAGTCCATTGAGTGTACTTTCCTCTGCAAAGAACTTCATCAGATTTAACATTCCTATTGTGAAAATATTACAATCTTGGGGGAGTGGGATTCTCATTCCGTGGACGGTGATCAGGTATTTGCACAAACATGTGTTAGAACATTGGCCGGTAACGCTGTATGTGTTTAAAACAGGGATGCGGAGTCGTATCATTTTGATAGGACACCGACTCCGGGGGTTGATAGGACTCCGACTCTTGATAGGACTCCGACTCCGGGTGGCCAATATATAGCGCCTAGTTTTTAGAAAGATAAAGTGGTAGCCTACATTATAAATCATTATAGGCTTACCTGAACCTATTTTTAGGGATCATTGCTGTATCAATTATCAATCATTTTCGATGAAAGTTCATCAAATATCGCTTTAAGTTGGATGCATACGACTCGGCTCCTCCCATCTTCTTGATGTGTGCTTCACGCGGTCTTTCTCCAGTCTCTACCAGGCAGGAAAATCCACATCCTTCTCAAAAAAATATGACTACACTTTCGATTTTAATATGCGCTTTAGAGGAGCCATCACACATGATCAACGTGAGGGTGAGAGGCAATGTTCTCGAAACAAGCTAACAATTTACTTTTGTCTCTGATGTGACCTTTGACGCGTGGATGTGATCGAGGCTATGAAGGCTTGTCTTCTCTACTAAATCACCGAGTGAAAAGAGTAAAAGACAATCCGTTTTCACTACTACGGTTCATTCCCTCAACTATTACAAGCTTTGTATGCACTGCTGTCTCTGTACTTTTGTTTGACGGAGAAAGTTGACAGTGACAGCTATGCACGAAGATAAATAATTTGTTTGTATCATATTTCGGGTATAGTTATATTTCATCACAACACTATCCGCTCAATTTTCACTCTCAAGAGAAGCAATATCAGCAATTTCACAAATTATGTGGTAAAACTTTTGTCACAGTATCGACCTCTTCATTGATTTCTGAGGGTTCGAGGCTCGCAGGCAATAGCATCAAATTGTAATTGGGCGCGACAGACTAATTTAATACTGTGCATGCACAATTTGGGAGGAAGGAGAACGAACATCAACGAGAACGAACACCAGGAACGGACGGACAACAACACCTCCACAACACAAGGCGATACTTTGCTTTCGACTGACAATATTCTTCGGTGATGGACGCTACCCCTCATAACACACAAGTTCAGACGGTGTCATTTTTAATCTTTATCATTATATTAGTTTAAGATAATGTGAAATTTTATTGAAAGCTGTGATTTTATGAGGTGTTGAACAAAGTTTGATTGTACATGTGTCTTGCTATTCCTTTAGTCAACTCTGGACGCGTTACCTTTTGTAATTTATAAAATTTCGAGTGAACAATGTAATTTGATTCATCCAAATATTGAACCTGCATCCATCTAATAAGGACGAGTTATCTCTCCTTTAGGCTGTTGACTAAAAAGTCAGTAATTTGAAAACGAACCCTAAGTAATAAGTTAGTGAGCTATCAGAGCCACTAAAAAAGGCTAATTAATGGCTATACAAGTATAATTAAACTGATGCGATGCGTCGTTATGAGGTCGATAGGTGGCCGCCAAACAGAAAGTTGAAGTAGTCATGTACATCAAAATTTTATTTCAAACAGAAACAACTGCTTTGGGCTTTCATTATCCCTGGCAACTAGTCGCGGTCGGCTCGCAGTTGGCCCGTTGCTGTAAGTTTGATGGGTTGGTTGCGAACGCACTTTGGTGTAGAAGTACAGACAGTTGAGTTCGGATTCATCCATCTGAGGAGGAAAGCACGCGAGTTTCTACCCGACCCCAAACTTGTTAGCATGACCTAGCGCCTTGCTGGATGCAAATGATCATACAAAAAGCACTTATTTTAGGCTACTAAAGTACAAATGTCATGTTTGTTTACACAGCAGAAATGACACCTAACAAACAACACTTCAGTCCTGGCCGCTGGTTGCATTACTAAAATAGAAAGAAGTCGCGAGTTGTGACTTCTCTAACTTGCACGAACCATGCTATATTAACTAATGCGCAATATCAATAAAAGTTCATCGAATCTCTAATTAGGTATTATGTCACTTTTCCATTTCACAAACATAAATGTATAAGATTTCTTATTAAATAATGAAGATCATCCTACATTCATTCCAATGATGCAGACGTTGGCAGGTGCATCTAAGTGAAAATGCGTGCGATTTGTGTGCCGTTATTGTGCATTGCATGAAGCTTAATTTCCATTCTAGAGGTTTTATTGTAGTCAATTTCTATGATCACAGGCTATGCAAACTGCAAGGCTGAAATCGGTCGCGATGTCTCCAGCAATCGGTCAGTGCAGTAGAAATGTACTTTAAGCGCATCTGATTTTTCAATAAAGATATTGAAGTAAAACATGAATGATACATCGAGAGACAACTTTGATAAACCGGCATTAATGTTCAATAAGTGCTAATTTACTCATGCGAGATGCCTGCAATAACCGACTGGTTTAATTGTGATGATGCAAAACGCAGTATTTTTTAATTAGCGTTTCGCTTGACGATACCTGGATGGGCCAGTCGAGAGGTAGTGCTGAATATACTCTGCATTTAAGCCGAATTCTGTTTTTGGACTTCTTTCAGTGTAAATGAGTTGTCTGGTCCATTGTAATCTAGAATCAACTTTAGTGTAATACTGCAAAATCGTCAGCTTTTTAATAGAAGAGCGCGATGTGCCTGTAAATGCAACAATTTATTTGAATTGAGCAAATAGACCTGCATGTTTAAGCTCACAGATATGCCTTTGTTTGAGGGTTTCGCTGTCTGAAACTGTAGGGTTGGCTGGTAAGTGGTAATATGTAAGTAGTGAGTACCAAACATTTGTTTATGTATGGCCAGTCAGATATATGATCTGTATTGGCACTTCTTCATGCGGCTTTGGGTCTTCTAGACTTGTTTTTGACTTCTCCATTATTAGCTATTGCTTTCAGTTGATCATCAAGTGTCTCTAATGCTAATCACGATATGTGTTGCAGACCATTTTGTTCTCTTTATAGGTATTCATTCATCTTGCATGTACAATACGCTAACTACAGAGCTGATCATAAAAAACGGAGGTAAAAGATGGTAAGCTGTATGTGGCGAACATTTAATGTAAAAATGTTCATACTTGATGTGCATTATTGATGAAGATCTTATTCAACTTCCTATTTTTGGATTTTGTCATGAGCGTGCATGCGTTCATTATTACTTGGATTCATGTGGAAGTCCTTCAATGATAAAGTAATCGCCGAAAGGGGATGAGAGCGCTTGAAAATTCTGAAAGGGCGATTATGTAGCTCTCGAACAGTCCGTTATGGACAATAGTGGCACGAATATGCGTTTTTCAGATGATACACTAAAAGTCAAAAGACTTGTCGCCCTTGCGCATTAGTTAACATTGCATGTGCGACAAGTCTTTTGGCTTTTAGTGTATATACATGTCAAATTTAGCGTTATATCCCAAAATTCCGCTGAATTTTTAGCTCTTATACTTCCTAAGAATTTATGACTACACCCCTACATGAAACTCAATCGATTATTTAACGTGTCGTACATCAACGTGGCCATAATCATTCGATAGCTTGCATTCTCAGCTCTAAAATGAGCTAGACTTGCATCCGTTATTGCATTTGCTGAGCAGTGCTCAAAATATGAAAATCGCTCAATTTACAAATCGCAAGTTTTCAAAAAGAAAACATGTGAGTATGATAATGAATCAGGCATTTTCTGAGCTCTCTCTTGACATAATGGTCATCAAGATCCGTGAATTAACAAAAAATTACTGATACTGTTAAGTTATCACAAAATTATGACCTTTCTGGTTGAAAATGTTATGTTCTCACTTTTTCATCAAAAATGTTAGCGTTTGGTATCTTCAGAAATCTGGCGTTGTGAGGAATTCGAATATGTGAGTTGTGGTCAGATAAGTTCAATACGTCTTTTTCAAACTTCTTCAACATTTTTCTCACTTCCACAAAAGTTAACAAACAATGAAAGTAAACAATCGGCCGCTGCTATGAGAGAAAAAGACATGTCTTCGGCAATTGTCTTGTTTTGAACCTTCGTTCACCTTTGTGTACTTGGGAGAGATGAGAAAAATATTGAAGAAGTTTGAAAAAGAATTATTGAACTTATATGAATATAGTTTACATATTCGTACTCCTCACATCGGATTCTAAAGACACCAAACATTACCAGTTTTGATCAAAAAGTGAGAACATAGCATTTTCAGCCAAAAATCTCATGATTTTGTGATAACTTCACGATATCACCAATTTCTTTTAGTTCACCGATTGTGATAACTAATATGTCAAGAGAGAGCTCAGAAAATGCTCTTTCACACCGTGTCTGATTCATTATTATACTCACATGTTTCTTTACAGAAAAATTGCAATTTTTATATTTTGAGCACTGCTCAGCAAGTACTGTAATGACGGATACAAGTCTATCATAGCTCATTTTAAAGCTGAGAATTCAAGCTGTGGAATGATGTATGGCACGTTGATGTGTGACACTAATGGAAGACATGAGAATTGATAACATTTAAGCGGTCTGTTTTGATGATCAGCTCTGTAGAATCATTTTCATTGTTGAGCTTTTATCATTTGTATACGGGCCTAAATGCTTATTGTCAATACGTGTGAATTAATTTATTGAGGATGAGTCAAATATCTATTTAGTATCACATTAAGTTTCAATCATTAATTCAACGTAGCAAAGTGCGTCAAGGTAGCAAAATAAAAAAAAAGAATAAAAAAAGAAACAAAACAAGCTAATGACTAGTTAATTTTCAATAGGTACAAAATATGATTTAAAAGAAAATTTTTAATCCTAAAATGTCTAAAGATTTTAAAAATACTTACTAGAAGGACAAACAACGCTTCTCCTCTCCTCATGTGTAATGAATTGGCGAGTAAGTCGTTCTGTTCAAAATTATGTTTATCACTTATATATTGAAAAGATCCTATTTAACAGTCTGCCCATTCAGATGATAAGAGGACAGGTCTGTTTCCAATCAAAATACCAGATCTAGCTAACACAGCGGGATTACGCTATCTAAAATTTACCAGCTGTGTAAGAGAATTAATATTAGTTCCTTAAGCTAAAACGTGAAATAAAATTCTACAAAATATGCATACAAATTATTTGACTATTTTTAATGAGGTCATCAACAGGAACTTGGTCAGGACGATCGCGTTTCGACCGCTTCATTCGACCGCTGGACGCTCAAACCCGACCAAGCGCGGTCCTGTACATTTAAGATGCACAGCCTCAAAAGTTATATTTATAATAGGGAAAGATTAGCATCTATCAAAAAAAATAGTCACTATTGACTGAAATGTACCTCAGGCACTTGAAAGAAGGACAGAGTCCAGCCAGTAAGTTCATCAAAATATTCAGTCATACTGATAAGCCGAAATATAAATCTTTAAAAATATCGGGTACTATTTAGTGAAGCATGTAATATTTTGAGAGTTTAATGGATTTAATATGAACGTAAATACAAGCTTTATTGATGTGATGTGGCTTGATGCATTTGGACGCGCAGATGTTAAAAATAAACCGCCACCCAAGACATAGGCTGAAAAACAGACCGCCATAGCTGTGTTCCAAGTTTTATGGCAACGATAATGCGGTATTGTTACTGAGTAATAAGCAGGGTTGTCAGCCGATATTTCACCTGTCATTTTTCTACAAAAGTCGTTCATATGTCTCCAATTACAAATTAGACGACCTTAATTGCCATGATTAAGGTCGTCTAATTTGCTATGTGATACCATTGAGGTAGGAGCATCTCACCATCCACCTTCGCATTCCCAGTGAAAATGGCATTGAGATGATTCCTATGTTTCACAAATTGGAATCTTGGATATCTCAAGTTCTACATTCTTTAATGTTCTGAGCTACATGGGCTATGTCATAGAAATTAACAATACCATAGAAAGTCCTAGAATGGAAATTGCATGAAAATTATGGCACACGCCGGGGGAACTTAGTTGGGGCAAAAAGAAAGTTGTACGAGCTGATTTCCTTGTTTTCTGGTTGGCATTTATATTTATCAAGGCAGTTTGTGATCTGGATTATTGCACCTGGTCCAAAGACCATGTACTCAAAAGCAATAATGAATCTACAAAATACTGCAGCGACAGGATGACAAAGAAGGAAATCCTCTAAAACGTTCTGTACGTTTATCATTTTGAAATATCGCTCCTATAATCTATCAAGAGTATAATCAGACACATATGCAACTTGTAATGTCGATTTGCAAAACATGCATTACTCCAGTTTGAAATCAGAGGCCAGGAAATGTTAGAGCATTTATTTTACTTTAAAGGGCCCCGGTTCATTATATTTGAACAATTTCAAAATCTCTGCATGCATTCAAAAATCAGCTGCCAATATATCATTAAATTGTATCACATAAGTCATTCAATGATTAATTGAAGAGTTCCAGCGACATTCTATTTATCTGAGAAATGATTGTAGGTAAGGAAGATTTAAGTGTGCTTTTCACAGAAAAACACTAGGTTTCTTAACCGCTTGACCGAGAAATTATCCAATAATTAGAAATTTTATCTGTGAATTCTTGAGATGTTCTTCCAATCAGTACAGAGACCACTTTCAATATGACTCTGTGAACCAAATTTTAATTCGTATTCCAGTGTTGAAAAATTGTATAATGGTTGTCAATGACTGGCACAAATAGACACCGTATATTTATCCATGGAATAGTAGGCTATTTCACATGATACAATACCACCATCTCACTAAAATTCTCTTCATAAAGATCCGGTAATTTGCTGTCAACAACTTCCGCAACAAACTTGGCAAATGGCTTGACTATGATATAATGTTTTAGATCGAATCTGATCTACAAACCATAGATTTTCCCATGTGCCGTCATTGTACATAGGCAAGATATCAAACTTCCATTCTAGTGTACTATTATCCACTTCTATGGGCTATGGAGAAAATGATCATAGATTTGAATCTTTTGTAGATCAACATCTTGGATTTTGATGTCATAGATTTTAGGTTCAGTAACAATGCATATATTACCCTTCAAATGATCAGCCTAAATCGTCTGGCGCTACGTACCGACGATTTAGGCTGACATTTGAAAGGTCATTGTGAACAGATATCTTGTTCCTGATAATATCTGGTTCCCAAAAAGTTCATTATAAAACACATTGCACTTCCAAATAGCATAAATAAGTTGTTTCACTCTGCGACATTCCACCATGAAGATATCACTTGAATTCTCGATGTGATAAACAAACTGTAAACGGATCGGGATTCGCCAGTAACATCAAATTTTTCAGACTTGTTGTCAAGATACAGCAATGGAATAATTAACTTTAATTGCAGTTTGAAAATTGTACGGTAGATAATGAAGTAAACTAAGTTCTAAGAACCATTGGATGAACAGTTAACCGTTGTTTATATTTGATACAAGATGAAAGGTTTGCGGCTGATTGTATCCAATGTGCAACAGTCTACACATAAAATATTCCATAAATTTCACACTAAGATTTGAGTATTTGGACGGCGTTATCAGATGTATCAAAAATGATCAATTTAACACTTCCAAGATGATAAATATGGAAGTATTTATCGCTTTAGTCTGTGAATAGACGCATATGAAACATGTGGTGTACATCAGAGAGAAGTGCAGACTTCGATACATTTGGCTTTTTCAAGGGAAAGTGTACTTTCTAGGAAATTCATAATTTTACATATTGCCTCGTCTGTGCGAAGTTTTCGATTTGGTAATCCTTTGAAGCATTATTTCCCAGCAATAGCACTATAAGATGCTATTAGATATAACTATAATCTAAATATTACTACTTTGTAGAATGTCACCCAGCATCAGTGAAGCGATAATTCTGAAGCTGTAGTTCCAGTCTTGTTGGAAGCTACAAAGTGTCAAACATCGCAAAATTCCATTGGCTTACATGTATGTGCTTCTGAGTTTGGTGCACTTAACAACTTCTGGTGGCAGTGGGTGATTTGCTCTTAAAGTAAATGAAAGAGTCATGACAACAGATAATATTGCTGTAGTTAAGCAAACACTTGACTTTGGGGCTCAAACTTGGGTTTTGGGTCGACCTTGGTTAAGTGATACAAAACTTGGCTTTTAATGCTGAATATATACAGATCAAGTTACAAAATTCAATATTTTGATCTGAATCTTATGAGAGCTACAGGATAAGAGCATACAGTTCTGATATTTTACAAATTTTCACTGGATTCATAGAATATTTCAAAAATGAAATACTTGTGATTATTAGCTATTTCATTCTGGGCTTGACGATACCGCGTATTGAAAGTTCATTCATGTTGTATCTACTGCAGGCTTTTGTGTTGCATTTGTGCATATTGAATTTTTATATATTCCGTATATTTTATATCTTCGCAGTTATCTCCGTACCTTTAACTTTCTCCGATAGCCGACATTCATCCAAAATAGATTCATTCCGATTTCGTATTCTAAATATGTTTAACCATGCACTTACTGCGCAGCTATAATATTTATCAAGTTTGTTTATATAAACTGAATGATAAAATGAAAACAATTGCTCTGGCATGAGCAATGTGTAACTCAATCATGATTAAATCAAAGATTTTCAATTAGTCAGTATATCAGTTAAATTAAAAGAAAACTTTTTGACGTAATACATGTACTTAGGCTAATAATTACAATTATTGCAATAATAAATCGTTTCCCACTAATGCCACACTTCTCAGGGGCTCACTAGGGATTTTGGCCCATAGAAGAATCTTTATGTCAGCACAAAATACAAAGACAGCACTTCGCTTACTTGATTTCATTCACTTATTTAAACTTGGGTTTTGGGTTTTGACCCCAAGTTTTGGTCCAACTTTGCCACAGATTACGAAAATGACTTCGTTGTGACGTTTATAGTCACTTCTTCTGACACAGAACATGACGTCAGTGCTAATTAATTGTCAGTTTACTTCTTTCCTGCTGCAATGATAGTGTCATCTGATTGGTTAATTTTCTCTATTTTCGTTGCATGTGTCACTTTAGTAGGACAGTGCAGTTAGCTGACTTGCTGTCTTGCCGTTCGCAATGTAAATTAGAAATAGACATGTCGTCTCTTCTTCCGTTTGACTAGAAAGGAAACATTGGAACATGTAACGTTAATGAAATGGCACAATCTGCTGACATAATACCATAGCAATCGAACAATGAGCTATTAACAACAATGGGATTAAATACACGATAGATCAGATTGCCATGCAAAAGATGTGCGGCTGGTAGGATTCGAACCTACGACCAAGGTTAACTAGACCTGTGCTCTAACCAACTGAGCTACGAGCCACTTACGCGACTCTGTCAATTGGCAGGATCAAACCCTCACCACCCTCAGTCAGTCCAACATTGAATACGCCAAATTGTGCAAAGTTTCAGTGACTGTTATCAACCGGATCACACAGCAAAGAGACACAGACGATGTCAAGTTCTACAGAGAAGTTTGTGAACGTTTTTTCATGCGCCTGCTAACATTTTTAATAATGATCGGAGGGCCCAACATAATCGAGAAAACTTTTTCGCAATGATCTTAATTCTTCGAATCTGAAGGAATCGTGGCGATCGGAGCATTTTGAAGGGATTTACAGCAATACGCAAGCGACGCACGATTATTGTTCCTATCTCTGCAAGGTATCGGTATTAAAAATTTCTTTTTGCCCACTCAGTAAGTTCCTGCATGTGCCATTGTTTTGAATCAGTTTGCACTTCTAGCAAAGTGATGCGCTTAAACAATCCAATTTAGGTTGCTGCACATGCAGATTTGTTCCATAGCTGTGTCGTGGTGCGTTTCAATCACATGACGCAAGTGTCACTCGTCTGCTGCGACAGCAGCGGCTGCCAATGTAAAGTAGGCTTAACGTGAGCCAACCGATAAGTCGGATATCTTTGGATTATTCTGTCAGTTGAAGTAAATGCCGAAAAAAATTTTTGTTGAATACATATTGAACCGATTCACAGCAGATCATAATTAGCGCTGATCTGATGAAATGTCTTGCAAGTAACTAAAACAGCAACCAATAACAATGTGTGATGCTGATTATGAGAAAAATTATATGTAATTGTTATCATTTTTTATGTGTGTCAACCTCGGCTAAACCTTCATCCTTCCTTTCGCCGCGATAATTCTTGGATTTCTCTTGTTCTATGGAGAAGCATAATTTACAGCATTTACTGGCTTGCATAAGGAATTCATCAAGTTAACCGGATAGTACTTGACTCTGAAACAGGATGTTGGTATCAGTCTAATAGGTCCAATTTAGTTGCGTAGGTGCAATGATTGAGTTTCGTAATAACAAATTGGTCGTCACCTATTTCTGGTAATTCTGGTTCTCTCTATTAATGCGGATTGTTTATGCAGGACAAACTGTTTCGCTTGAACAGAGCAATTACAAAAGAGACAAATTACAGTACAAAAGAGATTACAAAAGGGACAAATGTAACAATTACAAAAGAGAGAAAATGACAAATTGACGCGCTAATCTGAGGACCAAAAATTCATAGCCTGTCAGCCGCATCATTTCTGTCACTTCCCGACCAAAATTTCATTCAACATAAAACCTGAATTCGCTCTGAAGGTCCAGAAAATATCTTCAATCTATAATTGAGGGTTTTCATGAAAATGAATGCGTGGGCAACGCTAGGTTAAACTGCATGTTGCAAATTGTATCTCTTACAATTATTGAGACTAGAATGTGATGCGGACGGTCAGTTCAGCTATTCGATTTCTATGATAGAAATAGATTGTTTATCGGGAGGTGACTAGCATAGAAATTGACAACAATAAGACCTCTAGAATGGAAATTAAGCTTCATGCAATGCACAATAACGGCACATAAATCGCACGCATTTTCACTTAGATGCACCTGCCAACGTCTGTATCATTGGGTTAGGATCAGTCACATGAGTAAATTGAAGCTTTTAATTGGTTCTTCATGACCCAACTTAGTTCCCCCGGATGTGCCGCGACCTTGAGTCAATTTCCATTCTAGCGAACTTCAGATAAACAGTTTATTTCTATGGTGACTAGAATGGAAATTGACTCAAGGTCGCGGCACATACGGGGGAACTAAGTTGGGGCATGAAGAACCAATTAAAGGCTTCGATTTACTCATGTGACTGATTCTAACCCAATGATACAGACGTTGGCAGGTGCATCTAAGTGAAAATGCGTGCGATTTACGTGCCGTTATTGTGCATTGCATGAAGGTTAATTTCCATTCTAGAGGTTTTACTGGTGTCGATTTCTATGATAGAAATAGATTGTTTATCGGGAGGTGACTAGAATGGAAATTGACTCAAGGTCGCGGCACATACGGGGGAACTAAGTTGGGGCATGAACCACCAATGAAAAGCTTTAAATTGCACATGTGACTGATTCTAACCCAATGATGCAGCCTTTGACATGAGTATCTAAGTGAAAATGAGTGCGATTTTTGTGCCACTATTGTGTATTACATGAAGCTTAACCTCCGTTCTAGAGGTTTTATTGTTGTCAATTTCTATGGTCTGAATTGTCTCGTCATTCATTATCCGCCTGAAGATGGAGCAGACACACTGAAAGCCTAGCAAACACGAGCGTCCCGAGCAACCCATGTCGGCAAGAATTGATCGCTCTGGTTTCCTTTGCTCGCTGTGTGGCAGTCTACAACTGCTGTAGTGGCGACTTTATATTTGCTGTAAAACGCTTGGAAAAGCTCGCAGTGTAGCTGAGGCCTGAGACAGGTCGTTGCTTCTTCTGTTTTGAATCAGTTTGCACGTCTAGCAAATTGATGCGCTTAAACAATCCCCTTCTGTGATTGGGGACGATGATGACGATGGAATTTCCAACAGCTGGTTACTCTGGTTACTCTGGTTACTCTGGGCACAGTGACTTAATACATCGCTAAAATAAGGGCATGCTGTGATGTTTTAGGACACACACAGGGGTCACGTGCTTAAACCACGCAGAGTTGACCTTCAGTGTGATGGGAAACGTAGCATATCCATCATAGGCGAAAAATGTTACTAAAAAAACAAGCAAGGATTCCTTTCTTCTCTTTCCAGGAAATATTTCTATTAGATGCAATCTTAAATATGTAGATAAACAATATCTAAGCGCAAAATGAAGCAATTTCTCCACTGTTTCATCTGTAAAACCATACCATTCAGAAATGACAAGTCCATCAGCAAAATTGGCATGAAATATGAGAAGCTTGATGAATTTTATGTAGGAATCAATTGGAAAATTGAGTTGTTGCCAAAAATTTTAGCCACAGAAACTTTTTGAAAATGGTAAATATGAATTTCTGAAAATCATCTTGGCGAAAAAAGATGACGGACATGTCGCCAAAAAATACATTAGAGCAATGAGTTGATTGCACACTTAACATATTTAAACACTTTGCAGTAGTCAGCGTGAACATCATAGAGGCGGCAACTATATACACGCAAGTGAGTCATAATGAATACGTCTGCAATGCTCTTCACATTATGTTCTCAGGTACACGTAACTCTCGTCATAGGAATCATTAATACATTCATCCCATGTTGTTGCGTTCAATTTTCCGATGAAACGGCCCCTATAGAGCACTTACCGTAGGACTTTTCATAAAACAATTTAGTGCCGCTCAAAGTTGACTTTTCAATTTTTTAAAACTTAACTTTTTCTGGAGAACCGTCGAAGATTTACATCACGAATGAAATAAACCTGAATCACGATCGATTATTTATGACACTTCTAGAAACTTGGCTATGGAAGGAGACAATTAAAAAATCGAACAATTAACATAAATCAATAAGAAATCGAAGTGAAGTTGAAAAATATGGCTGCGGGGTTCAGGTTTAACATAAAAGCAAGTTTTTTGCACAAAGCAATAAGCATGGCAATCACATCATGTTGAAGAAAAATTAGATAGAATATCATGATGACATTATTCGTGTCTGAACCAGCAGTTCAAAGATTCAATTCAACAATTAGTGCTTAATTGCATGCATACTGAAAAAAAGTATGCAAATTAAAGTAAAGCAGTTTTTATGTCATGGCGATTCTAAAAACGTGGACCGTTTATTATGTCATTAGCTGTTAAATTGACATCTCTCTGTCGAAGATTATTCACCATATTGTGTATAAACACGTGTTAGTTAATGCTACAGTCCATTGTGCATCATTACGTCACGCTGCACCCCAGTTGAATCGATGGCGATGGACATTATAAACAATTGAGGAGTACTTGTCTGCGGCATAGAAATTGACAACAATAAAACAATGGACAACAGTGGAAATTAAGCTTCATGCAATACACAATAACGGCACATAAATCGCACGTATTTTCACTTAGATGCACCTGCCAACGTCTGTATCATTGGGTTAGAATCAGTCACATGAGTAAATCAAAGCTTTAAATTGGCTCTTCATGCCCCAACTTAGTTCTCCCGGATGTGCCGCGACCTTGAGTCAATTTCCATTCCAGCGAACTTCAGATAAACAGTTTATTTCTATGGTCTGCGTTATTGAAGAGGCGAAGGAATCATGTGCTTTTGCATGACCACTGATCAGCCTACTGCAAGAATTCATCGCTGCATGGCTGCAAACCACAGAATTAGACAGGTCGTCTCTTCTTCTGTTTGACTAGTAGGGAAACATTAGAACATGTAACGTTAATGAAATGGCACAATATGCTGACATAATACCATAGCAATCGAATATTGAACAGCCAGTTCAACATTAAACACGGCGAATTGTGCGAAGTTGATCGGAAGGCCCAATATTTTCGAGAGAGCTTTTGCGCAATGATCTCAATTCTTCAAATCGGAAGGAGTTGTGGCGATCGGAACATTTTGAAAGGATTTACAGCAATCGGCAAGCGGCGCACGACTATTTTTGATATCTCTCTGTAAGGCATTGAAAATTTCTTTTTGCCCACTAAGTAAATTCCTGCATATTCCATTGTTTTGAATCAGTTTGCACTTCTAGAAAAGTGATACGGTTAAGCAGTCTAATTCTGTGCCGCAACATGTTGAGTACACTGTAAACTGTCACCTCCTAAAAACGAAGAAACCTGCATCCTAAAGCGTGACACACTAGAATTTTAGGAGGTTTCGTGAAATAGAGTGTTGACATACTAAAGAGAACAATAACCCTAGTGTGTTAGCCTCCTAAAACGCTTTGCTTTAGTATTTTTTTGTTAGTTACGAATAGTGTCTTGCTTTAGTGTGTGGTTTAGGAGGTGCTGGTTTAGAGTGTACTGCAATAAAATGTAATTTGGAAGATTGGTCTCTCCACTATGAACCTTTTCTTTAAATTATTTGGATATGAGTGTAAAAAAAGTTGTGTTCTTGTACTCACATACACTCGGTCGTCGAATAGACCTACAACGTCTTGTGTCAGTATGTAAAACTAGGAGAATTCCTATTTTGTGACACTTCTTCAACGTCGTGATTACAAGTAATCAGAGAACTCCCTCCTGAATGATTATATTTGAATTGAACTCCCATACGGGAAGCCATTATCTACTCAAATTCTTTTGAAAAACATTTTCTTGCAGTAGGAATGCAAACTGTCAGGAGATGAATAAATTTCATCTTTCTGTACAATTTCTATTTCATATCATAGGTACAAATGTGGATGTAGAGGCAGAACTAATAATGGAAAAATGGATAACTCTAAGGATGTCACCAGAATGAGATTTTGGTAATTGATAAGCAGAAAATAATTTCATTAATGACTTTTCATCTCATAAATGTCTATAAACAATCAAATGATATGGAATAAATGGTGCAGGATTTAAGTATCTAAAAGATTAATCTTTCAAGGGGCCTTGTATTACTGATATGTCCTAGAAAACATCTATTTAATGAAACAGCTAAAAACTTTGGAACATTTTGTATCAGATTGTGGAATGAAAGTTGTCATTCCATAAGACAACTGAATATTCATGCATGGGATAACTGAATTAAAACAAACGTTGACAATTTGATAGACTGGAAACCTGATAATGGTCGTAAACAATTTCATTTAATTGTCTAAGGGCATGGACATTCTGAATGTGTATCATCACTAAATTCGCTGCCGTCGAAATTTAAAATATTTCTTTATCTTTCTCGTGCGAAATTCGTCATGTTGGGCACGAAAGAAGAGGATTTCTCAAATTCTTGACAAATGAATTCTCGGAACCGTTTTCTGGTCACACATTGTGCAGTGAAGGATGGATTGTGTCCCCGTTGGCGACGTTGATCTTCTTTAATTTTCCCTCAAATGCGTGGAAAATTCTCCCGACGTAACTGCATAAATGGGTCTCAATCTCAAAGCAGATGTCCCGTCATAATGATAATTCAATGTTCTCACTTTCGTATCTTCAATGAGATTACACGCATCAAATCGCTGACTCGTTGAAACACATCAATGTCTGACACTGACTTAAATCGGAGACAAATGGATCTTGAGTTCTCATCCCTATGATAATCCATAAATGCCAAAGCATACAAAGCATATAGTCAAGCCACTTGACATCAGTTGATCATCTAGATCATCTCAGTTGAAACTAGGATGGCTAGAACTGGGTAAACATCGCACGAGGTCATCAGCAGCTCCTGCGAGTGCCAATTGTCGGCATGTTTTGGATTGTGACCGTTTTGAGGGCAGCTTATTTTCTTCCTATTTCTCAGTATTAAGTGTCCCACGTTTCTCTTTTACTTTGCCTATTTTAGAGTCTCTCTACATATGTCATCTCCGTCCATTACTTTGCATTCAAAAGGATCTCCAGCATGTTTTGACTTTGCCTTGGTGATTTTGCTTTTGCCCTGTGAGGCTCTTCGTCCATCCTATGCCTTATCTTACTTATTTGTAGTTCAACTTCTTCTATTTTGTCAATTTTGTCAATGCCTTTATCTTGTTGCTTGCTTGTGATCTACTTACTTTTCTATTTTGTGTCTTCCATGTGTATGACGTCATAGCTAGAATTCCGTCTTTTGATATCTGTGTCTCGTTGTTCGCTGTGAATTCTACATTTCCATGTCAGTTCTGTCATTGTCACTACGGCCGTACTCCTAGAGGCCGCGAAAGCGCTCGAGGAAAAGACATCTGAAATGATGTTTTGTCTTCTAAAATCAGTTGATCAGTCAAAATGTGATAACAGTCTCGTTTAATGAACTCTGTTACTTGCATCCATCTGAAATGTGCCTTTCTTTTCCTGCCTTGGATATTGACAAGGAATTGACTGATTATCAAAGAAACTTCATGAACAGTATTTACAAATTGTCTGTGTCATGTTGACCTTGGAGAGCAAATTAGCTTCGATGGACGTGACTATTTCTTTAAGGTTCAGCTTTGTTAATAAGAATGCTTCCGTTTTGATTGATCATGTCACTAACTGCCTGACACTAAAAGAGTGAAATATCATTAACAAAAACAGGTTTCTTTTCAGGAACGAATTCTGAGCGTTTGTCTTCACATTTGAATTCCGGCATGTAGCGATCTACAAACCATGGCGGAAAGACATTTTTTAATAAAACATTTCTCAAAGTACCTAACTCTTCAGGAAGCCAGTCAGATGAACAAATCCGATATGCACGAGTCCTCAAGGTTTTAATGAGACCAACTTTGTAATTGCGAGGAACAAAGCTAAAAAAGTTAATATATAAACCAGTCCAGGTCTGTTTGCCAATACAGAAGTTTAAACGCTACCATCAGACCGACGAGTACACAAAACATCAAGGAAACTACACTCTAAACCAGCACCTCCTAAATCACACACTGAAGCGAGACACTATTCGTAACTAATAAAAAAATCCTAAAGCAAAGTGTTTTAGGAGGCTAGCGCACTAGTGTAATTGTTCTCTTTAGTATGTCAGCATTCTATTTCACGCAACCTCCTAAAATTCTAGTGCGTCGCGCTTTAGGATGCAGATTTCTTCGATTTTAGGAGGTGACAGTTTACAGTGTATGAGAACTGTCATTCTCCTCCTCACAAGTAAATTTGATGGAGTAATTGAGTCTAAACTTTTGACTGAAATGAATAATTTTGCTGACTTCTATGTACCGTATGTTGACGACATATTTGTGTAATTTTGAAGTCTGATGCTGATGCTGGACAGTTTTTGCGTCTACTGAATGAATGTCACAATACTCAAACCGACCAGGACTGGTTTATATACTAAATTTTTTAGTTTTGTTCCTCGCAATCACAAAAGTTGGTCTTATTAAAACCTTGATGACTCAAACATATCGCATTTGCTCATCTGACTGTCTTCCTGGAGAGCTACGTACTTTGAGAAATGTTTTATTGAAAAATGACTTTCCGCCATGGTTGTAGATCGTTGCATGCAGGAATTCAAATGTGAAGATAATCGCTTAGAATTTGGTCCTAAAAAGAAACCTGAAATATTATTATGAAAAATAATCATCATAGTTAACTTTAAAAGATTTGCATTAAATGGTTTCACAATATTAATTAAGATTCAGATAAGAAGTGAAACTTTGGTGAATCCTGAATTAATACCTACCTATGGTTGAACATGGTTGAATTCTGACTGCATGGAGTATCATGATTCTAACCATTTGTAACTAGTGATAAACATAATTTTGAACAGAATGACTTACTCGCCAATTCATTACCCATGAGGAGAGGAGAAGTGTTGCTTGTCCTTCTAGTAAGTATTTTTAAAATCTTTAGACATTTTAGGATTAAAAATTTTCTTTTAAATTATATTTTGTATCTATTGAAAATTAACTAGTCATTAGCTTGTTTTTTTTTAACTTTGTTACCTTGACGCACTTTGCTACGTTGAATCAATTCCACACAGTGGTTTTTATTAACCGTAGAATGAATGCATTCTGTTGGTGGGCAAGTGTCTTCCCTCAACAGATTCATGTAGGTTGTGTTAAAAATCTATTAACTAAATTTCCTAAGTTAAAACTCGAAAATTGAGCCAATAAGCAGAATAGGTTTTCAACATTTTGTATGAAGGCTTGCACTTAGAATGCGGATCATGACATTTACTTGTTTAACAGCTTCAAATCCGTTTAATTAGGACTCTTGCTCTTCGTGTTTCATACTTTTTGAAATCTAGCAAGTTTCCTGCTGCTCATACATTGCTTATACTCGTACATTGAAATTTGAAGTGCCATGTCGCTGGCATGTAAGCACAAGAAAAATTTGCAAAAAAATAGTCTTTAAAAATGGATCAAATATTCCTTTAGACCGCAGGAGCGCAATCTTCGCAAAAGATCTTTTGACATGAAAAGTTTCACTGCATGCTGATACTTTTTGAATCGACACTGTGCCTACTACACTCATTTCGTTTACAAGTCAGCTTGATGATCAAAATTCATGGCTAATTCAGTTCACTATCAGATGTGATGTTCTTGCTCTGACTCAGTAAAACATTAGGCAGAATCCGGATTTTTCACCACTTTCAGAGTGAAAATTGTCTTTCACAGTTTCAATCGAAATTTCGATTTCCATCGTCTGCATGTTTAATGTTGATCATTAGAAGAAGATCTGCATATTTCTCTACCGCATGAAATGTTTTTGCAGCTATAATTAAATCTTGTATCCTCGTCAACTTCGGTTGCAAGACAATTAGCGTCGGTTGCTGGATACTTCTGTTTATGTAGGCCTATCGGTGTCGGAAATTATGCATCGAAGAAAACCAGCGCCTACCAATGCAGGATGTCAACTGTCAACTGCAGGCTAAAATAGCAGCGGTCTACTTTTTAGCCACACACATTCAGTGCAATATTAAAACAAAGTCTTTATCCATTGGATCACGGTAGTAGGCCGGAATCAGGATCCACAGTGTACAGTTGAAAAACGTCTTCCTTCTGGACATTATCTCCCCACAGATCTAAACAACTTGCTCCTATAGTTCCTAGATGTGATGAGTCATGTATCGCTTACTGTTGAAAATGCACACACCCTCAAACAGTAAAGCTGTCAGCTGGCGTCTGAAAAACCAGCCAGTGCGTGCGTGTGGTGATGTCATTTCGGTAACACACGGTCACATATCACTGTCTCGCTACATTCAGTGAGTAGTGCCGAGAAGAGGTTGATCACATCATCAGGTGAACCAATTTTCGTGCATCAATTCTTGAATAATGATGGGAAGGACCAACATTGCCGAGGATTCTAGTATGCATTGATCTGAATTCTTCAAATCTGAAGGAATCGTGGCAATCGAAGTACTTTGATGGAATTTACAGGAATCCGCAAGCGACGCACGACCCTTTTTCATATCTGTGTAAGGTATTAGGAATTCTGTTTTACCTACTTGCTAAGTTCCTGCATATACCATCGTTTGGAAGTAGTCTTCACTTTTAGTAAACTGAAAGAGTTAAACATTCCAATTCTGGGTATCTCCCATCTGACAAACCAATCGGATGTTTGAAGCGTCATGAATTCGAATCCTTGTATAGACCAAATTGCATTTCAATGTACATCTCATGTAGAGGATCAAATCCAAAATAGCCATATGGCTGAGATGTCACCAGAGAATTGTACCATGAAGAAATACGTGAATTGTCCATGAAAGTGCTTTGAAAATGCAAATTTATGAATCACTGACTGAATGAATATTGGACAATGAGCATAAAGTAGTGAAGTTGATATTTCACCAAGTAAATAGTTTGCCTTGTATATGCAAGGAAATATATAGAAATATGCTCAACCAAAGATCTAGTAAAATCTTATACCTATCTGCAATCGACAATGAAAGCTGGTGTTCCCTTCAGAAGACGTTAGAAACAACTAATACACGGACACGACGACTTAACGTGCCACAAATGTCTTATTTATAGGAATCTGACACTGTTTAATAGACTGAAGGACATGCATGTTGAAGAAAATATCACATGCATCAAAAGGGCATACATTTCCATGACATAGCGTCTTCCAATTATTGACAATCGTTAAGTACGAGATGTACTTTGTAAAATTGTAGAGATTTACGATTAATATAATTTCTCTTTGAATATGTAAACATTTTGATGAAAGCCCTAGTATATGTTCTGGGCTTCACATCTAACATACATCCTAGTTTTAATATTATTTGTCAATACTAATTAACTAGCTACTATCAAGGAAAAGCGATGCTGTCTGCAAAATGAGAAACGAATCGTAGAAAAGCACACTTGTGCATGGGGAAAACATTCTATCATCAGGCAGCGATGACCAAAATAGTTCCTACAGCAAATTGACAACGAAAGAAGCTCACTTTTCGTATCTTATGGAGATGTTGAGAAAGTTTTCTTACGCTAAATGCTGCCATATTTACACAGTTTTCATAGTGCAGTGCAATCTTGGCAAATAAACACTTTTCCAAATCAAATATCATTTTTCTGAAGTTCAAGCTGCTGCACTTGTATGGGACATTTGTTTACATGCGTCACGAAGTACTCATGAGTAAGCTCAGTTTACATAATCCAAAAGAGGCATGCGGTATGTGCTTAGATTTCCAAGATTGAATGAAAAAGTGAGCTAACACATTTTGCTGATCGAATTAAAGAATTATATAAAGTCCATTTGAACTTTCCTTGCACTCTTTATAGAATTCAACTGATGCTATGTCGGTTGCAATGCACTTCCAGAATGAAACGGTAGAAAAAGAACTAAATTTAGCTATTAGACTAATTTCCCAGTCAACATGGGGATCATTTAAGTTGCTATCTACTTGTACATGTGTAGTATGTGATCATCATGAGTTCGCAAACAAGAGAAAGCCAAATATGATTAGAGAAATATGTGTGGAACCCTGAGAGGTTTTCGCGCTGCATGTCAATCAGTGGGCGCATCTGCAATTATAGTCCGGCATCCAGAACGAGTTTCTGCAGGGAACGAGGCCGAAAATGATACTCTTACAGAATGAATGCATCCTATGTCTACTACGAATCTACCCGTCTGCTGAGTTCTAGTTAGTTCCTCTTCTTGTCAGACAGGAGCAAAGAAGAACACATTAATCCAATGGGATGCAGATTGCAGTTTTCGACAAAAATGAAATTTTCCAAGCTTTATCTTATCAATTGAAAAGTACTTCAGAAAAGCATGTATAGAGCCATAATTTTTAACATGGAATCACTTCAGATCATTTCCTATCTTGTTCATGAGCATCTATCTATAAAGCTCCACACAAGCACTTTGGTGCATGCATTTTTATTTAGCAAGCTCGAAGCTTAGGTGTTTAGTAAGCTGAAAACCTACGGCTCAAGACATTGTACTTTTCCATATAAAAGCCCATGGGCTTATATTAAGTTTTTACCGATTTTACGACAAAATATTGACTCCAAATAGAAGCCCAGGGCTTCTTTTTGGCACCTTCGTATCTCCACCATTTCATCCTTTATGCTGCTTTTAGATTCTAAATAATTAGTACCTCGATGTATAAGAAACAAAATACAACTAAAAAACGCGCTGTCGTGAATTATAGTATAACAGTATATTGGAAATATGAGCAGTCAGCAGCAAGCTTCTGTCTATAAAATCGGTAGCCTACATAGGTTATTCAATAGTGTAGAGTCGTCTTTGGATCCATATCTAATCACAAAAATAAGAACGAAAGTTAATAGCAATGAATGTACAGGGCTTGTTGAGTCGTAGAGCAATGTCTTTACGGCTTCATGTTGTAGTCTTGTCAAACTCACGATTCTTTTGCTGGAACGTAAAATTTTCAACCATTCTATTAATTTAGATTCAATTTCCGCATTAAAATGTTCCACCTCTTGAATGCCTGTGTGACTCTAACTCAAAATGTAACTAATAACTGAGTTCGTATTGTTGCACAAACTCGCGCGCTTGTCTTCATGCGTGTTCGCATATTCTTAGAATTATACCCCTTGAATTCCTGGAATAGTGGTGTTCGCAATAGGATGGAACGATTCGATCATGGCAACATCAAGCAAATACAGTAAAAATCAAGCAAAGTAGTATAGAAAATGTGGCGATTTTTTCATTTTCAGAATGTGTTGCGATAATAACAGAAATAACGCTGTTAACTAACTGGTGGCATTTAGTTACCTCAAAACTAGTGTTTTTTGCTTTTGTTGGGTAAATTTAAGGCCCTTTGAAGAAATATTCTGAAAATGAAAAAATCGCCACATTTTCTATCTATACTACTTTCAAAACATTGCTTATAAACTTCGAGAAAACACTTTCAAACCATATATTTTCTGAAAGCCTATTTTGTGACGGTTTTGAATATCACAAGGAGAATGTTTCAAATTGATTTATGCGTTGTTAAAACAAGTCAAAGAAAATTTGGGGCTTTCAGGTTTATGGGCCTCTAGGAACTATCAATTTCAAAAACAATTAATTCAACAACATTTAAGTGATAGATCCGACAATTCTCTTTCAGATGATTATAACTTTGTCGATATTTCCTAATAGTAAACAATTTTAGGTGTTGAAAAATGTACGTGTCCGTAGATTTATGCCAAGTTTCCAACTTGCTGTCGCGCACTGTAGTTAGGCGTGACTGATGCACGCTTGTGTAACAACACAAGCGCAGCGAAAGTCATGCTCCAACATCAAACAAGTTATTTGCTTGCTTTTAATCATTACTATGGTGGAGAATCCGGATTCACATCAGGCATTCGAGTTGGTCGAGTTTCCAATCATGCAGTCGAGTTGGTAGTCGCTAATTAGTAACGGTTTCTTCAAGGCCAGATGATGACAATCCAATGCGGAATACGCACAAGGTCAACAGTTCAACAGACCCATGAACGGGAAAGTTATCAAAGTAAAAATGAGTTATAATAAATATCCCATATTATGCGCACCCCTCAAAAGTCCTTGGCGTACCCCAGGTTGGGAACCCTTGCTCTATCCGATGTCTGTGGTACAATGTATGATCATGGCATGATTCATAGACGCATACAAGTATATATAAAGTGGCAGAAAAGACCTTCGGAAAAAGTCCTTTTCAAGATTGATAATGAATTTGAACTTCCAGTGAGCCAAACGCGACGATTTCCAATGCAAAGGTCATGAATGGTATTCAGAATGGTATTCAGATCCCCTATCTCGGGGCAGTCGGTGGAAGAAATATTATTGGCTGAAGATTGCAAACAGCTTCTTTTTTCGCATTCAACTTGAAGAATCTGAATTTACCCGCTTCATCAACGCAGTTGACGATAGCGATGGTTTGTTCATCGTTCGTTCACATGGCCTTTTGTCAACCGCTGAAGAGGTTCGAGAAGCCTATGACGACGACAACCATTCCATCTAGCCTTCCTCTCACATGAGAAATGTGATCATGAAATGTTGATGATGATTGCAGCTTTAAGCTCAAATTATTGAGTCAAATAAAGTGCACGAAATCTTTCTGAGTGCGCAGCCTTCATCCCAAAAGCTTAAATTTCAATTAGCTTAGTTTGTATCCACCGCTTTTATAATAAGCTACACCCTCGAATATGCCCCCACATGAAAATGTCCTTTCCTCAACACACTCCGCGGTTACCGGCGGGTCCTATTCGAAGCAGAATTAGACAGATCGTCTCTCCCTCTGTTTGACTAGAAAAGAAGCATTGGAACCACAGAATTAGACAGGTCGTCTCTTCTTCTGTTTGACTAGAAAGGAAACAGTGGAACATGTAACGTTAATGAAATGGCACAATCTGCTGACATGATACCATAGCAATCGAACAATGAGCAGTCAGTTCAACATTATACACGTCAAATTGTACGATGTTTCAGCGACTGTTATCAACCGGATCACACAGCAAAGAGACGCACTCGATGTGAAGTTCTACAGAGAAGTTTGTGAACGTTTTTTCATGCGCCTGCTAACTTTTTTAAAATGATCGGAGGGCCCAAAATTATCGAGAAAACTTTTGCACAATGATCTGAATTCTTCGTTAATGAGACATGTAACGTTAATGAAATGGCACAATCTGCTGACATAGTACCATAGCAATCGAACAATGAGCAGTCAGTTCAACATTAAACACGCCAAATTGTGCGAAGTTTCAGTGACTGTTATCAACCGGATCACACAGCAAACAGACGCAGTCGATGTCAAGTTCTACAGAGAAGTTTGTCTACAACGTTTTTCGTGCGCCTGCTAACTTTTTTTAATAATGATCGGAAGAGCCAATATTATCGAGAAAACTTTTGCGCAATGATCTGAATTCTTCGAATCTGAAGGAATTTTGGCGAACGGGAATTTTGGAGGAATTCACAGCAATACACAACCGACGCACGACAACTTCTCCTATCTCTGAAGTGTATTAAATATTTCTTTTTGCCCACTTAGTAAGTTCCTCCATGTGCCATTGCTTTGAATCAGTTTCCACTTCTAGGAAAGTGACACGTGTCACGATTAAACAATCTAATTCTATGATTCGAAGGTTCGAAGAAAAGCGACATTGTCGTCGTCTTGATGTCATCATCGGAGAAAAAAGGAGGATATTGTGATTACCCTGATTTGTTTGTTTTGAAAATCAGGATTCCATGATTTTCCTTGAAGTTACTTTCATTTCTTAATTTTGAACTATGAAATGTATGCCTTACAGAATGTAATTTACCGGTAGAATATTATTAATTGAACCCTTCAAATTCTTACAGCATACATCATTATATCTAGTAACTTTCATGCATTTTATCTTAAGTAAATTCAATTGAATCTTGATAATGTCCTACTTTGAAATGCAGCGAAATGAAGTGAAAGAGTTGATATTTTTGGTATTGCTCTTTTCGAATGAAGTGTCCCAGGTAAACAAGAGTAAATCAATACAGTCTGCTGAGAGTTTCGAATACCATATTGCTGCATTTTGACGAGGAAATCCTCCCATGTTTTCTATATGTTTGCAGAAAATGCAACAGCGTAATTAATCATAAACAAGAGCATGATTTGACACTGATTGCGTCAAGAAGAAGGAAAATCTGATGCTGTACTTCCATATTCTACTCCACTGAAACAAAATAAATAGCGCGAGGAAATTTCAACATGAGTCTGAGGCGACAAGTTTTTACACTTGCTTTGAAAATGGATACTTCATTAATAAATGATTCTACCATGCAATGGGTGATGTCTGCATTGATATACCGAATTAATGAAGCTACAATTCCTTGAAAATCTAGCGCCTTTTATCACTAAAATGTGCTCTGAGGCACATTTTTTATCTGAATAAAAGCACGCCTGTCTGAGTTTGGTTCTTACCATGTGAGAGACTTGCCGGCTTCTCGACAGTATGCATAGGTCTATCTCAACTGCCTATCATTACTTTGTTTATTCTTAGCAGATCACTGAACTGTAACCGCATTAACACGGGTTCACTTAATAACGGCACCTAAAGGACTTCCAGTGGTTAACAATGGAAATTCCAGTCTCATGAAGCGAAAGTGCACCTTTACCTATCTATGGTGTAGTGGACCGCTTGCTTTGCCTTTGGTGGAAAGTAATTTAGTTGACTGGATCGAGACGATCGCGCACGGCAATTGGATGCGTGTGTCCGTGTGCGCAGCAGTGTGTCCCTATATAAGTTGACATGCCCAGTGGTGTCATGGTAAAAATTTCCAGTGGGGTGACGCTTGATATAAATTTTTATAAGCGTTTTTAGTTTTCGCATATCATAATTTTCAAATTTGACAAAGTTATGCCAAGGGTTTCGATAAAATCAGTGACTTATTGAGGTAGGTGTGCTTGCTTATACATTATACACACATTTTAATAACATGTAGATATAGCACCAAACATTTCGCAATTGAATTTTCATGAGCACGAAAATTCATATACTGTACCTGCGCATGTTGATGTATGAAAGCATGAAGGCCTACAGCATGTTTATTAATAAATAATCAGTTATCAAATCAGTTAAGAAATAGTCTAATATTTATTATGCGCACATGGTTTACAAGTCAAAGCAGTTTTTAAACTAATATTCGATACTCAAAGAAATCAAAAACAATTACTACAACAGACGTCAAAGTGACTTATTATCTTCAATAATTCGATTCACTTTCTTTGATAATTTCGAGGGCGTCATGCAAAACAAGGCAGGTCGAAAATTTGAAAAATTTGAATTATTGGTGACATTGTATATTGGTAATCTTCTAGAACATTATGTCCAAATCAGTTATCAATTTGCCATTGAGAAACATGGAAACTAGACACTTCTCAAAATACAAATTTGATGCTTCGTCATGCAATAGGCAAGCAACTCAACCTGCCTTTAATGGTCGTCATGCAAAAACAAGGCAGCTATCTAAAAAAAATGCTAAATCAGATACCTTTGTCAAACAGTTCACACTTGCTGGTGGTTGGCTTGCGTTTGTTTATGTGGCAGATCACACGGCATGCAGATAGTCATGACTGTCACACAAAATTTGAAATTTCACACCATTACACCATAGACGTTATCACAGCCTGCGTGTTGAAACATTCGACGATAGTCTACTGTGATTGTGAGACAAAATTACTCAGACAACGCTTGGAATTTAATTGTATTTTTCTGAGCTTTAGATGATAGGAAGCTCATTTTTATTCCTTGTAAGTAGTTAATGATTTTTTACCATAGAGTCAAAACAAATAGCATCATGGCGAAAAGAACATATTCAGCTAAAACTTCTACACATCTTACCAGAAAATACAATAGAGTCAAACTTAAGCTCTATAGTACCTCACTCACATTCACACACAGTTTCATCAAAATCTATACAATGCTCTGTCCTACACAGCCTTCACAAGTTTGAAAACATGGCCTACTCAACAGCATTTCAAATTTTCAAGCACACATCGAGTCACAACTCCTGCGCATCTTTACGGAAAGCGCAATATAGCCAAACTTAAGCTCAACAGTGCCTCACTCACCTTTACACACAGTTTCATCAAAATTCATGCAATACTCTGTCCTACACAGCCTTGAAAACATGGCCTACTCAATTGCAATTTCTACTTCTCGCATCCTTTCTACTGCCCGTCTCATCCGAGAATATGTTTCTTTCTACAAAACTCTAGACGTTTTATAGATATATTTTGAATAGTTTGCGTGAAGATATACTGGCAGTGATGCTTTTGAATCAGCAATTTTTTGAAGACCTTGTTATTGTTGTGATTAATTTAAATAGTGATCCCCATTCTTGTAATAATTTGCTTTTTCTTTTGACAGGATGTATAAAAATCATTTCAATGGAATCACATGTAGCTTATTATATTTTCAAGTTTTAAGTAGGTTCACTTACATGATAGCTTCCAATACCATAGAAATTGATTGAGAATGGTCTTTAACATTTTTGAAAATCAGGCAAATGTCTTGCATCATCATGGAAAAAGCAGGCAACTTGAAAAATCAATAATTCAGAAAAACAAAATGGTTAATTATATAACTGAAACCTTGAAAGTTTAAAAATACATCATTAACAGCATAATATATACAGATAATATAGCAAAAGCAAGTAACGGAGTTAGACTCCTTCTTTGATGTTCAAAACAGCTTTTCTCGGTTTTGGTGCTTGATGAGTTGCCTGGTTTTTGCGTGACTTCCTCGATTTGATCATTGCGATGATAATTTCCGAATGTTAAATGAGAAACTTTCAGTGGGACAACGCTAAATGGAACTCAGAGCAGTCGTACAACGCTAAAAAGTATTTTTGAGCAATGGGGTAAACCTGCGTTACTCCACCATGATATCCCTGGACATGCCACGCTCAATTACGCGCAAATACACATGACTCTAAACATCCATGGCTACGCGTGGCAGTCCTGCTATATCGACTTTGCGTCTCATGTGTCTGTACGTATCAGAGGATAAGCATTGTGATAGGACCTCAATTTCATGGTTAGGGCAGACAGAACATGTATAAGTGGTTCATCCGCGATTCAAGTTGCAACGCGGACAACCGTAGACGACGCGCAAACTATAAAAGCTCGCCCGCGAGCATTCATAAACATTCCAATTGTTTTGACAGCATCAGATCACGTAATTGCTGACTCTTTCTCGCAAAGAAGTACATGTATGAACAGCCCTTAACCACGGGTGCTTGAGGTGTTCCATAATTAAACATGAATTACGCAATGTAACGTAGTGTAGTGTTCTCCCGCTTAGTGAACCCGTGTTAATGCGCCTTAAGGCATCAAACAATGTCTGGTAGGAACTAAAAGAAAGGAGTGAAAACACTGTAGCACTTGTTTACTCTGGTTGATGTGGAACCATATGTTTTTTTTAGCTTTCCACCAGACATTGTAAGCTGGTTGCATCTTCTGATCAGGAATATATTGTGTTCTTATTGTGTTCTCCTTGTGTTCTTTATCTCCGGAGTAGAAGTAATATTTAAAAGACTTTTTACTTATTAGAAAAAAAACCAAATAGCAGTTGTGACACCAAATCGAATGAACTGGAATATTACAGTGAGTAAATGCTATTAGCACAACATAACAATAAATGGAACTCGACAGCAATATTTCATTTTCCTGTTCATCATGCTAGTTAAATGAAACATTTTTACCATTTCTGACTACAGTCCGTTTCATAAATAGTTAGAAATTATTTAAAACAGCAACAGTTTATAGTAAACGGTAAGTTTTTAACTATAATTGAATGAATTTGTTTCCTACATCATATTAAATATTTTTCTTTGTTATATGTTGGCCCAGTAAGGGCCTAAAACTTAAAAAGACTAATAGTTCCCTAAAGGCCAGATTCGTCTCCTCTAAGTTCTATTACCTTTCGGATGCGATTAGGCACACAGCTGATCAAATTTCTGATCATCTGTTGATCAATCTGATTCCACTCCTGCCTCACTAAAGATTCCAACCGATTCAAATCATTGCCAGGACAAATTCGTCGACGAAGCCGCCGTTTCAAGATAGACCAGGCATGCTCGATTGAATTCAAGTCAGGAGACCTTGCCGGCCAGTCTAAGGTTCGTATTCCTGCCTGTCTTCTATACAGTTGAGTTGCACTGGCACGATGGCACGGAGCATTGTCATACATAAGAATCAAATAATGGATCAGCTAAACTGAAAGCTAAAAGATAAAAATCTTCTTCGAGCACTCAAACGGAGTTCATCTTTTCTTTCATAACATGCAGTGAACTGTGACCATCACGCCAAGTGGCTCCCCAGATGAGCAATTTCCTGTAATCGTCCTGAGTCTTCGACGCAAAAAACGATCAGGAATGTCTTTAGTCTACTGACTGCTATATTTGGAGTATAGTTAGGAAATTTTCACAAGAGCAATTTTAGAACATGAGCTTTCTAAACAAATAAAGTTTGTTGAATTTGGGAGCGACTTTCTATACGTATTTTTTCATTTTCCCATTTCAATTCTTTATGAAACAATCTGTAGTAGCTTCCTCTGTATTACTTTTCAATGGTAGAAACGTTACGTAGATCTCCAGTTCCACATACAATTACACTAGCAAGAAAGTTCACCAAATTGAAGGGCGTCTATTCTTCTATTAACAGACTAGCTCAGTCTTCTGAGAGCTGAGCCCAGCCATTTTCAAGCGCATCAGCGGGTTTATTATCATTCGGACTTCAGTTTTGATCGGAGGAGGAATAATCTCTTCGACTAAGAAAATATATTTGTATTATTCAACGTTTCGCTATCAGCTTCAACTAGGCGAAGTGAAACTTTTATTATACACTGTAAACCAGCACCTCCTAAAATCGAAGAAACCTTCATCCTAAAGCGCCACACACTAAAATTTTAGGAGGTTGCGTGAAATAGAATGTTGACATACTAAAGAGAACAATAACCCTAGTGCGCCAGCCTCCTAAAAAGCTTTGCTTTAGGACTTTTTTATTAGTTACGAATGGTGTGTTGCTTTAGTGTGTGATTTAGGAGGTGCTGGTTTAGAGTGTACATGTAGAACAAGTAAAAGCCCACAACCGTATCAGTGTTTTGCGTACTTGTCATATAAATTGCAACATGATTTCTTATCTCAGAATGTTCCCAGGAGACTGAACAAAGTCAAAAGACACTCAAGTTAATGCAATGATACAAAATCATGCAAATTTCGAATAGACTACCAATGTCACATTATTGTTCAAGTTGCCGTAAATCAATGATACAATCAACAATTTGAGCAAACAATTTGACAGCTGAAATAACATGAATGCTGATATCCATCCTCAGCGATTCGAAATGACGTGTGATTGATAGATTGGTCTCGTTGCATTGTATTACTTTTAAATCAACTTTGTTTGTGTTTCTCGGTTGTTTCAGATATCTTTTAGCGCAAACACACACTATTTCCAGCATCGGGACTCGATGCTTGGAGGTGGAGCTAGTGATCGATGATAGTGAAGTAGTGAACACATGATCGCTAGTTTATGTGTGTTATCACTAGAGCCAGGAAAAATATATCTTTAACCCTACAAAAAACATATTTACATACATATTTTGCATGTTATTACATAAGCAAATATGTGTTTATGCGAAAGTTTGCATAACGCTTGCCTGTTGAATTTGAAATCATTGCGTGATTCAACTCAAAAGCTTGAGTGGAAAATGAGGCCTAGCGACTCTCTTGAAATTTTGGAACAAATTTAGCGAACACTCGCAAATCATCCAATAGATAAAGAGAAATTCAACAGTTTTTAGCAAAATCAGTAAAACTTTTTTACAGCGGAGTTTTTCATCCTACAAAGATGTCCTGTCGAATAGAAGACGAAGTCTCACTGAAACTAACTTGAAAGAGCTTCAGTTTTGCTATTGCAATATGAGATTTTAAGTACTTTGCCTGACCTTTATCAATCATAAATGTTAGCAGTTGGTCATATTTTCACGATTTCTTTAAGTTTTTTTATTATCATATTTCAGCCCATATTTTGGCATTTTAACCCTCAGAGACCTCAAGGGGGTCCAGTGGACTTTTTGTGATGAGGATATATCAAGCGCTTATGCCCATGTAAAACCATCATTTTTACAATGAATCTGCATGTTATTTCATTTCAATTGAATCAATAGTATGGGACATAGGCCAAGGGGTCCACTGGACTCCCCTCAGGTCTCAGAGGGTGTAGAAATTCCCATAACAAAATTTTTACGATCAGATGAAAAATGATCTTATACATGTCTACAATGGTGTATAAAGAGTGAAAGTCATTTATTCATTGTTTGCATCATGCTCGTAGATGTGCGTTGTGTTGGAAGATCGCAAAATGTGAATATTTTGTTTTCGCACATGATCGTGCATGACTGGTTAGTCTACCTGAACAAATCAGCATAAATTAATATTCAAGATGAAAGCTATCATTATATTCATAGCTCAGCAATAAAAACCGACTGCTGGCAAAGTTTTCACAGCAGTAATGATGAGTTTGAGATCTCCACAGCTGTTTTGAGGTTCTTAAAATGCAGCAATTATTGCTCAGTTTAGGCCTATTTCCGATTGGCATGGAAAAATGTGAAAAATGTCCAAATGTAAAGGTCATGCCGCATGAAATAAATCGATCTGTCACACAAATCACTGAATAATTTGTGTCACAGAAACATATGTGGCAATGATTGTAAAAACAGCTGCTTGGGATCCCTTGAGTCAAGACCTGAGCAAAAAGCGCATAAAGTCTTTGCCGGCATGGTTCAAGATACTTCCATTATTCACGGTATTATGTCAAGACAACTTAAGTATTGCGAGCATCTTACTCCATTATGTCGCACCCAAAGACGTGCGAACTCATTTGTTCCGTTCTGTGCAAAACTTTTTAATGCTCTGCTCCAACAGAATACTTCGACATCTCATTCGTGGTCGTATTATGTTTGAAAGTATCGAACTTCATAGTTTGACCTTTTTCATTACGTCCTGTAGTGATCAGACATTTTTCTTCGTGTGTTCTAATTTTGTCTTTACCTTGTCTTTATGTGCAATGATTTGATATTCAATTATCTGAAATATACATGTATACATATATTTCTCTTCACGATTAGGATTCTTTGGTACACTGTTAATCGCTCAATACCAATCACATACGAAGGATGCATAACAAAATATTTTTTTGGTATATTTCTGTATTCTCTTGGTATATATTTGTATGCCTTTCGCATGTTATGTCAAATGTGGTATGCTTTACTTATACTAAAGCCAAACCAGCACAATGTAAAAAGAAAGCATCAATGATGTCCAAAGTATGTTGATTTAAGGCCTTTTGTCAATAAAGATCACACTAATGTTACTACTGTTCTGTAAGTAGTGACATAATGACATTCAACAGTCAAACTTACAATACTGAATTCGATTTTAATACACGTAAGTCTAAGGCAATTAATGAACAATCAATATGTATTCAACCATCAACAATTATGCATTATGCAATTTTGAAATTAAGCATATTATCAATCCGAAATAAAAACACATTATAATTCTTGAACGCAAAAATAGTTATGTTTGAAATATATAAGTCAACATGATTTCACGAAAGATGTCGTTTAAAGGAGTTGATGTTTATAAACTTGTTTCATAAAGTGGAGCTAAGTAAAGGTCTTGTTCATGTTGCTAGACAAGTAGCAACGACGACATCCACGTGGAGCATAAAATTCACATTAAATTTAATCTATTCAAATATCACTCTATCAAAAATAGATAGTCACGACTGGTATTACTGAAAAAAGTAATTTGACAGTAGTATGTAATACATGTACTTTTTGCTATAAGACTTAAAGCTGCACATACCAGAGGCATACGAATAACGATGAATTTGCATCGGGTCTCGTATATAAAACATACCAACAACTCGTATTTCAGTGTAAAACAGCCAATCACAGATAGAATAGTTCGTATCGGTACATACCAATCACATACGAAAGTAAGTATGCCTTCGTATGAAAAGCATACGAGATCTCTGCAGGCATACGAGAGTCTCGTATCAGATGTTAGTTTCAAATTGTATGTGTTTTTGGTATATGTTTGTATGTAATTTTTGTATCCAGCGATTTACAGTGTACGTATGGGTTATATCCCCAGGTTTTCAAATTTGTCTATGTTCCGTAGAAATGAATCAATCGCCACAAAGCTTTAATTGCACTCAAGTGAGGATATCTTCTACCCACAAACCAAAATTTTTGCTCGGACAGGTATTTTTTGAATTAGGGCGATAGCTTGAAGAGCAGCGATGTCTGCAACATGATCTGACTTCTTCTGACTACTTCGTCAGAGCAGAAAGCGCGTGAGGTCAACAATGTCATTTCGAGACAACTCGTGAATGACCAGGTCACATCCTAACATTAACATTTTTAACTTAAAAAAGGTGTGGCAAGGTGGTGGTAGTGGGAAGATTTCAAGTAGCAGTGGATGACACGAAAATGGAGAGAGAACAATGCACACATGAGACAATAACGCGTCGAACAGACGAAGTCAGATCAAGCTGTTGATTTCGCTACACTTCACGTTGTCGTCTTTAATTCAAAAAGTACTTGTCCAATTTGCACAAATTTTTGTATGTGGGTAGAAAATATGCTTAGGTTTGTCTGCCTGAAGTTTGGTGACGATTGATTCATTTTTACAGATTTTAGACAAATGTGAAAACCTTGGGTGGAGATTACCCATAAGCACCGATTCTTCAACCTTTCATGCATATTGTGGCTATTCGACCGGTGCTGTGGCCTTGTGGGAGAGTGTTCGCTCTGCGTTCGGGAGACCTGGGTTCCAAAAAACAAAAAAAAAAAATAACATGACAAGAGAAAGCGGACAGAAAACGCAAGAAAAAAAGAGAACAAAAAAAAAATCGAAAGTAAGGGTTCAAATAAATCCAAAAATTAAAGCATCAAAAGAAAAAGAAAGACAATAAAAAAAAGAAAATTCAAAAAGACCAAAAATGAATTAGAAAGTCTAAGCGAACAAAAGAAAATACAAATAGAATAACATAAAAAAAAAGTCAAGAGAAAAAGAAAGCGATTCGCAAAACACGATAGACCAAAAGAAAAAAAAAAAAGATTACCAATCAAGCGCGCGGAAAGAAAACAAAAAAAAGCACAAGACAACACGAAACAATCAAAAAAAAACCAGCAAGAAGTAATCAAAACAAAACAGAACGAGAGACAAACAGGAACGAGTCACAAAAAAACAAAAAAGAAACAACATAGGAACAATCAAACGAAAAAAAAAAGACAAAAATTCAAATAAAAATAGAACACAGAAAAAAAGCCAATCAAAACAAAAGGCGCAAAAACATAACAAACAACAAAGAAACAAATAACAAAGGAAACCAAAACAACAAAAAACGAGGAAACAGAAAGAGAAAGAAAACAAATAAAAAAAACAACAATGAAAAAAAAAGAACATAAAAACAAACGAAGAAAGAAAAAGACGAAAAAAGAAAAAAAGCTGGGTTTCAAAAATCAAAAGAGGATAAAAGGAAAAAAAAACATGAAAATAAAAACGCAAGAAAAAAAAAAAGAAAAAAGCTAAGAAAAAAGGACAAAAAATCAAAACGGCCCAAATGAACCAAAAAAAAACAAAAAAACAAGCGCTAAACACAGAAAATGGAAAAAAGAAAACGAAATAACAAAAAACAGAAACAAGAAGTAAAAACAACACAAAAATTCAGAATCAACACAAAAAAAAAAAAAAACAGGGAAGGGAAGGAATGAGAGGCGAATAACAAGATACGGGCGAGTCCCGACACAGGAAGCCGGGCCTCGGTTTCCGATGTTTCTTAGATCCCTCCCCCCTGCCCCCTTTCCTCCCTGGGCCTAAGCAAATGAATGCCGGTTACCTATGGCATGCACGTGGGTGGCCCCTCGCCTTCCCTCGGCCCTTTTGACAATTGCCCTCTGTAGGTGCCGGTTGCAACTGATTCTGTAATCGACCGGTCCCTCTTTCCTCCGTCCCCTATATTAAGTCCTTTCCTCCGCCTTCCTACATTCATTCCCATCGAATGTTGGTTCTGCCTCGGTTAATATTTCCTTCGAAGTTGCTGGGCGAATTTTTGGTGGGCGCCCGTCCCCTTTCCACTATTCTGCTGTTTTTTCACTTTGCGGCTCTCCTCCACTACCCCTTATTTTATTTCTTTTACTCTTTACCCCCGTTTCCTTTAATCTGCCGTCCCCCTTTTCCCGTCTTTGCTCTTTTCCTTTCCTTTTTTCCTTTCCTTTCCCCTTCTCATCTCTTCTTGGCCCACCCTTCCTGCTCTTACTCCCATCTTTCCCTTGCTATCCCCTTTTCAATTCTTTCACCCTAGATTGTTGTCCCCTCTGCACCCTTCCTCTTCCCCTTCCCTGTCTCCATTCTTGTTTGCCATCCGCTTTCTTTGCCTCTTCCCTCGCCCGCTCTTGCCTCCCTCCCTTTCTTCAGTTCCCTCCTCTATTTACTCCCCTTCGAATGTTCCTCTGCCCTAATTTTCCTTTCAATTTATTCTTTCCTTGTAAACCGTTCCTTTCTTTCCCCCTTTGGCCCCCTTAACTTTCGCGCCCTCAGTCATAGCTCCCTTGTCCCATTTCGACTCCCTAATTCACCACCGACTTGTCTTCCGCCTCTTATTTTTCTTCCCCCCCCCCTCTATCCTCCTCCCCCTTCCTATGCCTCACGTAATTCCCCTCCCTACATCTTGTCTCTTGTTCCCTCTCTTTTTCTTCTTACCTTTTTTTCACATCCCCTCCTCATTAAACCACGCAGTCCTCTTTACCTCCCTTCCTTTTTCCCTCCTCTTATCTCTTTGCACTTCTCGTTTTCTTCCCCTCCCTGTCCTTTGCCCTTTTTGCCGTGTTCTCCTTCTTTGCCTTTGTCCCTCTTTCTTGTTTTTCTCCCCGTATTTTCCCTCTCCTCCCCTCTTTTTTTTATTTCTTTTCCTTTCCCCTCTCCTAACTACCTTCCCCTATTGTCTACCCCTATTTACGCTTGTTCCCCCTTTCCCCTCTTTTTTCCCTTTTTTTTCCTCCTTTCATTCCCCCTATTTCCCTCAAACTTTGTTGCTCCTCTACCCCTTTCCCCATCCTTCTCCCTTTTGTTTTGATCAGCAACATGCCCCTGTTACCCCTCTCCTACTTTTGTTCTCTGACCCCCTATTAACCCTCTTTCGTCCTATCCTTTCTGCCTTTGACCCCTGTTTCAACTTCCTCCTTCCTACATTCCCCTTTTTTCCGTTCGTCCCTCCTTTGTCTCTTACCATTTCCCTCCCCTTTTCTGACCTGCCCCCTTCTCTTTTCTAACTCCTTTTCCACAGCCCTTTCAGCTCTCCCTCGTCCATTTTTCCTTTCTTTCCCTCTTTTCTTCTCTTATCGCCCTATCCCTATCCCTTTTCCCTCCATTACTACCTAGCCCCTCCATCCCTCCATTGTCCTATGGTTCTATCACCCCTTATCCTTTCTCAACCCCTATTTCTTTCTATCCTCCCTTCCTCCTCTTCCCCTCCTTGTTACCCACAGAAGCCACCAGAGAAATGCAGCTTAAACTGTACCACACACATGCCAAACCAACAAATCAACCCCTCCACCACATTTGCACACAAACCTCACTTTCAAAGATAGTTCTATTTGACGAAATACGTATTGATACACCATGATATGATTTCTGCAGAGTTGATCATAAAAAACGGACCACCTAAATTATGTTAAACTTCAATCAATTCTCCTGCTTTTCAATTTCATTTTACAGTGACTGGTCTTAGACCATTCGAGAGCTTATGTTCTCAGCTTTTTCAATGAGCTATTATATATATTGTATCCGTCATTGTTTAAGGTGAACAGCCCGAGTAAAAAAAATTATGTTTTGCTTGCTAAGCGTCATGGTACGCGCGCGGTAAACTTATTAGGCGACATAATAACACGCAAAACCACGATATGCCTACTAGGCACATATCAAGCACCTACTAAATTGATTAAGCAAAGCATGATTACCATATGCCTAGTAGGTCCATATCAAGCGCCTACTAAATTGGTTAGGCAAAGTTTGCTATGGCTTGATTACCATATGCCTACTAGGCACATCAAGCACCTACTAAATTGACTAAGCAAGCAATATTTTTTCTGTTCTTATCAAGCGTCATCAGCTTGAAGGACTTCTCACGGCGTTAAATGATCAGACAAGGTTTCCTAAGCGGCATAATAATTTTGAGCAGCTAATAAGCTCTTGCTGCTTTAATTGTTTGATTCGTTTGGAATGAGGCAGATTAGTAGATATACAAAGCCAATCTTGGCCATTGTCATAAAAATGTTAAATGCTTCATTACTTATCCCTGTCAATTAAATATTTTCGTCACACGTAACTTTGGTGTATTTTAATGTACACCAGATCAATGCATATTAAACGCGAGAATAGTTGATAGCCCACAATTGCAGTTGTGTTGTTGTAAAAGGCCTACACCAAGTATAGACACACGTGATAGCGTAGGAAAAGTGATGTTTAGATGGCCAGTTGATGCATGTGTTTCATCAAAATAATTTTAGTACTATTAAAGCTCTGGTATAAACATTAAAATGATTATGCGTAGCTTAGTATTCGGAATGATATTACACTTGTGAAAGCAGTTTATCGAAAGCTTTAAGTCCATGTAGTACCTATGATTTTCCTCGTACTGTAGAAACTACATGTAGTTATGTACTTTCTTGATTGACAATCGACTATCATGGCAGTTGTCAATTTAGGTATCAGGACAAGAAGTCAAGATCCATCTCTCTTCAGTCCGAGTTTCGTTGTATTTCATAATTTCACCAACAATGTTATTGTTAAACCATCGACTGAGTTTTCTGAAGTCTAGCATATGCGTACAATATAGGAGGATAGGAGGTGAGTGAGTCAGCAGTCGTGACTATTCATGCAAAGTTGCTATGCTACCATGGATCGATCAACGACGTACGCTCTTACTGCAGTCTTGGCCAAACGTATTAATGCGCCACGCTTTAAGCTGACAGCACTTGGGTGTCGAGTTTCGAGTGTCGAGGGTGTCGGAATTCGGCATTAGCAGCGTGAAACAAAGTCATTTTCTGATAGACTGTTTCGGTTAATATTCGCTTTGCAGTTACTCAAGACTTCAACGGAAAGCCAATGCGAACTTAATTTACAATTGCTGTCTTCAAGTTTCACCTGACTTTGTAGCGTCGTGAAGGATTGCATTTCCGTCAAACAAGTGTGGAATAGATCTGTCAAACAAGATTCGGAATCGAGCCTTCTTTATCACGTGCGCGGAAATGGGACGGCTATCAAGATTGAATTCTCTTTACATGACAAGATTCCAGACCAAGGTGAGAAAATATAATCAATCTCAATCATTTTATGCAATAAAAATATTACGATAAGTGAAAATGTAGTATTAAAAAATTTAGGAAAATTACATGTTTTGAAAGTTGCTGATAACCTGTTAAATTTAATCGAAAGCACGAAAACTTGAAGTGCTATTAGTTAAGTGATCGTGTGACTTATTCATCTGTTTACTGACATTCATTTAGATTTGCTAAGTCTTATCCCTGTTAAGAAATAGCAGCATTATGTTTGAACTGTATGCTGTCTCTGCAGGCCAGATATTAAGCGCACGATGAGGTCAACAAAGTCATTCCCCGACAACTCGTGAAGCGATGATGACCACGCCAGATCCCTTACACTAACATTTTTTCAACTAAAAAAGGTTGTGGCGAGGCAGTGGTCATGTGAAGATTTTAAATGGCAGTAGTGGATGAGATGAAGAGGGAGATGGAGAGAGAACAATGTACACACGATCAACAATAATGCGTCGAATAGACGAAGTTAAATGAAACGGTTGACATCGCTGCGCTTCACGTTATCGTCTATAATGCAAAAAGTACTTGTCCGATCTGCATAAAGTTTTGATGTAGGTAGAAAATATTTTAAGTAGGCCTTATACGTCTACCCGAAGCTTGGTGACGATTGATATATTTTTGCAGATTTTAGACGAATTTGAAAACCTGGGGATAATCGAGTTTCCGCACTCATCAGATAGTGAATAGCAATTTTATGGATAAACATCTTTCAAACAGAAATTATCGAACAAACATGAAAATGTGACAGTAAAATGTCTTGTAACATTATTTCCTTTCTGACATGATCAAATTGAAAAATGAAAAAAGCATTAAAAATTTCGCAAAATCAAGAGTTTTTTTAAATATCATTTTCTCAAATTATATCGTGGTAAAATATCAAGTTTCAAAGTCTTTTGAAATTATTTTTAAGAATACTCGAGAGCTCAATATGCTGATGCTTAATAATCCACCTTTTATTCCTTACCTGATCATTCTTGTAATTGATGATTCATATCAAGAATAAGTAATTATGAAGTAAGCCCTGAATAGAATGGTGATTTAGGTTTGACCGATCAAGAGGCTAATCATATTAAGTATAGACATGTCAACTGCAGAATGACACTCCAACAGCATAGTTACCGAAATGAGGTGAAGTGTGCCCGCTTCAAATGCCAACAATCATATCCTGCAATTGCATTATGCTTCCCCTAGGCAGGGAGTCTTCTGAGCATAGGATTCGCTAATTCTTTCAGTCATAGTTAAACTTGAGATCATTTTTTCATTTCCTTCAGAAAATTATTTGTTATGTAATAACGTCTGTACATGCACATCTGCATGTCGCATGTTTAATTTCAATTTTACCAAATTTCTTTCTCTGTATTTTCCTTAAGACAGTAGGACATTATGCATTCTCTTGAAATAGTGCATGTGAGCTTAACTTAGGCCGTGCGCTGTGAAGCCATCTAGATAAATGTGTAAATGCGATTATAGCATTAAACGCTCGTACCTGAGTTTTGCTCCCGCAATTGGCGCAGTTATGTTGCTGATGCGCCATGAAGATAAGCAACCAACGGAACTCAACGAACTCTTCGATCCTCTCTCACTAATGAATATTTGGAGATTATAATTTGTTAGTGATATTTGTTCGACAAAATTTGATCAGATCTTGAAAAACTGCAGATAAAACTCTTATAACTATAAGAGAGGTGCCGACATGATAAACTTTCAATCACTCTTGACTTTTTGTACAAACAACGTTCAGTAGCCCTTAATTAATTTCTTATGGCACCGGATTTTACAGTAAATCCCCCCCCCAAATAACAAGCTTCAGGATTTTTGCTTCCGTAGCTTGCCGCGGAGTAAGCTTTAGGGAGTATTCATTTGAGTGCGCTTGATCAATCTTTGCTTCACGCTGCTACGTCAGGAAAATTGACACTTCTCTGTTCTTCTTCTCAACCATGAGCCAACATGAACATTAATTTCGAGGGAAAATAGAAATCCTTTCACTAGAATAACATTATCAGCATAATTTCATCTTAAATAAACTCCAACATTTGAAGCAATGCAACTGATTGGCCTCATCTTCGGATGGACTGAGAGTTTCAGGAGCTTATCATCTTTATAAACCATCGACCAAATCAGATTAGAAATAACTTTTTAGCATGACAAAATTGAGTTTGATACGATGAAAAAATCAGTTTCAAAGCGTCGAACCACGTATGTTCTCTTTCTCCTGTGATTAAGCATCACCGGGATGGAACAGGCCGCGGGCACGGCCTTCCGATTAATTTTAATGGGCCTATGTTGACCATTAACTATGCATTCCCTCTAGAGGAAATCGTTTAGTCAATCAAAAGGAAAACACCATTATAGGAGCATGTATAGTTAGTGTAACATATTCAAAGATACCTACCTAAACATGCTCTATCTGATATAAATGTTGCGAACTGATTCTTAAATAGCAAAAAAATACCAACTTTTGCATGTAATTACTAATTACACATAGCTTATCTCAAATAAAATTGTCAGAATCCTATATTCTAGCCTACATGAATTTTTATACCAGCAAATAAAAAATTAAGCTCCACCATTCTGCTAAGGTCCACATTGTTTCTATCGACTTTTAAAAGCGCGGGACGCCGAAGGGCGTCAACTTCTGCATAATTTTAGCGCCAGTAGAATTCGACCTCAAAAGAAAGGGGATCTTGATTTTTTCTGTGCTGCTATAATTACTATGATAACTGTGTGAATTTTGTAAGAATTATGTATTCCTTAGCCTATCTATCGAATGATTATTTCATATCTCGATTAACTGGAAATAATCTCGAGGAATCAAAATGAATGATTGGATTTCAATGCAAACACATGTGCGAGTAATGATAGTAGCGCCTAATGACTGTGCTCTTGACAGTCGATGGTAGAGCAGTGTCTGAAGTTAGCGGCATGCGATCAATTTTGATTGACATCGTACACGTGGGTAAATCCAATTTATTCCACAACATTTCTGTCTTTTCAACTTTGGGTCTCAGATTTCCGTGAAAATTTGCATATATACTCATTTTTTTACGCTGAACCCGAAAATCTTAGCGGCGACCACACCAAATAAAAACTTTCCATAGAAATCTAGCACTTTTAAAAAGCCATTTTTTCTACATCTCGGTCAGAGGACAAATTGATCTCGGTCAGATAGATGTCGAATAGGAAACTCTTCGGCTTCTGCATTTGGGTTGCTGATGAAACTGGGAACTTAGGATGAATGCTTGCATGCGTAAAGCGAAGTGACCAAAATGTAATGTATTGCATATAATGTCCGTTGACCGTGACCCACCTTGTCCTCTGACCGAGATTTTTAAGTATCGGTCAGAGGACAAATTGATGTCGAACAGGAAACTCTTCGGTTTGTGCATTTGGGTTCATGAGACTGCGGAACTTTGGACGAATACTTGAACGCGTAAAACGAAGTGATCTAAATGTAATTGCATACATTATCATGTCTTTAGACCGAGACCCTTGTACTCTGACCGAGATCTTCAATTTCAACGTTGTCCTCTGACCGAGATTTTTTAGGGTCTCGGTCAGAGGACATTTTCGTGGTTTTTGGAGATTTTGAGAGGGCTAATTGATATAAATGAAAAATTTCTTTTGCATAGATGTTAAGAGCATGGATCCCTCCTATGCTGTGAAATTTCATCGATTCCTGACAAAATTTCTGGTTTCAGCATCCATATGAAATTTTTGGGAATAGTTAAATTCTCTGGTCGAAAAAACGGATAAAAATATTTTTAAATCAATATTGCACACTTGTAACGGCATCAAACTGAATTTTCTTTACGGATTTATAAACTAGCACACTAGAGGATTCGTTTGGTGCAAAACGTTTAACGGAAGAATCAATATTCTTCGAGAAAAGGTACCTCGGTCAGAGACAGAAAACGTCTCGGTCAGAGGACATTTTTTTTCATTGGACAATGGAAACCCAGTGAAAATTCAATGATTAATATTGATTATAACATTTAAAATTAGACTGTCTTAAAGAGCTGATCTTCTTCTTTCAGATGATATAAATATTAGTGGGTGTATTTGAATGTATCTAATCGAAAATCCGTGTTGAAGTGAGAGTACTGCAACTTTGGACATGCTTTTTGGTCTTTTTTCGGCAAAAAACGGCAACTTGTGAAGAAGGTCTTGGCTTTGTGACTTTTTAAAAACCATGCCATAATAGATGAGATCTTTACGGTTCGATTAAAAAAAAACTATTGAAATCGGTTCAGAAATATGGATTTTACAAATCAAAGACACATTTTCGTCAAATGTTGTGGATTAAATTGGATTTACCCACGTTGTCAACCCCTGCTGGCTTTGATTACTCCGGCCGGTTTCAGCCCTGACTCATTTATATTATTTATATTGATAGAATTTTCTAGCAATGCATTCCCAATTTAATGTGTATTTAACTAACTTTTGTAAAAATGCTTTAAAAGTAGGTTTCGTTATAGATCGCAGATTTCCTTTGCTAAGACAGGCCACTTTGGCAATGTTTTCCACGGTTTTTATGCAAGTATTTGAGCATTCCGAAATCTTACTCCGGTGCAGAGTTGTGGTACAATTTCTCTGCATGGTTGATAGTTCTTAAAACTATATTTATCACTGTTCTAAACTTGCGGAAAAGCCCTAAGCATGCTAGTATGTTTCAATGAAAACAGTATATTTCGGAAATCGTAAAAACAACCACAGGTTAAAATTTTGGTTAAGCATCGTTTTTTGATAACAAATGTGCACATTCAGCATCTGCTTTTGGTTTCATCTTTTGTTAAAAAAAAGAAGTTGCAGATGCCTGCTCCTCACAGCAGGCCTATTATCATTTCAATGATTCTGATTTCTGTAGTAGCCTACTACAGAATTAGCTGATCACAAAGCTAATCATATCCATGATGTGGCCCGCTACTAGCACCGTTTTTAACATCTATGAGCTGGATGATTCGCATGCAACATGCAAAACTTGCAAGTCATGGCATACATGTACATTTGAAAAATTTCTTCTTTGTCCATGACTCGGTCTCCTACGAAATTTGTTTCATGATTAGCTAGCAGTTTCTCTACTTAAAGCACATGTACATGTATGTTCTCTGCCAGAACTGCATGTGCATATATTAGTTTTGCCAATTTCCAATTCATACAAGCAGTGGCAGTAGCAACGCTCGCATCACCTTGGCCTCCAGACAAAAAAAGTGCGAACTGAAGTATAGGGCGAACAGATCTCTCCAAATGTGCACCTATAGCACAATGCAACTAATACTCAAGACTCACAGTTTACGAGCAATCATAAAGTTCAATCGTTTTGCAAACTTCAATTTTCAACAAATACACTTTGTCATGTCTTAATAGTTGTTTCCTGTAACGTAAGTGATGCAATTGTCATTCATATCTTGACATCCACTCCACTTTCTGTTACGTTTTCATTAATTCACATGTTTTCCTGACTACAAGTTTTCAACTGCACAAACCAAGAAAAGCAACTGCACATTTGAATTTAGAACTGCAGAAATTGTGTCCATTGCACGTTAAAGAACCCTATAGCTAAACAACAGTGCATGAGAGTGACCATGATCTACCATGGACGTTACTTAGAGAACGATCTGCCGCGATGATTGGTGTGGTGCATTTCGAATATACTGTACAACAACAGTATCTATTTCCTAAAACTGAGATTCGCGTTGTTGTATTTCACTTGGAGAGCGCATTAAGTGAATTACATGTGCTTGTATGTCGGCCATCCTTATTAGGTAGTGAAATACTTGTGATTATTAGCTATTTCATTCTGGGCTTGAACAATACCGCGCATTGAAAGTTCATACATATTGTATCTAGGCCTACTGTAATTTTACATGTCTATTGCTGCATTTGTGCATATTGAATTTTTATATATTCCGCATATTTTACATCTTCGCAGTTATCTTCTCACCCTTAACTTTCTGCGATAGCCGACATTTATCCAAAAATTAAAATCATTCCGATGTCGCATTCTAAATATGTTTAATTATGCACTTACTGCGCAGCTATAATATTTATCAGGCTTGTTTATATTCCTGAATGATAAAATAAAAACAAATTGCTTTGATATGAGCAATGTGTAACTCAATCATAACTAAATCAAAGATCTTCAATTAGTCAGTATATCAGTGTAGGTTAAATTAAAAGAAAACTTTATGACGTAATACATGTACTTAGGCTACTAATTACATTAATTATTGCAATAATAAATCGTTTCCCATTAATAAAAAAAAAATCAAAAAATAATTATATAATAAAATATAAGAAAAAAAAAAACAAAAGAAAAAACCTAAACATTAAAAAACACAACAAAAAATAAAAATAAAAAAACAAAAAAAAAAAAAAAAAAAAACCAAACACATAAATACAATCACAATCAACAATAACAAATAAAAATAAAAAACAAAACACCCCAATAATAAACAAAAAAAAAAAAAAATATAAAAAACAAATAAATACACATTAAAAATAAGACATAAATAAATAAAACATAAACCTCACACCTACCACCACCCCACCCCTCGCCCCCCACCCCAAACACCCCACCCCCCACACCACCCCCCATACCCCCCCCCTAACCCCCCGCCCCTCCCCACACCACCCCCCACCCCCAACCCCCACCACACCCCCCCAACCCACCCCCCCCCCCAACCCCCCGCCACCCCCCCTACCCCACCCCCAACCACCACCCCCCCCCCCCCCCCACCCCCTCCCCCCCCCCCACACCCCCCCCCCACCACCCCCCACACTTATCATGGGCCCAAGAGGAATTTTGGCCTATGGAAGAATCTTTTTGTCAGCACAAAATACAAAGAATGCACTTCGTCTACTTGATTTCATTCATTTATTTAAAAATGGGTTTTGGGTTTTGACCCCAAGATTTTGCCCAACCTTGCAGCAAGCGGCGAGGGTGAGAGTAGTTGTCATCTCAAAGTTCGAGAGATGAGATTTTTGTCTCTAAACTGCAGAGGAGTGTTTAACGATTGCTGAGTTTGAGTGTAGCCTACTTTTTAATAATTACTAATTCTTCAATTGTCTTCTTTATAATGCGCTAGTGGAGGTTCCTAAATTTCGTGTGCCTGTGCAAAAAATGAAGCTTTATCGTGTAGTAACCGTATGTTGATGTTGCTTATCTCAATTTTAGAAGCGGATATCCCCATGTTCAGCTCGAGGCTCATGCGACTGATCTTCACAAGACGATATTTCCTATCGAAAAAAGCCGCTACGTTTGGGAGGAGATTCTCATCGACAACCAAGTGCTGACAAAACAATGTTCAGTGTTAAAGGTATGTAGCCTCTGCCTTCTATAAGGAGACTTCCACTATCAGTGCCTCTCCTCTCGATATGCATTTGCGGACTGCTAAAATAGTGTTGCAAACATTGTTCGATAAGAAGCTTTTAACCGTTGACATGGTCTCTTCACTGTATCATCTGTCAAAGTTCACCACTATTTTTTTGAAGGTGGCCTAGAAATGTAACTAGGCTTCCAATATATTTATGGAAAACGTAAGAGCATAATCTTTGCTGTACCCTACCTTCTCTCCTTTGTCTTTACATATCCAAATTTTATTCAAACAAATGTAACGAGGGCAGACACCATTCTTCCATATTTATGTGTCGTGCCGTCGATATTTTGCATTCACGTGAGATGATAGACATTATTTTAATTATTAATATTGAATATTGTTATATATTTTTCAAAAACTTTTGATCAGAATTTTGATGAAGTTGTGAAAATATGTTCTCTACATGCGTTGAGTCATTTGTTAGACCAGACAAAAACCTTGCTAGACTGTCCACGACGACGGCGAAACTGCTGTTTTCATAAGTAATGCAGCTTGGGGTCCTTTAAAAGACTTCGGAACTGCTTTCTTAAACTTTAAGGAAGTATTTCACTGAAGAGACCTTAGAGGGCCAGACATTTTTTATCCAAATTTGAGGAAAGTCCATGCATTCGACTTCTAATTTTTATTCTTTAGCGAGGCCTTTCAGTCACTTGGAGACTAAGATAGCCGAAGACAGCTTCCTGTAGTGACTAATCGAAAGGCCTCGCAAAAACAATTTAAATTTGGAAGTCGACAACATCTCTCGCTTTCGGGCTTTCCTCAAATTATGGGAAGTATGTTTCTCTTACCTTTTCTATGAATGTTTACTTTTATCTAGTTATTTATTTCAGCGCATCAGAATTGGAACAACTGCATGCATGCTCTTATCTGATGTGAATAATTTTTTTCCACTATCCAGTTGTATATTGTGTATGAGTCCTAGCTGTTGCTATGTTAATACATGAAAAGTTTCATTATTAATTGTTTTGTAAATTTCATCGGCAGCAACTGCGGGAAGCGCACTGATCTCAATGATGTGGTCATATTTAGCACACAGCTTGCTGGGTCAAACAGTCCCATTCTAAGCAATTAATATTATACTTCGCAGTTTATTTATAGTGTTTATGCTAGGCAGAACATTGACAGCCTACGCAGCACCATACTAGGCAATTATCATAAAACTTGGCAGTTTATCTATGGTGCTTACTAGGCAGAACATTGGTTGCCTACGCAGCACCACACTAGGCAATTATTATAAAACTTGGCAGTTTATGTATGGTGCTTACTAAGCAAAACATGGATAGCCTACGCAGCGCCATACTAGGCAGTTATTATAAAACTTGGCAGTTTATCTATGGTGCTTACTAAACTACCTATTAAGCATAGCATATTTTTTT
>CAJQUW010010254.1:0-35190 GCA_907163375.1 Prostheceraeus crozeri
GTAGTAAGGAAGTGTCAAACACCAGATAGCGCAAGATGGCCGCCATCGCTGACTCCCCCCCCTCCCCTCCCCCTCCCCTCCCCCTCCCCTCCCCTCCCCCTCCCCTCCCCCCCTCTGGAACGGCAGAGTGTCGTGGTCGGCCGCCGTGGTGCTTTGGGTCTGAGTGTCGTGGTGGACTTGGGCGACCGCCAGGATTAGTCTTGAGGCTATAGTGTGTGATGTTTTTCGTGCTGAATGTTGGGTTGTAAAATGGGTTGTTTCGAGTGGAAGGAGTGGTCGGATGAGAAAACGGAGGTCGGATTCGTGTTCAGCGTGAAATTCTGCATCGGTAGGGTGAGTTTCAAGGCAATCGGTGAGTAAAAATTTTCAACATTTTTCGAAAAACGACAGAGTTAGAATTTGGGACGTTTTGGTGTGTAGCGTCCAAACGAAGCATCGGATGAGAAAACGGAGGCCAGATTCGGATTCAGCGTGAAATTCTGCATCGGTATGGTGAGTTTCAAGTCAATCGGAGAGAAAAAATTTTCACTGACCTCCCCCCCCCCTCTGGACAGCTTGCTTCGATTTTGGCTTCCAGTGGACGGATTTTGTCGTGCGATAGCTCGTTTGAAAGCTAAGAGTGAGACAAATTCACTGAAAGAATCGGCTTGTTCCTATCTGTCTTCGTTTAGATGTGAGACGCCATTTAAGATTTTGGGACATTGGCGAAAAACGACAGAGTTAGAATTTGGGACGTTTTGGGCTGTAGCTTCAAAACGAAGGCTCGGATGGGAAAACGGATTTCAGATTTGGAATCAGCGTGAAATTCTTTATCTGTATGGTGAGTTTCAAGTCAATCGGAGAGAAAAATTTTTCAACATTTTTCGAAAAAACGACAGAGTTAGAATTTGGGACGTTTTGGTGTGTAGCGCCCAAACGAAGCATCGGATGAGAAAACGGAGGCCAGATTCGGAATCTACGTGAAATTTTGGGTTAGGAAGGATGTTTCCAGCGAAATCGGAGAGAAAAAATTTTCTGCTGACGTCCCCCCCCCTCTGGACAGCTTGCTTCGATTTTGGCTTCCAGTGGATGGATTTTGTCGTGCGATAGCTCGATTGAAAGCTAAGAGTGAGACAAATTCAGTGAAAGAATCGGCTTGTTCCTATCTGTCTTCGTTCAAAAGTTAGAGCGGTTACAAGATTTTAGGTCGGAGCTCGCTTACCTGAAAAAATCCTAAGTGTCAGAGTGACTTTGTATGGGTAAAATTTTGAAAATTTTCCAAAGTGTGGAATTTCGACCTGGGACCGTCACCAAAACATTTTTCATCAAATTCTGAAATTTCACTGACCTCCCCCCCCCTCTGGACAGCTTGCTTCGATTTTGGCTTCCAGTGGATGGATTTTGTCGTGCGATAGCTCGTTTGAAAGCTAAGAGTGAGACAAATTCAGTGAAAGAATCGGCTTGTTCCTATCTGTCTTCGTTTAGATGTGAGACGCCATTTAAGATTTTGGGACATTGGCGAAAAACGACAGAGTTAGAATTTGGGACGTTTTGGGCTGTAGCTTCAAAACGAAGGCTCGGATGGGTAAACGGATTTCAGATTTGGAATCAGCGTCAAATTCTTTATCTGTATGGTGAGTTTCATGTCAATCGGAGAGTTTCAAGTCAATCGGAGAGAAAAATTTTCAACATTTTTCGGAAAAACGACAGAGTTAGAATTTTTGCGATGGCTGCCTACTGTAGAGCCAAAACGAAGCATCGGATGGGAAAACGGAGGCCAGATTCGGATTCAGCGTCAAATTCTACATGGAAATGGTGTATTTCTAGCTCAATCGGAGCACTAGAACCGAGATAGACGGGATTTTTGGTGTTTGGATGATGGGTATTACGTCATCAGCTGATCGTCACACACTATATAAGCTGGGAACCGACGGAGACTTGTCATTTAGAGGAGAACGATTGTCAGAGGTAGGTCGTCTCTCTGAGCTCCGATGATAGCTTCGGACATTCCAAATTCCAAGTTTCTGTAAGAAACCGACTTAGAAAATTTCATTGCTGATATCAGCTAAGCCGTCAGACTTAGAGGTTCGCCAGGAGATGGCCTTCGTCTCCAGGCCATAAAAGACTCCAAAACTTTAAAGGCTCGTAACTTTGCTTCTACAAGTCCGTTTGACTTGATTCAAAAAAGGTTCGGTCGCTATTGACCTGCCCTAAGTGATGGACTACTTATAAAATTTCATAAGTAGTGCTAAAAAGTTGAAAATTTTAAATTCACTAGTTTTGGAGGTTTTCTGGGGTTTTCGACCCTGCTGAAGTCAATGAAAGCATTTTTAATGATGTCTGAGCCAGTCTTCTCATGGTATAAGCGGCTTTTCACTGAAAGCGAGCAAGACATGGAGAGTTTTGCTGTAATATTCCACTGACAGGGTGTTCCTTCGGGACGGCGGACGATGCCGTAGTGATAAGTGTGGCAAGGGAATGTGTCATATTTAAGACCGTAACCGCTGGGGCAACTCATGTTGGGCATTTGACACAGCTCTCAACGTAGCACTTTGAACGCCAATCGGTTGAGTCTTAGCTATCTTGTCATGGGTGGCCTCTAAACATCTCCATTGCAAAACGCTGGTGAATCAAGCACTCTACGGCTTGCTATCAAGCTGATCAAAGCAATAACTTGGGATGTTTCCTCAAGGTTTTCAAGTATGCTAAGTTCAAATCTGATATCATGTTTCAAATTTAACTAAGTCTAAGGCAGCTTTGAGGGGTTAGATCCCAGCTACTGTTCACTACCTTTGACTCGGCGTTGCTGTTACCACTTCGGGGCAGTGACAATGATGTCTTCAGCTGTAAATAGCGGGTATCGGGGAAGATCTCTCACTTCCCTAGTGATCAGTACAAGGCCTTCGGGCTGTCGATGGGATCGAGTGCCACTCACTACACTCAAATCTATCATTCCTCACTAAGTGTAAAAATCATTGTTTTCCGTTTTTCGCTTCAGAAATGCCGAAATACAATAATATGAAGACCAGTTTCAAACTGTGTCAATGCCGGAAGGTATTCCGAGCTGACGCCTTCAAAAAGCACGCTTGTACTAACAAGAAACAGATAGGGGTCGCTCGCTACTATTGCGGAGTCCACAAAGTCAGTCGCTTAAGTGAGCGGCTGGAGGATTGGCACTCACAACACAGCGAGTGTCAAACAGGCGAAGTAGGCGAAGAAGAACGGAGTTCACTCTTCGCCACTGAGCTCCGTTCTTTAGAGCTACAATCTGCCAACGAGCAAGAACGGAGTTCACTCTTCACCACTGAGGCCACTGAGCTACAATCCGCCATTGAAGCGATTGCCGCTGTATCCTCGCTTAGTAGCGAGAGTTCGCTGACCAGCAGCGATAGTGAGGAGGAGGAGGGAGAGCTACAGTCGCAACTTATCAAGGACGTCGACCTCGATCGCGAGACCCCTACAGCCGTAACTGTGAGTGGAATTGCAACACAATGTCGCAATTTTGTCAAGCGCCCGCCGGTGATCGCCGAACGGGATAGATTAAAGAAAGAGGCGGAGAAGTTGAAGGAGGAGGCCTTCTCATACAAGGAAAAGTATGAGGACCTAAAGAACGTGGCCGGAGAGATGAAGAAGGTGAAGGAGAGATTAAGCGAGCGGGATGGCGAGTTGGAGCAGGAGAGGCTCAAGACTCTCGAGGGGAAAGCCAGAGAAGCTTTGCTAGCAGAGAGGGAAAGTAGGGAGAAGGAGATACGAAGGTTGAAGGAGGAAGTGGAGAGACTCCGTGTGCAGATGGCTAAGGTTGTCGAGACGAACCACGAGCTGCACCGTTCGGCGCAGCTGGTGGATCGCGATCGAAGGGTGCGTTCCAATCGTCTGCACATCCCTATTAGAAAGGGGAGAGTAGCAGAAACTCCTCTCTTGTACGAGCGTGGAAGAGGGGAGAAATGCTACTCTCGGGTGAAGAAAGGGTGGAGTGTCTACACTTCACCTTCGATCATCGTGATCCGATCTCGAATTTCCTTTATGAGGAAGCGTCCGAGAAGATCTGTAAGTAAAAATGACTAAATTGATATGTAAGATGATAACTCACTACTTCTTTCTTTACAGACATCCAAGAGAAGCGACCACCCGCCCCGTTGCCGGAGCCGCAGTCGAAACAACAAGCCTGAGTCCCTACCACACACCCCGAGAACGAACCATCGGCTCTCTTAAGGGCCACCATGGGGCAAGACATGATAGAACCTCCTCGCGGTTTGCCCTGGGCAGTCTTCGGACTGGCGAATACTATCATTAAGTTGAATCTGCTATCAGTCAACTTGAACGTCGCAAATGAAGTTCGGTGTAATACTTCCTTTCGACGGGCGTTCCTGTAAAGGGCGGCGGTGAAACCCGTAGCTATGTATACCGCAAGGGACATTCGGCAATGGTCAATCTTGTTAAACCTCTCTGCGTCATGTTTGCAAGTGATTGCCTCTGTCTCAACGTAGTATGCATTCGCGCCAGGGCGACATTTAGCCAACTGTCGAAGGTTGCCTAAAACTTTCCATTGCATACGTTATGAGAACCATGATTTCTACCTGTCTCTATCAATGAGACGAATTGATGAATGGAATGAAATGGGAGGACACTCACGCGCCACACGCAACATAACACACTTCTCTCTTCCGTAGTCTAACAAGCTCTTTACACATGGATCGCAGTCGATTGCTATCCCTGTATCAGAAGTGTAAGCTATCTTAATTTTATCTAACACTATTTCATCTACCATCATCGCCCATATGAAATGTTATAAGATTTACAAGTTAGACTAAGCGTGCTACTATTTCCAAATGAAAAAGTATACATGGTTAAATCATCCACTGAAGCCCCATTCAAGTAAGTCAGTATGAAAGCAAAGATAATACGAAATAAACATTTATTATGGCATGTATTTCAAAAGGTCTTCATCGTCAATATCGTCCCAGAGTCTGGCTTCACATAGATAACAAAAACAGTTCAGTTGCTTTAATCGTTCTTCCACTGCAAGCCTCACTTTATCAATATACTCCCACTCTGCCATAGTTCGTGGCTGGGAGTTAGGGGTGTACCACTCCCATAATTGGTGGAGGAATTTCGTGCTGGTGATCTCCATCACATCGTCAGTATCGTACTGGAGATACTTCCACCTCACGCCTGTTCAGTCGGGACACTCCTTCTCACATACACTCTCCTCTTCCTCGTCCGCTGGTAATGATAACTTTCGTATATTGTCCAGTCGGTACACCTTCTCCACCTTCGCCTTTCTTGGTGCATTTGGTGTAACGAGCACCTTTGCTGATGTGCATGGAGAGGAGAACTCCAATGCGGTATTTGGTGTTGTTGGAGGACTTGTCATGTTGTCTTTGAAATGCTGACTTTGAATAATGATAACTTTAACATTTTTCTAATTCTAAAGTATACACAAGCAGCCAATCAGAATGAACATCCAATGAATGAAGAGAATGAAAGTATATAAGCAAAGTGACATTCATATCATTTCATTTAATCTGTGAATCATACAAGTGACGAACGCACGATCTCTCTCTTTGACTATTATTCTGTCTGATCATATTTCATTAAAATGGTAAGTTAAAGATTTCCTCTCTCATCTCCCTCAAACGTGTGACTAATAGCATCTTCCTCAATTTCAGGCATCAACTTCATCACCAACGCCCTCTCTTCTCGAGGAAAGTTTAGAGTTATTGAGTCAAGGTAGGTTGTAACACTACACTGAGGCTTGAACAGAGATGATAGAATGATTTCTCTTTCAGGTGATGCGAGTTCCAGCTCAGAACTGTCGCGATATGGCAACGAGTGGGAATGTGCTGACTGTGGGCACATCTTCACGAGGAAATGGGATCTCACCCGACACATCAAGCGAGGTGTTTGTCGACCTAAGCCGGCATCAATCTCCGAAGGTAGGGATGATTCTGTTAACGATGTCTCCTTTTCTTGCGACTTGTGCATTCAGTCTTTCGAGACACGTTTTGAACTATCTTCGCACAGACTTCAACATACACACACGAACGATACCTACACCAACGGTACCTCCTCTATCCGACTCACTGAGGTGTCCATAAATAATTTAGTGAGGAACTACCAGATGGACTCCTCAGAAACCATTGCTAACTTTGAGGAATGGTTTCATCAAAATTCATCATTGATAGAAGCGCTCTTCAACAATTTAGACAATTTTAGGATGAAGGCGCTCATCTATCTTAAAATAAAATATGTAAAAATCGACCACCATACTGGACAAATAATAGAGAGGTTAGAGTTTCACATACCCTCCTCTCCTGCAACCGAGGTTGTAGACTATGAGTCTTGGATAAATTTTCACATCCAAGGATTAAAATTAAATATTGATAAATTTAACGAGCGCGATAGCGGTCTCATTTTGACGGCATTGAGTCCGCCTTATTTAAAATCAGTCTATTAGGAAATCATAGTGGTCGAGGCTCCTTTAAACTTCCAAAAAATTTAAAAAACAAAACAGCAGTCATCAATGTCGATTGCGAATCGCAATGTTTTAAATATGCTGTCCTCTCCATTCTCCACTATAATGACATCAATGCGAATCGAAATCGCACATATAGCTATAGGCAGTGGGAGAATGAATTAAACTTCGATGACTGTAATAGTGACGATATGAAAATTAAAGATATAGAAAAATTTGAAAAATTGAACAACATTAAAATAGTTCTCCATGTTTGGGAAAAAGTATTGAAGGGTGTGCGCTACAACTCGCGTTCGAGTTGTTATGAACGTACAGTAAACCTGTTATTAGTAAAACAGGATGATAGTGAGGAATGGCACTACTGCGGTATTCCCAAAATCTCTCGCTTATACCACCACTTAGAAAACTCGAGTAGAGAGTTATATTACTGCGACAGATGTATTCGCCACTTTAGGAGGAAAACTAAATTTGAAACTCATTATGAGTGGTGTAAGCGAGGTAAACTGCAAATGGAACGCATGCCCAAAGATAAGGAGTTTTCATATAGAGAGAATGGTGATGAACTAAGTCCTCTTCGTGTCATCTATGCTGACATCGAATGCTATATCGATGATAACATCCATCGACCAGCAGCCATTTCCTGCTATGAAGTATGGCATGATCACTTTAGGAGTAGGCAAAATAAAATGCGCGTCTGGCAAGGTGAGGATTGTATTTACCAATTCCTACAATTCCTCGAACAGGCTGTAAAATTTCAACAAAAGTATGATGGTGAACTCTATCGCAGATCATTGCATATGACAGCAGATGATCAAGCAAAATTTGATAGTTGCAACGTTTGCCCCAAATGTAGGAAAACATTTGACGATGATAAGATTAAGAAAGTGCGCGACCATGATCACATCACTGGTAAATTTAGAAACGCACTCTGTTCAAAATGTAATTTTTCGCTGAGGATGAAGCGGCGTACATTACCCGTCATTTTCCATAATTTCAAGGGCTACGACAGCCATATGATAATAAAAGGAGGTTTAGGTCAAATGAAAGAGTGGAAGCTTGATGTAATAGCGCAAACGAGAGAGAAGTTTATGGCCATGACAGCAAAAGTGCCTGTCGATAAAACTAAAGAAAATAAGACGGTCTATTTTGATATAAAATTTTTAGATTCCTACCAATTTATGACTGCATCACTGGCCTCTCTCGTGCAAAATCTAAAGTCTCTTCCACTAACACAAAATCTTAAGAAACAATATCCAAATCTAACCGATGAAGTCATCACACGGAAAGGAGTCTTTCCATATGCATATTTTGATGCAATTAGTAAACTCGGCGAGACTTCTCTTCCGCCCATAGATAAATTTAAAAATGATTTGACCGGTGCAGAATGTAAGACCGAAGATTATGATCATGCACAAGATGCATGGATAAAATTTGACTGCCATACATTTGGTGAATATATGATTGCCTACCTTAAGTTAGATGTATTTTTGCTGGCTGATGTATTTCAGGAGTTTCGACGAGTGGCATTAGAAGAAGATAAGTTAGATCCCGTCCACTTTGTCAGTCTGCCAGCCATGTCATTTAAGTCTGCTTTTAAAATGACTGGTGAGACCATTCATCTCTTACAAGATCCAGAGATGTATAATTTATTTGAGCGAGGAATTCGCGGTGGTCTCACATTTGTAAATAAACATAGGTTAAAATCAAAAATAGTAGGCAATGACCAGACTCATCTGAAGTATTATGACCAAAATAATTTGTATGGTAGTTCATTATCCAAACCGCTACCTCACTCTGAGTTTAGCTGGTTAGATGATAGTGAAATTCAACATTTCTCCAACCCTTCCAACATACTAGCAATTCCAGATGAAGGTGATTGGGGATATTATTTTGAGATAGATCTAATCTATCCAAATAATATTAAACATAAAACCGTGGATTTTCCACTCGCACCCGAATCAGGTGAAGTGACCAAAGATATGTTTTCCGACTTTATGAAACAATTTCATAAAGATTTAGAATCATGCGGTCAACCCGACTATAAGCCTTGCCGCAAACTTTTACTCACCCAGTATGATAAAGAAAACTATCTAGTCCACTTTAGCATCTTAAAATTTTATTTAGAAATGGGTATGATTTTAAAAAGAGTTCACCGCATTATTAAATTTAGACAGAAAGCCTTCCTCAAACCATATATTGATAGCAACAGCCAGAAACGTGCACTAGCCCAAAATAATTTTGAAAAAGATTTTTATAAATATAAGAACAACAGTCTATTTGGTAAGACGATGGAGGATGTTAGAAAGCGCGTAAACTACAAACTAGTTAATGATGATCAAAAGTATCACAAATTGGTCTCATCACCTCTATTCATCGATAGAGACATTATCGATGAGGACCTTATAGGTGTTAAAATGATAAAATCTGAAGTTGAGTTGTGCAAACCCATCTATATTGGTCAAGCTGTACTAGATTACTCTAAGCTTGAAATGTACCAACTCTTTTATAAAATACTAAAACCATGTCCTCTCGTAAAAGAGGTTCGTTTGTTGGGTGGTGATACAGATAGTTTCTTCTTAGGTATTACCACTCAAAAAGATTTAAATTTCAATGAAGTAGGAAAATCTTTAGAAAGATATTTTGATACATCAAATTATCCTGCTGATCATCCACTCTACTCCATCAAAAATAAGGCAAAACTTGGCTGCTTTAAGGATGAGACAGCAGGGAAGGAGATAGCTGAAATGATTCTCCTCCGTCCAAAAATGTACAGTATGAAATTAAAGGATAGCGACGATAGCATTAAGCGCGCTAAAGGCATATCAAAATCCATTGTGCAAAATATGAAACATAAGAATTTCAGGAAAGCCTATAGAAATAAAAATATAACGTTTGTCAATATGACAATCTTAAAATCTAAGTCGCATGAGATCAAAACTCATACTTTTAGGAAACGGGCGCTTTCAGCATGGGAGGATAAGAGGTGCTGGCTAGAACACAACATATCTCTTCCACATGGACATCCTGACACAAACATACCACCACCCAAAAGAATTAAACTCACACTACCACATTCAGGAGACGTCTTAGCATAATCATCCTTAACTTAGTATTTTGATGTTGATTTCTGTAGATAAACATTGTTGTTTTATGTATCGCATGAGATTGTTTTTTCCTTGTGAATATGTGTCCACATCTGTACATTCCCCATATGATGACTTTTCCACTGAAAGACATTTTTCCTATCCCTGTATATTTCCACCCTTCACGAAGTAAAAAGACTTTTTGTATATAACAATGTTTATTGAAGTGCGCTCATGTATATATTTTCAGTGGATGTTGTATAAAGTCTATTGCTTCACATTCATGTACATATTTCAATAAATGTTGTATAAAGACTTCACTTTGTTTTCCGAAACACTAACGTTATGAGGGATTTAGTATCTTTCACATGGATGCACTCTTGTAAACCATTGGTAATTTTGATAGCAATAGAGGGTATAGTTTGTTTGACGACGGGATGATAGAAAATAGATTCAAACATCTTCTCGACTATTCCATATGAAGCGTCTTTATCATGAATGAAATCACGTAAAATGTATTCTTTTTTCTCACCAACAGAAATAGGTAGAATCAAATCACTTTGAATGTAAAGGTGCTGTTCATGTTTATCAAGTGTCATTGGTGTTTCTATACCAATCGTATGCGCAGCAGCAAACACAGTTTGTAGCATTGAAAAACCAAAGAGTTTTTTCAAATTTTTACTCAATTGACATTGAATGTCATCACCCAGTTTCAGAACAACGCGTTGATTTTCAATTGAAAACGAAATGTGGTGTGTCTTTGCATCATATTTACTTTTCATCACATGCTTCAACTTCTGTTGTATATAAGGATTTACTACATGAATGAAGCTTTCAACTGTATGATATAGACGCGGCATTATATTGATAGCAACTTTAGATTCTTCATAAGACTGGTAAATTTTCTTGATGCGATCGCCATAGATGTCCACCCACCATTCATCATTAACTGAATCAGCTTTAGTGTGATATTCATGAGAACCATACACCACACCGCTTCCAATAATAGGCGTATAATGTCTTACAAAATGACGCAAGGTTGGAGAGAAATAAACTGTAAGTTTGTCATTATATTTCTGAATAACCAACTTATTTTTGTCCGCCATAATTTTCTCTCCATACTTCTTACCCACAGTCTCATTCCATCGTTTTACTAACTCAATAAGTGATAAAGGTTGAACACCACGCTTTTTCAAAATGATGCGTTCTTCGCATTCTACAACATCTTCATCAAATATTTTAAATCTATAATGAAATTTGTTGATTCGAGTTGAATAAACTTTTTTAACATTTGCAGTAGCAATTGACGTTAGATGTAGTCCATGACCAAAACCAAGATGTGGATAGAATTCACTATCCAACCTCAGCGTAAGACCTTTAGTAAAAGAATGAAAGCGGAGGAACTGTCTCCCACTCCAATGATAGATAGTAAACTCATAAGCTTTCATTCTTTTACTAAAGGTCTTACGCTGAGGTTGGATAGTGAATTCTATCCACATCTTGGTTTTGGTCATGGACTACATCTAACGTCAATTGCTACTGCAAATGTTAAAAAAGTTTATTCAACTCGAATCAACAAATTTCATTATAGATTTAAAATATTTGATGAAGATGTTGTAGAATGCGAAGAACGCATCATTTTGAAAAAGCGTGGTGTTCAACCTTTATCACTTATTGAGTTAGTAAAACGATGGAATGAGACTGTGGGTAAGAAGTATGGAGAGAAAATTATGGCGGACAAAAATAAGTTGGTTATTCAGAAATATAATGACAAACTTACAGTTTATTTCTCTCCAACCTTGCGTCATTTTGTAAGACATTATACGCCTATTATTGGAAGCGGTGTGGTGTATGGTTCTCATGAATATCACACTAAAGCTGATTCAGTTAATGATGAATGGTGGGTGGACATCTATGGCGATCGCATCAAGAAAATTTACCAGTCTTATGAAGAATCTAAAGTTGCTATCAATATAATGCCGCGTCTATATCATACAGTTGAAAGCTTCATTCATGTAGTAAATCCTTATATACAACAGAAGTTGAAGCATGTGATGAAAAGTAAATATGATGCAAAGACACACCACATTTCGTTTTCAATTGAAAATCAACGCGTTGTTCTGAAACTGGGTGATGACATTCAATGTCAATTGAGTAAAAATTTGAAAAACTCTTTGGTTTTTCAATGCTACAAACTGTGTTTGCTGCTGCGCATACGATTGGTATAGAAACACCAATGACACTTGATAAACATGAACAGCACCTTTACATTCAAAGTGATTTGATTCTACCTATTTCTGTTGGTGAGAAAAAAGAATACATTTTACGTGATTTCATTCATGATAAAGACGCTTCATATGGAATAGTCGAGAAGATGTTTGAATCTATTTTCTATCATCCCGTCGTCAAACAAACTATACCCTCTATTGCTATCAAAATTACCAATGGTTTACAAGAGTGCATCCATGTGAAAGATACTAAATCCCTCATAACGTTAGTGTTTCGGAAAACAAAGTGAAGTCTTTATACAACATTTATTGAAATATGTACATGAATGTGAAGCAATAGACTTTATACAACATCCACTGAAAATATATACATGAGCGCACTTCAATAAACATTGTTATATACAAAAAGTCTTTTTACTTCGTGAAGGGTGGAAATATACAGGGATAGGAAAAATGTCTTTCAGTGGAAAAGTCATCACATGGGGAATGTACAGATGTGGACACATATTCACAAGGAAAAAACAATCTCATGCGATACATAAAACAACAATGTTTATCTACAGAAATCAACATCAAAATACTAAGTTAAGGATGATTATGCTAAGACGTCTCCTGAATGTGGTAGTGTGAGTTTAATTCTTTTGGGTGGTGGTATGTTTGTGTCAGGATGTCCATGTGGAAGAGATATGTTGTGTTCTAGCCAGCACCTCTTATCCTCCCATGCTGAAAGCGCCCGTTTCCTAAAAGTATGAGTTTTGATCTCATGCGACTTAGATTTTAAGATTGTCATATTGACAAACGTTATATTTTTATTTCTATAGGCTTTCCTGAAATTCTTATGTTTCATATTTTGCACAATGGATTTTGATATGCCTTTAGCGCGCTTAATGCTATCGTCGCTATCCTTTAATTTCATACTGTACATTTTTGGACGGAGGAGAATCATTTCAGCTATCTCCTTCCCTGCTGTCTCATCCTTAAAGCAGCCAAGTTTTGCCTTATTTTTGATGGAGTAGAGTGGATGATCAGCAGGATAATTTGATGTATCAAAATATCTTTCTAAAGATTTTCCTACTTCATTGAAATTTAAATCTTTTTGAGTGGTAATACCTAAGAAGAAACTATCTGTATCACCACCCAACAAACGAACCTCTTTTACGAGAGGACATGGTTTTAGTATTTTATAAAAGAGTTGGTACATTTCAAGCTTAGAGTAATCTAGTACAGCTTGACCAATATAGATGGGTTTGCACAACTCAACTTCAGATTTTATCATTTTAACACCTATAAGGTCCTCATCGATAATGTCTCTATCGATGAATAGAGGTGATGAGACCAATTTGTGATACTTTTGATCATCATTAACTAGTTTGTAGTTTACGCGCTTTCTAACATCCTCCATCGTCTTACCAAATAGACTGTTGTTCTTATATTTATAAAAATCTTTTTCAAAATTATTTTGGGCTAGTGCACGTTTCTGGCTGTTGCTATCAATATATGGTTTGAGGAAGGCTTTCTGTCTAAATTTAATAATGCGGTGAACTCTTTTTAAAATCATACCCATTTCTAAATAAAATTTTAAGATGCTAAAGTGGACTAGATAGTTTTCTTTATCATACTGGGTGAGTAAAAGTTTGCGGCAAGGCTTATAGTCGGGTTGACCGCATGATTCTAAATCTTTATGAAATTGTTTCATAAAGTCGGAAAACATATCTTTGGTCACTTCACCTGATTCGGGTGCGAGTGGAAAATCCACGGTTTTATGTTTAATATTATTTGGATAGATTAGATCTATCTCAAAATAATATCCCCAATCACCTTCATCTGGAATTGCTAGTATGTTGGAAGGGTTGGAGAAATGTTGAATTTCACTATCATCTAACCAGCTAAACTCAGAGTGAGGTAGCGGTTTGGATAATGAACTACCATACAAATTATTTTGGTCATAATACTTCAGATGAGTCTGGTCATTGCCTACTATTTTTGATTTTAACCTATGTTTATTTACAAATGTGAGACCACCGCGAATTCCTCGCTCAAATAAATTATACATCTCTGGATCTTGTAAGAGATGAATGGTCTCACCAGTCATTTTAAAAGCAGACTTAAATGACATGGCTGGCAGACTGACAAAGTGGACGGGATCTAACTTATCTTCTTCTAATGCCACTCGTCGAAACTCCTGAAATACATCAGCCAGCAAAAATACATCTAACTTAAGGTAGGCAATCATATATTCACCAAATGTATGGCAGTCAAATTTTATCCATGCATCTTGTGCATGATCATAATCTTCGGTCTTACATTCTGCACCGGTCAAATCATTTTTAAATTTATCTATGGGCGGAAGAGAAGTCTCGCCGAGTTTACTAATTGCATCAAAATATGCATATGGAAAGACTCCTTTCCGTGTGATGACTTCATCGGTTAGATTTGGATATTGTTTCTTAAGATTTTGTGTTAGTGGAAGAGACTTTAGATTTTGCACGAGAGAGGCCAGTGATGCAGTCATAAATTGGTAGGAATCTAAAAATTTTATATCAAAATAGACCGTCTTATTTTCTTTAGTTTTATCGACAGGCACTTTTGCTGTCATGGCCATAAACTTCTCTCTCGTTTGCGCTATTACATCAAGCTTCCACTCTTTCATTTGACCTAAACCTCCTTTTATTATCATATGGCTGTCGTAGCCCTTGAAATTATGGAAAATGACGGGTAATGTACGCCGCTTCATCCTCAGCGAAAAATTACATTTTGAACAGAGTGCGTTTCTAAATTTACCAGTGATGTGATCATGGTCGCGCACTTTCTTAATCTTATCATCGTCAAATGTTTTCCTACATTTGGGGCAAACGTTGCAACTATCAAATTTTGCTTGATCATCTGCTGTCATATGCAATGATCTGCGATAGAGTTCACCATCATACTTTTGTTGAAATTTTACAGCCTGTTCGAGGAATTGTAGGAATTGGTAAATACAATCCTCACCTTGCCAGACGCGCATTTTATTTTGCCTACTCCTAAAGTGATCATGCCATACTTCATAGCAGGAAATGGCTGCTGGTCGATGGATGTTATCATCGATATAGCATTCGATGTCAGCATAGATGACACGAAGAGGACTTAGTTCATCACCATTCTCTCTATATGAAAACTCCTTATCTTTGGGCATGCGTTCCATTTGCAGTTTACCTCGCTTACACCACTCATAATGAGTTTCAAATTTAGTTTTCCTCCTAAAGTGGCGAATACATCTGTCGCAGTAATATAACTCTCTACTCGAGTTTTCTAAGTGGTGGTATAAGCGAGAGATTTTGGGAATACCGCAGTAGTGCCATTCCTCACTATCATCCTGTTTTACTAATAACAGGTTTACTGTACGTTCATAACAACTCGAACGCGAGTTGTAGCGCACACCCTTCAATACTTTTTCCCAAACATGGAGAACTATTTTAATGTTGTTCAATTTTTCAAATTTTTCTATATCTTTAATTTTCATATCGTCACTATTACAGTCATCGAAGTTTAATTCATTCTCCCACTGCCTATAGCTATATGTGCGATTTCGATTCGCATTGATGTCATTATAGTGGAGAATGGAGAGGACAGCATATTTAAAACATTGCGATTCGCAATCGACATTGATGACTGCTGTTTTGTTTTTTTAAATTTTTTGGAAGTTTAAAGGAGCCTCGACCACTATGATTTCCTAATAGACTGATTTTAAATAAGGCGGACTCAATGCCGTCAAAAATGAGACCGCTATCGCGCTCGTTAAATTTATCAATATTTAATTTTAATCCTTGGATGTGAAAATTTATCCAAGACTCATAGTCTACAACCTCGGTTGCAGGAGAGGAGGGTATGTGAAACTCTAACCTCTCTATTATTTGTCCAGTATGGTGGTCGATTTTTACATATTTTATTTTAAGATAGATGAGCGCCTTCATCCTAAAATTGTCTAAATTGTTGAAGAGCGCTTCTATCAATGATGAATTTTGATGAAACCATTCCTCAAAGTTAGCAATGGTTTCTGAGGAGTCCATCTGGTAGTTCCTCACTAAATTATTTATGGACACCTCAGTGAGTCGGATAGAGGAGGTACCGTTGGTGTAGGTATCGTTCGTGTGTGTATGTTGAAGTCTGTGCGAAGATAGTTCAAAACGTGTCTCGAAAGACTGAATGCACAAGTCGCAAGAAAAGGAGACATCGTTAACAGAATCATCCCTACCTTCGGAGATTGATGCCGGCTTAGGTCGACAAACACCTCGCTTGATGTGTCGGGTGAGATCCCATTTCCTCGTGAAGATGTGCCCACAGTCAGCACATTCCCACTCGTTGCCATATCGCGACAGTTCTGAGCTGGAACTCGCATCACCTGAAAGAGAAATCATTCTATCATCTCTGTTCAAGCCTCAGTGTAGTGTTACAACCTACCTTGACTCAATAACTCTAAACTTTCCTCGAGAAGAGAGGGCGTTGGTGATGAAGTTGATGCCTGAAATTGAGGAAGATGCTATTAGTCACACGTTTGAGGGAGATGAGAGAGGAAATCTTTAACTTACCATTTTAATGAAATATGATCAGACAGAATAATAGTCAAAGAGAGAGATCGTGCGTTCGTCACTTGTATGATTCACAGATTAAATGAAATGATATGAATGTCACTTTGCTTATATACTTTCATTCTCTTCATTCATTGGATGTTCATTCTGATTGGCTGCTTGTGTATACTTTAGAATTAGAAAAATGTTAAAGTTATCATTATTCAAAGTCAGCATTTCAAAGACAACATGACAAGTCCTCCAACAACACCAAATACCGCATTGGAGTTCTCCTCTCCATGCACATCAGCAAAGGTGCTCGTTACACCAAATGCACCAAGAAAGGCGAAGGTGGAGAAGGTGTACCGACTGGACAATATACGAAAGTTATCATTACCAGCGGACGAGGAAGAGGAGAGTGTATGTGAGAAGGAGTGTCCCGACTGAACAGGCGTGAGGTGGAAGTATCTCCAGTACGATACTGACGATGTGATGGAGATCACCAGCACGAAATTCCTCCACCAATTATGGGAGTGGTACACCCCTAACTCCCAGCCACGAACTATGGCAGAGTGGAGTATATTGATAAAGTGAGGCTCGCAGTGGAAGAACGATTAAAGCAACTGAACTGTTTTTGTTATCTATGTGAAGCCAGACTCTGGGACGATATTGACGATGAAGACCTTTTGAAATACATGCCATAATAAATGTTTATTTCGTATTATCTTTGCTTTCATACTGACTTACTTGAATGGGGCTTCAGTGGATGATTTAACCATGTATACTTTTTCATTTGGAAATAGTAGCACGCTTAGTCTAACTTGTAAATCTTATAACATTTCATATGGGCGATGATGGTAGATGAAATAGTGTTAGATAAAATTAAGATAGCTTACACTTCTGATACAGGGATAGCAATCGACTGCGATCCATGTGTAAAGAGCTTGTTAGACTACGGAAGAGAGAAGTGTGTTATGTTGCGTGTGGCGCGTGAGTGTCCTCCCATTTCATTCCATTCATCAATTCGTCTCATTGATAGAGACAGGTAGAAATCATGGTTCTCATAACGTATGCAATGGAAAGTTTTAGGCAACCTTCGACAGTTGGCTAAATGTCGCCCTGGCGCGAATGCATACTACGTTGAGACAGAGGCAATCACTTGCAAACATGACGCAGAGAGGTTTAACAAGATTGACCATTGCCGAATGTCCCTTGCGGTATACATAGCTACGGGTTTCACCGCCGCCCTTTACAGGAACGCCCGTCGAAAGGAAGTATTACACCGAACTTCATTTGCGACGTTCAAGTTGACTGATAGCAGATTCAACTTAATGATAGTATTCGCCAGTCCGAAGACTGCCCAGGGCAAACCGCGAGGAGGTTCTATCATGTCTTGCCCCATGGTGGCCCTTAAGAGAGCCGATGGTTCGTTCTCGGGGTGTGTGGTAGGGACTCAGGCTTGTTGTTTCGACTGCGGCTCCGGCAACGGGGCGGGTGGTCGCTTCTCTTGGATGTCTGTAAAGAAAGAAGTAGTGAGTTATCATCTTACATATCAATTTAGTCATTTTTACTTACAGATCTTCTCGGACGCTTCCTCATAAAGGAAATTCGAGATCGGATCACGATGATCGAAGGTGAAGTGTAGACACTCCACCCCTTTCTTCACCCGAGAGTAGCATTTCTCCCCTCTTCCACGCTCGTACAAGAGAGGAGTTTCTGCTACTCTCCCCTTTCTAATAGGGATGTGCAGACGACTGGAACGCACCCTTCGATCGCGATCCACCAGCTGCGCCGAACGGTGCAGCTCGTGGTTCGTCTCGACAACCTTAGCCATCTGCACACGGAGTCTCTCCACTTCCTCCTTCAACCTTCGTATCTCCTTCTCCCTACTTTCCCTCTCTGCTAGCAAAGCCTCTTCTCTGGCTTTCCCCTCGAGAGTCTTGAGCCTCTCCTGCTCCAACTCGCCATCCCGCTCGCTTAATCTCTCCTTCACCTTCTTCATCTCTCCGGCCACGTTCTTTAGGTCCTCATACTTTGCCTTGTATGAGAAGGCCTCCTCCTTCAACTTCTCCGCCTCTTTCTTTAATCTATCCCGTTCGGCGATCACCGGCGGGCGCTTGACAAAATTGCGACATTGTGTTGCAATTCCACTCACAGTTACGGCTGTAGGGGTCTCGCGATCGAGGTCGACGTCCTTGATAAGTTGCGACTGTAGCTCTCCCTCCTCCTCCTCACTATCGCTGCTGGTCAGCGAACTCTCGCTACTAAGCGAGGATACAGCGGCAATCGCTTCAATGGCGGATTGTAGCTCAGTGGCCTCAGTGGTGAAGAGTGAACTCCGTTCTTGCTCGTTGGCAGATTGTAGCTCTAAAGAACGGAGCTCAGTGGCGAAGAGTGAACTCCGTTCTTCTTCGCCTACTTCGCCTGTTTGACACTCGCTGTGTTGTGAGTGCCAATCCTCCAGCCGCTCACTTAAGCGACTGACTTTGTGGACTCCGCAATAGTAGCGAGCGACCCCTATCTGTTTCTTGTTAGTACAAGCGTGCTTTTTGAAGGCGTCAGCTCGGAATACCTTCCGGCATTGACACAGTTTGAAACTGGTCTTCATATTATTGTATTTCGGCATTTCTGAAGCGAAAAACGGAAAACAATGATTTTTACACTTAGTGAGGAATGATAGATTTGAGTGTAGTGAGTGGCACTCGATCCCGTCGACAGCCCGAAGGCCTTGTACTGATCACTAGGGAAGTGAGAGATCTTCCCCGATACCCGCTATTTACAGCTGAAGACATCATTGTCACTGCCCCGAAGTGGTAACAGCAACGCCGAGTCAAAGGTAGTGAACAGTAGCTGGGATCTAACCCCTCAAAGCTGCCTTAGACTTAGTTAAATTTGAAACATGATATCAGATTTGAACTTAGCATACTTGAAAACCTTGAGGAAACATCCCAAGTTATTGCTTTGATCAGCTTGATAGCAAGCCGTAGAGTGCTTGATTCACCAGCGTTTTGCAATGGAGATGTTTAGAGGCCACCCATGACAAGATAGCTAAGACTCAACCGATTGGCGTTCAAAGTGCTACGTTGAGAGCTGTGTCAAATGCCCAACATGAGTTGCCCCAGCGGTTACGGTCTTAAATATGACACATTCCCTTGCCACACTTATCACTACGGCATCGTCCGCCGTCCCGAAGGAACACCCTGTCAGTGGAATATTACAGCAAAACTCTCCATGTCTTGCTCGCTTTCAGTGAAAAGCCGCTTATACCATGAGAAGACTGGCTCAGACATCATTAAAAATGCTTTCATTGACTTCAGCAGGGTCGAAAACCCCAGAAAACCTCCAAAACTAGTGAATTTAAAATTTTCAACTTTTTAGCACTACTTATGAAATTTTATAAGTAGTCCATCACTTAGGGCAGGTCAATAGCGACCGAACCTTTTTTGAATCAAGTCAAACGGACTTGTAGAAGCAAAGTTACGAGCCTTTAAAGTTTTGGAGTCTTTTATGGCCTGGAGACGAAGGCCATCTCCTGGCGAACCTCTAAGTCTGACGGCTTAGCTGATATCAGCAATGAAATTTTCTAAGTCGGTTTCTTACAGAAACTTGGAATTTGGAATGTCCGAAGCTATCATCGGAGCTCAGAGAGACGACCTACCTCTGACAATCGTTCTCCTCTAAATGACAAGTCTCCGTCGGTTCCCAGCTTATATAGTGTGTGACGATCAGCTGATGACGTAATACCCATCATCCAAACACCAAAAATCCCGTCTATCTCCGGTTCTAGTGCTCCGATTGAGCTAGAAATACACCATTTCCATGTAGAATTTGACGCTGAATCCGAATCTGGCCTCCGTTTTCCCATCCGATGCTTCGTTTTGGCTCTACAGTAGGCAGCCATCGCAAAAATTCTAACTCTGTCGTTTTTCCGAAAAATGTTGAAAATTTTTCTCTCCGATTGACTTGAAACTCTCCGATTGACATGAAACTCACCATACAGATAAAGAATTTGACGCTGATTCCAAATCTGAAATCCGTTTACCCATCCGAGCCTTCGTTTTGAAGCTACAGCCCAAAACGTCCCAAATTCTAACTCTGTCGTTTTTCGCCAATGTCCCAAAATCTTAAATGGCGTCTCACATCTAAACGAAGACAGATAGGAACAAGCCGATTCTTTCACTGAATTTGTCTCACTCTTAGCTTTCAAACGAGCTATCGCACGACAAAATCCATCCACTGGAAGCCAAAATCGAAGCAAGCTGTCCAGAGGGGGGGGGAGGTCAGTGAAATTTCAGAATTTGATGAAAAATGTTTTGGTGACGGTCCCAGGTCGAAATTCCACACTTTGGAAAATTTTCAAAATTTTACCCATACAAAGTCACTCTGACACTTAGGATTTTTTCAGGTAAGCGAGCTCCGACCTAAAATCTTGTAACCGCTCTAACTTTTGAACGAAGACAGATAGGAACAAGCCGATTCTTTCACTGAATTTGTCTCACTCTTAGCTTTCAATCGAGCTATCGCACGACAAAATCCATCCACTGGAAGCCAAAATCGAAGCAAGCTGTCCAGAGGGGGGGGGGAGGTCAGTGAAATTTCAGAATTTGATGAAAAATGTTTTGGTGACGGTCCCAGGTCGAAATTCCACACTTTGGAAAATTTTCAATATTTTACCCATACAAAGTCACTCTGACACTTAGGATTTTTTCAGGTAAGCGAGCTCCGACCTAAAATCTTGTAACCGCTCTAACTTTTGAACGAAGACAGATAGGAACAAGCCGATTCTTTCACTGAATTTGTCTCACTCTTAGCTTTCAATCGAGCTATCGCACGACAAAATCCATCCACTGGAAGCCAAAATCGAAGCAAGCTGTCCAGAGGGGGGGGGAGGTCAGTGAAATTTCAGAATTTGATGAAAAATGTTTTGGTGACGGTCCCAGGTCGAAATTCCACACTTTGGAAAATTTTCAAAATTTTACCCATACAAAGTCACTCTGACACTTAGGATTTTTTCAGGTAAGCGAGCTCCGACCTAAAATCTTGTAACCGCTCTAACTTTTGAACGAAGACAGATAGGAACAAGCCGATTCTTTCACTGAATTTGTCTCACTCTTAGCTTTCAATCGAGCTATCGCACGACAAAATCCGTCCACTAGAAGCCAAAATCGAAGCAAGCTGTCCAGAGGGGGGGGGGACGTCAGCAGAAAATTTTTTCTCTCCGATTTCGCTGGAAACATCCTTCCTAACCCAAAATTTCACGTAGATTCCGAATCTGGCCTCCGTTTTCTCATCCGATGCTTCGTTTGGGCGCTACACACCAAAACGTCCCAAATTCTAACTCTGTCGTTTTTTCGAAAAATGTTGAAAATTTTTTCTCTCCGATTGACTTGAAACTCACCATACAGATAAAGAATTTCACGCTGATTCCAAATCTGAAATCCGTTTTCCCATCCGAGCCTTCGTTTTGAAGCTACAGCCCAAAACGTCCCAAATTCTAACTCTGTCGTTTTTCGCCAATGTCCCAAAATCTTAAATGGCGTCTCACATCTAAACGAAGACAGATAGGAACAAGCCGATTCTTTCAGTGAATTTGTCTCACTCTTAGCTTTCAAACGAGCTATCGCACGACAAAATCCGTCCACTGGAAGCCAAAATCGAAGCAAGCTGTCCAGAGGGGGGGGGGAGGTCAGTGAAAATTTTTCTCTCCGATTGACTTGAAACTCACCATACCGATGCAGAATTTCACGCTGAATCCGAATCTGGCCTCCGTTTTCTCATCCGATGCTTCGTTTGGACGCTACACACCAAAACGTCCCAAATTCTAACTCTGTCGTTTTTCGAAAAATGTTGAAAATTTTTACTCACCGATTGCCTTGAAACTCACCCTACCGATGCAGAATTTCACGCTGAACACGAATCCGACCTCCGTTTTCTCATCCGACCACTCCTTCCACTCGAAACAACCCATTTTACAACCCAACATTCAGCACGAAAAACATCACACACTATAGCCTCAAGACTAATCCTGGCGGTCGCCCAAGTCCACCACGACACTCAGACCCAAAGCACCACGGCGGCCGACCACGACACTCTGCCGTTCCAGAGGGGGGGGGAGGGGAGGGGGAGGGGAGGGGGAGGGGAGGGGGGGGAGTCAGCGATGGCGGCCATCTTGCGCTATCTGGTGTTTGTCACTTCCTTACTACTGTTAGTAGCTCAGGTATCGCACAGTGTACTGTGCAGAGCTCAAAGAATTACTTTTGAAGGTATTTGAAAATCATGAATGACTTCCGTTGCCGCAAAGGTCGGTGGTGATGCCATCCAGTGCATGCACTAGGTGACATGCTACGCGTAATTCACGCGTAATTACGGAGCACCAAAAACATCCGTGGTTAAGGACATTCTATTCTTCTACCCGCGTGCATGCGCGCTGCACTAGGAGTCAGAAATCACTTTATCTGATGCTATTAAAACATGGGGAATGTTTATGAATACGCGCGGGCAAGCGTTTATAGTTTGCGGGTCGTCTACAGTTGTCTGCGATGCCGCTTGAACCACGGATGAACCGCTAAGCATGTTCTGTCTTCCCTGAGCATGAAATTGAGGTCCTATCACATTGTTTAGCCTCTGATACATGCAGACACATGAGACGCAAAGTCTATATAACAGGACTGCCAACTATACTAACTTATATAAGAGATGTTGCAGCAACTTCCCGCATAGCCACGGATGTTTGGGGTCATGTGTAATTACGCGTAGTTTACGCGTGAATTACGAGTGATTGAGCGTGGCATGTCACCTAGTGTGAAATCTTGCTCTGTCAAGCATTCCTATTCAACTTCAGATAGGATTCAGATGGTCTTATGCCAGGTTAAGAAAATTTCGTGTCAACTTCAAGAAATTTGCGTCAAGAAAAGATTTTCGACTGAAAGTGAATTGCTTTTTCATGTAAGCAACAGCAATGAGACCGTCTCGGGCGTAATGTGATTTAAAACATGATTCTTTAAGGGATTGTACTGCCATCCACGCCTTTCATGCATTCACATTTATAACATAAGCAAGTTGTAAAAAATTACTCTACTGTCAAGTTCTATGCAAATTGCAATTTTAATATGCGCTTTGGAGGAGCCATCACACACGATTAACGTGAGGGTAAGAGGTGATGTTCTCAAACAAACAAGTATTTCATTCTTGTCTCTGATGTGACCTTTGGTGCGCATGTGTGATCGAGGCTACGAAGGTTTGTCTTCTCTACTGAATCAGCGAGTGAAAAGACAATCCTTTTTTCACTCGCTGATTCATTCCCTCAACTATTGCAAGTTTTGCATGTACTGCTGTCTCTGTACTTTTGTTAGACGGAAAAAGTTGATATCAAGACAGTGACAGCTATGCACGAGAATAAATAATTTCTTTGTATTATACTTCGGGTCTAGTTATAAGCCGGAGTCCGTGCTAAAATGATAGGACTCCGGGACTCCGACTCTGCATCTCTGCTTCGAAACATATAAAGAATACACAAGCAGCATGATATGCATATACTTGGATGAAACAGCTGTAGCTGATTGTGATGCACAAAGGGATGTTTAAAAATAGTTCATCCAGACAGAAAAACATAGTTGTACAGAAGGCGGATGATAGGCGTTTACAACAACAATTGGGGAGTTATTTTGAGTCAGCTGCTATAGACGCACTGAAAGCCACAGAAACTCTTCCTCATCGTCATCAAATTCGTCAATTTGTGAATCGGGAGTAGCACATGAGACATAAGATATCACACCACCACCAGTTTTTCAATCTTTATTTTTCTTCCTGATGTTTTTTAGACATTTCTAATAAGACCTGATTCTTTTATTAATTGTTAAATAATGCATGATTTTGCAAGGCTTTCTATGTCCACAGGTTAATAAGTTCCACGAAGAAGGTAATTATTTTCCTGGTTGGAAATTATGAACCTGGTTGCAGACTTCAAAAAAAGTCATGCATTGTAACAGATAATGCATAGATATCTTCGGTCATTATTTGTCATAATGAGCTCGAGCCTTCGGCTCTCGGTAATTATAGCAAATAATGACCTCAAATCTATGCATTATCTATTACTGTAGATATCTATTGTTGTGTGTGGTTCGACCATAGCGTGATTGCGTGTCTGACAAGCGTTCAGCATGCTGGTTCTCCCATGTAGCGTTTGCTTAATAGAGTCATTCTTGTTCTGGTCAAGCTGGTGTTTTGACGACAAGCTATCACGGCAGTAATGGAATGACATGATTAGATCATTTGATGGTTCTGACGGTCAGAATATGGAGACATGGTTGGCAAAAATTAAGCTCGTTGTTAAACTCAAAAAGATCAGTGAATTACATTCCTTCTTGCCATTATACCTGGAGGGTGCAGCATTTGCTGTGTATGATCAACTCCTGATAAATCTAAAGATGGCGTAAAAATTGAAGAAGCATTACTATCCGCTTTTGCTCAGGACAAGTTCAAGGCGTATGATTCTTTTCGACAGCGTTCATGGTTACCTGTGGAATCGGTCGATGCATATTTAGCCGATCTCAGGCGTCTTACTCGTCTTGCTGGTATAGAGTCGGAAGACCTTCTGAGGTGCGCTTTTATGTGGTTTGCCGAATGATGTCTCAGCTCAGCTACGTGCAACGGTCAACATTTCCCTATTGCATTTGGCAACCGTTGCAGAGCAAGCACGTATTCACATGTCAGATTGGTTGCCCCACGGAGCGTTCGTCGCTGTGAGCAAGAGCGGGTCAGTCCGAGCGAAAGTTGGACCATGTTTCATCTGTGGTGGTAATCATCTTACCAGAAACTGCAATTTTCTTCGAAGAAACAAAGAAGTCATCTGTTGGATCTGCGGATTGAGAGGGCATGTAAGTCGTGACTGTCAATCGGGAAACGAGTCGGGGGAGTCGTCTGCGCCAACGGCTCCCCGACATATGTGAAGGCGCTGTCAGTTGTGACTGTCGTCTTAAATGGTATACGTATTCGTGCTCTGGTCGATACGGGGTGCAGTCAGACTATAATATCAATGCATCTTGTAAAGAAGTTTGCCCCGTGCGGTAAAGGTATTCTGACTGTCGATGGGAAGATGGTGAATTGTTGGACAAGTCCTGTGGAGTTGCAGATTGACCAAAAACAGCTGAATGTTGATGTACTGGTTTTGGAGAGAATGCTGACTTACTTCGATCTGGTGATTGGAATGGACGTCATTAACAAGATGGGTGGTGTCACTGTTCGAGACAGCATGGTGAAATTCTTTGACACCTATAATCCTCCAGCAGTGCAGCAACCTCAAGCAAAAATGTGTAAGAGTGCATTTGACTCTATAGACCCATTAGAAATTGACGATGTCGACTTTCATGCATATTTCAACGGTGACGGGATTATTTGATGGAAATGGAATAGCAATGGCGACATCGACCATAGCGTGATTGCGTGTCTGACAAGCGTTCAGCATGCTGGTTCTCTCATGTAGCGTTTGCTTAATAGTCATTCTTGTTCTGGTCAAGCTGGTGTTTTGACGACAATTACTAAATGTGTTTTCGAATTATGAATCATCATATTTTTCTGATGCTCATAATAGCCATCGACATGGCATCGTCTAATTTAGTGTCGATGATGCTACTATCTATGCCCTATGTATCCACTCAGACAAATTCTTGCATAATGAAGATTGCAGAGTGAAAGTTCTTGCAGAAATTGTTATTGGTGAAATGAGGCTCAATATTATGTCGCATTTATTTACACATTCATTTCATGTTTAATAAATGGGTGTTCTACCTTATAGTACTTGCATATATACAAGAATTCTCTACTATTTGAATTAACAGACCTGCCAACTGTTCCGATTTCGTCGGGACTGTCCCGATTAAATTGCCATTTTCAGCAGTCCCGATTTTCTGACTAATGTCCCGATATTTTCATTTTTGCACAAATTCACATTTTTTATGTTGTAAGATCTAGTCAGTTTTTAAATAAATCCAGCAAAATAATTAAAAAATTTGCGCTGCGCGCATTCCATATTCACATGCGTGCTATTAACAACAATGGAATTAAATAACGATTGATCAAATTGCCATGCAAAAGATGTGCGGCTAATCGGATTCGAACCTACGACCAAGGTTAACTAGACCTGTGCTCTAACCAACTGAGCTACGAGCCACTTATGCGATTGTGTCAATTGGCAGGATCAAACCCTCACCACCACACATCAGTTGTCAAGGCAATAATAATCAATGAATAAGTAACACGTCACAATTGTGACCGCCGACATTAAGGCAAGTAGCGGGAATCGATTGTCCACCAAAGCATCTTAGGCCATGTCGTGAATGCAATTCTCATACTCATTCTGTGGAGGCCGCATTCCACTTGCCAGCTTGCTTGCCTCCTAGCAGCAATATTTCTATGTTTGCTTGACTTCTTATGACTTTCATGTTGATTGTACTGTAATGCTAATTCCTAGTTTTTTTGCTTATCTCTCTATGGCTCATCCTAGTGCCTGTCTAAATTTCAAATGTGTAGTTGTTGCTCTTCGAATGAGTTTGCTTCTTGTTGCCTCCATAATAAGTTTGGTAAGTAAATTGGAATTGTAGTATGTTTTTAATGTGAATCTGGAAATATGTTTGATTCTCTTGCAGATACCGCCAAATAGCAAAGTTGTTTTCGACACAAGAATCGTTTTTGTGGCGCGTTTATACATTCAGACATGGCATTACACTTCATACAGGGGAATACAATTAAATGCGCCTGCTTTATAAGAAAAATATCAACAGAGTCGCGGATTAAGCGGAGGAACCATTTCGAGATGTCTTGGATTTCACTATCCTGCTTTGATTTTCTTGTCGACTAGGTGTGGAGTTCAAAAGATGCGAAGGAGACCATGCTTTCTTCGCTAGACTTACATCAAGGCCATCAATAAATCTCCTTTTGCGAGGTAGGCCATGTCTTCTGCTCAAGTAATCTTCAAAGTTGATTAGATTCATTATACGGCATCTTGTGATGTTGCACCGGACATGGCATCCGTGCTTGCAATTGATCTTATCATGGTGCAGTACACACTCCATAGCACGGTCCTCAGACGGTCACAATGCGTCTACGACCTGGAGGGTCGACTCGACTTTCCCTGATGAAATGTCTCTACCAATAGAGAGTGGTGGATTGAAGTAGATTACATAGATATGCACAGATAATAAAAAAATGCATGGCACTTTTTCATTACTATGATCAACAAGCGTTCGATAATATCTATTACATAAACCATAGACTTCTAAATTTCTATGCATAAACATTAGACTTCTAGTGAATCTTTTAGCCCCGTACATCCAAGATTTTTGTTTTTCTGCAGTTGCTCTGGTGTGTATGCAATCCTTGATGTTATTAACAATTCCATCATAGCCGGAAATTGAACATGCTTATGAGCTTCTACTAAACAAGCATTTGAAGCTAAAGTAGTGAACGAATTACATGCAATTTCCTATGTTGGTTGTGAAATCTCATACATTGTCAATATATTTCCCACATCACTTGCTAAGTTCAAAGTTGATGCAAATACGGTCTAATTTGTTTTCCACCGTCTCATGAAGACGCTGGAATAATCGTTCGTTTTACTTATTACTGTATCGGAAGCTCTGCTAATCAACTTGAGAGGAACAAACAAATGAACACAAAATGACAGAATTAAAGGGAAGATTTTCTAGAGAATCGCTTGCTATGTACTTTAGTATATGTATATAAACTTTTGTATATAAACTTTGTATATTAACAGTACATGAATTGTGTATATTTCATTCTATGCGCGCAACACACTACTTACTGCACATCCACGCGTGGAAATTACTAGTCGTTCACCCATTATCATAATATGGATTTCTTCCCAATTTCAGATGACTGGCAAAAATATCGATAGATTGCACATGTACATTAAATTCTCGCCGATTTCCTCCATCATTATACTTCTTATTGAAGAGTCTGTCAACATCTATGATCTCCAGATATCTATGACTAGGCTGGTGTAATTTAAACAATTGTGCCTGTTTGTAATTTTATAAATAAAAAGCTCACAGAATGCTTTCGAAGTCATAATAAAGTTTATTGAAATTAGGAAGAAAAATGTAAACCTGACATGTTTCGACTGGTCTTGTCAAAGGTAACCCAGCATGTGAAATTGCATTGAAAGATAGACACTTTTTAAGAAGGAGAAAGTTGAGATACAGGTCAACACGCGATAGCAGCGGCAGACTGTGAGTCACCCGATTACCATGGCAAGCGAAGATTAATCACATAGTCCTTTTGCTTGCACAGGTTGGGATTATCACGTCTAATAAACAATGCCTCGAGGATACGTAAAATGCGGTCATTGTAAAAGTGGCATACAATCTCAAACTTGCTGATAGGGTCATTCGGAACACTACAGCAGCTGAGCACATGTTCAGTAATTGCAGAGCGAGAAATTCCTAAATGACCATTCAAGAACCGCCTGGGTATGTGCTCCCGAGATCGAACTGTCAGGGGTCGTGACGTCCTGCGCTGGTGTAATCAAAGAATTAGATTGTTTAACTGTATCACTTTGCTAGAAGTGCAAACTGATTCAAACAGATGGCACATGCAGGAACTTAATAAGTGGGCAAAAAGAAATTTTTAATATCTTACAGAGATAGGAAAAATAGTCGTGCGTCGCTTGCGGATTGCTCTGAATTCCTTCAAAATGTTCCGATCGCCACGACTCCTTCAGAATCGATGAATTCAGATCATTGAGCAAAAGTTTTCTCGATAATGTTGGGTCCTCCGATCATTTTAAAAAAAGTTAGCAGGCGCATGAAAAAACGTTCGCAAACTTCTCTGTCGAACTTGACATCGTCTGTGTCTCTTTGCTGTGTGATCCGGTTGATAACAGTCACTGAAACTTTGCACAATTTGGCGTGTTTAATGTTGAACTGGCTGCTCATTGTTCGATTGCTATGGTATTTAGTCAGCAGATTGTGCCATTTCATTTACGTTACATGTTCCAATGCTTCCCTTCTAGTCAAACAGAAGAAGAGACGACCTGTCTAATTCTGTGGGTGTAATACTTGATGATCTACTTGATACACATGATCTAAACACATGCATCACATCATTAGCTTCAATTAATTCAAAGACATTTGCTGGCTGACTACTAACTACGACTAAGAAATGAGAAAATCTAGCACTCTTTCAGTTTGAAAATGTCAGATGTCTCATTTTAGAACTCTTTGGAGTTAAAAGCATAGTACTTAATTCGTACTCTGGCTTATGTACTTGCAATTCGATGATAGAGTTGCCACTGTCAGTTTTCAATTAACTCATAGATTCAGAGAAATGGGGTTTTGGACTACAAGCAGATTTTGACGAAATCCTATTGCAGAGAGCAATTCATGTTAATTTTTGGCATGGATTTGGGGGTTTTCAACTAAGCTGATTCCGAACTTGCTGCACGTTATAGACTTCTCTCGTCAAATGCATTTCACGGATTGACATAGTCTTACGGATGAGTTGCATTTTGGTGGTAAACTATTCTTCATCATGAGAAAAGTCTTATGCGCAATCATGAGTAAATATCTGCACAGACACAGCTCGTGTTGATAATGACGGAAATCACCGTCGTTGCATTCTGCCTTGAAAGATGAATCGTTTTTGTCTTCCTCGTTTATTCTCATTTCTGAGACAGATGATCTTGTTGAAGACGAGGTGATAGACAAATATCTGAATGATGACTGATTGTATCTACAAGAAATGATCCGAAGGGTGAAATTGCTGATAATCCATTGCAGTCACTGTGTGTCGACCTGATTGATTCATTTTATTGCAAAGATCACTCTCCGTTTCCGATAAGAGGAACCGAACTTATGTATGAAACATTGTGCATGTGATGACCGTTTCAGAGTCTTGAAACCACTCGTCGGCTACGGTCGAAAGGCCCCTCATACAAGCTCCTTCCGGTAGCTCTGTTTGGGATTCTCCCATCGTTTATAGATTGCAGACACATGTGAATAATTTTCAATTAAATGAAATCCGAATGCGTTTCCGCTTTGCAGGTGGCTTCACGATGGTCAGAGGAGACTATGTGGAAAACAACAGAAAAATACATCGTCAAAAAACACTGCGCATCGTCACAATGAAATCCGAGTTTCAATTTCAAATGATGTATCGATAAAATGCACCATTCGTGGAAAGTAGCATAAATTTCAGAAATAATCATCGAGTCGTTATTTGGGAAATTTGATTTTACTTTTAAAACTACTCATAAGTAGTATATTGTAAATATTGCGAGTTTATTACCTTGAGGAAAAATCCGAATCAGTTTTTCTATGATAGAGTCATTTACGCATCTGTGAAATTTCTAGGTATTCGGATTTTGTCTTCCGATTGTTTGGATAAGTCAAAATTTGAATTCAAATTTGTCATAAAATCCATATTTTTGCATTCCATGATAGATCTCTTTAAAAGTGGTCGAATTGCATAAGACAAGTGCATCCTTTCAAACGAGGGTCTAGTGATGTATTGACATCGGAAAGCTCTCATTCGGATTTTTTCTCAAGATAATAAACTCGCAATATATACAATATACTACTTATGAGTAGTTTTTAAAGTACAATCAAATTTCCCAAATAACGACTCGATGATTATTTCTGAAATTTATGCTACTTTCTACGAATGGCGCATTTTATCGATACAGCATTTGAAATTGAAATTCGGATTTCATTGTGACGATGCGCAGTAAGTACAAACTATATACGTAAGTAGTATGAAATGTACCATTTCGCTATTTTTCGTAAACTGCTCGATGTATTTTCCACATAGTCTCCTCTGACCATAGGGAAGCCACCTGCAAAGCGGAAACGCATTCGGATTTCATTTAATTGAAAATTATTTACATGTGCAGACAAGTCTTGTATGAACGCATAGCAGGCGCTATCATGCAGTCAGCTTACAATATAAAAAGCTGCTTTGCATTCGCCTGACCTGGCGCTCATGTGCAGCTCATTTTTCTGTGGCTAGGCGAACTGGAACTGCAGTTTTTTATGTATATCAGCCAAGCGGAAAGCCAGGATATGCGCTCTTATCAGAGAATCTTTTTGCACAGTCCTTCCACTTATTCTACCACTTGTTCCGCTTGTCACAGGCGAGTCTGGGCTATTGGGAGCCGTACTGACGACTCTGGTCGCAGCGTGGGTTGTCCCGAGGTGTGTGAAGCTCACCGCTGCTCGGAGGAGACCATTGGCAGCTCCAAAACCTGACGATCCGGCTCCTTCAAGGCAAGGGCATGGGCTGACATGACCACGAAACGAAGTGTCTACGGCTGCTGAGGAATTTAGCACAACCCTATTTTACCGCGATGGGTGTTCCTAAACAGTTTTGATGTTGCTCCAAATTGCTCCGTGTTCAGTGTATGCACTATACAGTGAGCAATGCCGAGGAGAGGATGTGGAATCATCAAGTGAACTAATTTTCGTACGCCTGCTACTTTCTTTAATAATGATCGGAAGGGCCAACATGATGGAGAAACCTTGTGCGCAATGATCTGAAGTCTTCGAATCTGAAGTAATTTTGGCAATCGAAGCACTTTGCTGGAACTCTCATTAGTCCGCAAGCGACGCACGACTTTTTTCCTATCTCTGTAAGGTATTAGGAATTCCTTTTTGCCCACTTAATAGGTTCCTCGATGTGCCGGCGATTTCGTATTAATCACACTTCTAGCAAACCGAAGCAGATAAACAAAATATTTAATTATATGATGATTGAACGTGGTGCAAAGAAACATCAGAATCCATCCATCATCTGATAGCAGGCTGCAATAATTCGGAAGTTTTTAGCCTACGGAAGAAATGGATCATTACGGAATGGAAAGACATCCACAAGAACTATCTTCATTCCAAAAGTGGGAGGTTTTGTTGACTTGAGTCCTTTCATGTGCACCTCGCATCCTTTCTTGTGGAAAAGAAAAGAAAAGATTTAACTGGTGACGTCTGAGGCCATCTCTCCTGTTTGAGAGACTTTGCAGACTTCCTTCCCATGAAGATGTTTTTACCTGTTCCCAATGTCCTTCATCAGACAAATATTGACAACCTCTTCTCTCTGTTGATCAAAGGAGAAGGTAGCAAATACAACAAACCATACTGACCCACAATGTCTTTCTCGCCGTCGTTGATCAACATTGAGCAGCTCATTAGTGGTCGGTGGATGAGACGACACATGAAAAGACAACAATTCCGGGTTAGAATCACAAAATGATTTCTCTTTGAGCTATTTCAAGTTGAGGTCATTGTAAAGGCCTAAAGCACGCATTCACCTGCTGGAGACAATATTATTGTTGACAAGACATCCACAGCATAACTTTGATGGAATAAGTGAATTAATTCAGTCCGGGAACTTTTATTGCAGAAATAATGAGAACTATGTTTATAGATCCATGTAACAGCCAAATTTCAACATTACAAAAACGGAAGAACTACGGAATATTTGAGAATTCAAATTGAATGGAAACAAATAGAACAAATGATCAATAAAGATACAGAGATCTATATACCACTGTTATGACGTCATGCAAGAGAAAGCGAATCAATAACAAATAAACTTACTAAAGGCAGAAGGCACGTAACTCACATTGCAAAATATGATGCAGACAGACAAAGTGTAAATAAGATAAAAAAAGACGGAAAAATTCAATGAGAAAAGAAAATCATCAAACCAAAGACAAAACATGTTTGAGTTCCTTGTTGGCATATCATCGATTGTGACAGCTTTAAAGGAAATGTGTTCTCCTCCCACTTTCAGTACTGAGTGTTACTCGTTTTTCTTTTAATTTGCCTCTTTACATTCTGGATCTCATGGAGTCTCTTTACATCTCTCATCTTCGTCCGTTACTTAGTTAGTGTTCAAAAAGAAACAAATGTGGTAGGAAAATAGATGTAAAAGGAATTATTTGGGAAATCCAGAAATCATTTGAAGCTGGGACATTCCCATAACGACGTCTAAATGTTTCATAATTTTAATAAACTTATATTTAATAAGACTTAAGGTTTGCCCTTAAGAGGACAGGTGGTGCGTTCCCACCGGCAGACATTAAACGTTCAAGGCGCGTCAAACTTTTGACTATCCTAGGACTACATTTTAGAGCCAAACTTGATGAGATCGGTGTGGAGGACCTTCCCACTAGTCCATTTTTCAATCAGCGCTTCTAAAGCGGGGCTGGACCTTACCCCTAATGGTCCTTTGACTTGTGATCCTCGACAAATGCATGAATGCATGAAGGTCTTTAAGCACAAAGACTTGACGGATCTAACTGCGTGCCGGGCGGACCTTCCCGGGGTCCATAACATAGCGCTATACGGGCTGGACTTCACCCTTAAGTGTACGAGATCGTACAAGGCCGCTTAACAAGTGATCTCCTTGGTCAAAGTTTCAGGCTCGATTGATTAGGAACTTATATATAAATAGACACTTAGTAATCACCATGTCAACCCCATGGAGACCAGTAACCGACACAGTCCATTCATCACACTAGGGCAAAAAAAAATAGAAATAAAACAATAGCCAGTCGTCCATGAAATTGCTATCATTTTGTGGACAAGTACCGGTACTTTATGATTTACAGTGCTAAATACATGTAGTTCATGAATAAGTCCTATGTGAGTAAATTGCAAAACAATGCTAGCCATTTGAAAGAGCTTTCAGTATTAACATTTACTGGACTCAGATACCACACGCGCTGTGGTAAAGCTGTTAGGCGACCTGTGACTCAGTCCTAGCTAAATTGATGTCCAGTGGTGGCACTTGGCCAAAATCATATTCGTGAAGATAAGATGCATGTTTGGCTTCGACGATAGATTCTGCGCCTCAGATAATGAGGAATATTGGTAAAACTAGGAATATAGACGGCTAGTTGAATGCAGGTGAAATTAGAGATATAAGGCGTGAAATGACTTCAAAAGAATATACGACTCCTTTATTGATGAGGTCAATCAACTGGGGTAGAATGATTGGGTGCAATCGCTGTTTTCTCCGATATGAGGAATCCTTCTGCATATTTCATCTCCGCAAGTCGCATTTTCCTGTGGTTTTCGTAAAACGAAGCCGCTGAAACTGCGAGTGACTCTAGGCACATTTTCAAACTCTACTTCTTAAGGTTAGCTCTCATTCTATGGCTTACCCATTAATCATTGGATTTGGCCTAATGGAAGCTAAAATTCATGATCTACTCGTATTTTGAGATATTCGCATTTTTTCAAAACCTTTCTCTACAAACATGATACATGATATCTTTGAGCAAAGTCCCACGATTTTCAATGTGAGAATACCACACATACAAAGTCTGTGATCTTTTACCACAGACATCGAACACTATTTGAACTTCAAATGTTTGTCAATACTACTTTTCTAATCAAGTTTAGTCGGCGTTAATGACGGGTTTTGACACTATTGTTACCAGGTATAATAGTTATTTTACAACAGTGCATTGATTCGCTTCTTTAACAGCATTCCAAGAGTTTGGATATCTTAAATGCCCTGAGCCCGTTAGTCGTGTGAAGGCTATGTAAAATCTTTAATACCGAGTTCGAATGCTCATGATGAAGCAATCTCGCGCACGAGGTGTGTAGAGAATTTTAATATTGCCGGCCGTTATACGGTTGATTTAAATACAGATGTCTATGATTATCTAGAGCATTTGAATAGAAATTTAGCCGGACTAATATTGTAATTATCTTATTCACTATGTCTATAGATATCTTTTAATTATCTGAGTTTCTATACTTAAGCAGGACTAAGAGCAGTCATGATTCTGGCTTTGATTTAACGACACTCCTTCCTGTGCAGTGGAGTAAAGATTGTCTCCCGCGCGGGCAATAATCTGTCTAGAG
>CAJQUW010010255.1:0-59254 GCA_907163375.1 Prostheceraeus crozeri
CTGCCAAGATTAAGTGGTATTCTGGGCGCGCGGACTCAGTGAGATGTTTTCCTGAAGATTGACATCGGTCATCGCAGTTGAGTCTTCATCAATGCAGAGGAACTGCCGAGGAACTTGCCAGATTAAGTGGTATTCTGGGCGGCGATAACTCCAGATGAAGATATTTCATGAAGACTGACTCGTCATCGCGTTGAGCTACATCACTGCCGAGGTACTGCCGAGGACTGCAAGATCAAGTGGTATTCTGGGCGGCTAACGTCAGTGAGATGGTTTCCTGAAGGATTGACTCGTCATCGCGTTGGAGCTCATCACTGCCGAGGAACTGCCAAGTTATACTGCCAGATTAAGTGGTATTACCTGGGCGGCGCGACTCAGTGTGATGTTTCCTAGAAGATTGACATCGTCATTCGCTGTTGATCTCATCACATGAGGAAGGGGGGGGGGGGGGGGGGGGGGGGGGGGGAGGGTGGTAGGGGGGGGGGGGGGGGGGCCAGATTACAAGTTGGTACTTCTGGGCGGCGGACTCCAGTTGTGATGTTTTCCTGAAGATTTGATCCTTCGTCATCGCGTTGATCTCATCACTGCCGAGGAACTGCAGATTATAAGTGGTATTCTGGGCGGCGCGGACTCAGTGAGATGGATCCTGAAAGATTGACCGTCATCGCGTTGAGGCTCTATCACTGCCGTAGGAACTGCCAGATTAAGTGGTATTACTGGGCGGCGGACTCAGTGTTGGATGTTTCCTGAAGGATTGACTCGTCATCGCGTTGATTCTCATCACTGCCGAGGAAACTGCCAGATTAAGTGGTATTCTGGGCGGCGGACTCAGTGAGATGTTTCCTGAAGACTGGACTCGTCATCGCGTTGAGCTCATCACTGCCGAGGAACTGCCAGATTAAGTGGTATTCTGGGCGGCGGGACTCAGTGAGATGTTTCCTGAAGACTGACTCGTCATCGCCGTTTCGTTGAGCTCATCACTGCCGAGGAACTGCCGAGGAATGCCAGATTAAGTGGTATTCTGGGCGGCGGACTCAGTGTGATGTTTCCTGAAGATTGACTCGTCATCGCGTTGAGCTCATCACTGCCGAGGTACTGCCAGATTAAGTGGTATTATGGGCGGCGGACTCAGTGTGATGTTTCCTGAAGATTGACTCGTCATCGCGTTGAGCTCATCACTGCCGAGGAACTGCCAGATTAAGTGGTATTCTGGGCGGCGGACTCAGTGTGATGTTTCCTGAAGATTGACTCGTCATCGCGTTGATCTCATCACTGCCGAGGAACTGCCAGTATAATAAAAGTATTAGGCCCCGGCAGATTATATATTAAAATTAAGTGGTATTCTGGGCGGCGGACTCAGTGTGATGTTTCCTGAAGACTGACTCCCCATCGCGTTGAGATCATCAATGCGAGGAGGAACTGCCAGATTAAGTGGTATTCTGGGCGGCGGACTCAGTATGATGTTTCCTGAATTTTGACTCACCATCGCGTTGAGATCATCACTGCGAGGAACTGCCAGATTAAGTGGTATTCTGGGCGGCGGACCTCAGTGAGATGTTTCCTGAAGACTGACTCGTCATCGCGTTGATCTCATCACTGCGAGGAACTGCCAGATTAAGTGGTATTCTGGGCGGCGGACTCAGTGAGATGTTTCCTGAAGATTGACTCGTCATCGCGTTGATCTCATCACTGCCGAGGAACTGCCAGATTAAGTGGTATTCTGGGCGGCGGACTCAGTGAGATGTTTCCTGAAGACTGACTCGTCATCGCGTTGAGGTCATCACTGCCGAGGAACCGCCAGATTAAGTGGTATTCTGGGCGGCGAACTCAGTGAGATGTTTCCTGAAGACTGACTCGTCATCGCGTTGAGCTCATCACTGCCGAGGAACCGCCAGATGAAGTGGTATTCTGGGCGGCGGACTCAGTGAGATGTTTCCTGAAGATTGACTCGCCATCGTGTTGAGCTCATCACTGCCGAGGAACTGCGAGGAACTGCCAGATTAAGTGGTATTCTGGGCGGCGGACTCAGTGAGATGTTTCCTGAAGATTGACTCGTCATCGCGTTGAGCTCATCACTGCCGAGGAACCGCCAGATTAAGTGGTATTCTGGGCGGCGGACTCAGTGAGATGTTTCCTGTAGACTGACTCGTCATCGCGTTGAGCTCATCACTGCCGAGTAACTGCCAGATTAAGTGGTATTCTGGGCGGCGGACTCATTGAGATGTTTCCTGAAGACTGACTCGTCATCGCGTTGAGCTCATCACTGCAGAGGAACCGCCAGATAAGTGGTATTCTGGGCGGCGGACTCAGTGTGATGTTTCCTGAAGATTGACTCGTCATCGCGTTGAGCTCATCACCTGCCGAGGGTACTGCCGAGGAACTGCCAGATCAAGTGGTATTCTGGGCGGCTAACTCAGTGAGATGTTTCCTGAAGATTGGACTCGTCATCGCGTTGAGCTCATCACTGCCGAGGAACTGCCGAGGAACCGCCAGATTAAGTGGTATTCTGGGCGGCGGACTCAGTGTGATGTTTCCTGAAGATTGACTCGTCATCGCGTTGAGCTCATCACTGCCGAGGAACTGCCAGATTAAGTGGTATTCTGGGCGGCGGACTCAGTGTGATGTTTCCTGAAGATTGACTCGTCATCGCGTTGATATCATCACTGCCGAGTAACTGCCAGATGAAGTGGTATTCTGGGCGGCGGACTCAGTGAGATGTTTCCTGAAGACTGACTCGTCATCGCGTTGAGCTCATCACTGCCGAGGAACTGCCGAGGAACTGCCAGATTAAGTGGTATTCTGGGCGGCGAACTCAGTGAGATGTTTCCTGAAGATTGACTCGTCATCGCGTTGAGCTCATCACTGCCGAGGAACTGCCAGATTAAGTGGTATTCTGGGCGGCGGACTCAGTGTGATGTTTCCTGAAGATTGACTCGTCATCGCGTTGATCTCATCACTGCCGAGGAACTGCCAGATTAAGTGGTATTCTGGGCGGCGGACTCAGTGAGATGTTTCCTGAAGATTGACTCGTCATCGCGTTGAGCTCATCACTGCAGAGGAACTGCCGAGGAACTGCCAGATTAAGTGGTATTCTGGGCGGCGAACTCAGTGAGATATTTCCTGAAGACTGACTCGTCATCGCGTTGAGCTCATCACTGCCGAGGTACTGCCGAGGAACTGCCAGATCAAGTGGTATTCTGGGCGGCTAACTCAGTGAGATGTTTCCTGAAGATTGACTCGTCATCGCGTTGAGCTCATCACTGCCGAGGAACTGCCAAGTAACTGCCAGATTAAGTGGTATTCTGGGCGGCGGACTCAGTGTGATGTTTCCTGAAGATTGACTCGTCATCGCGTTGATCTCATCACTGCCGAGGAACTGCCAGATTAAGTGGTATTCTGGGCGGCGACTCAGTGTGATGTTTCCTGAAGATTGACTCGTCATCGCGTTGATCTCATCACTGCCGAGAACTGCCAGATTAAGTGGTATTCTGGGCGGCGGACTCAGTGAGATGTTTCCTGAAGATTGACTCGTCATCGCGTTGAGCTCATCACTGCCGAGGAACTGCCAGATTAAGTGGTATTCTGGGCGGCGGACTCAGTGTGATGTTTCCTGAAGATTGACTCGTCATCGCGTTGATCTCATCACTGCCGAGGAACTGCCAGATTAAGTGGTATTCTGGGCGGCGGACTCAGTGAGATGTTTCCTGAAGACTGACTCGTCATCGCGTTGAGCTCATCACTGCCGAGGAACTGCCAGATTAAGTGGTATTCTGGGCGGCGGACTCAGTGAGATGTTTCCTGAAGACTGACTCGTCATCGCGTTGAGCTCATCACTGCCGAGGAACTGCCGAGGAACTGCCAGATTAAGTGGTATTCTGGGCGGCGGACTCAGTGTGATGTTTCCTGAAGATTGACTCGTCATCGCGTTGAGCTCATCACTGCCGAGGTACTGCCAGATTAAGTGGTATTATGGGCGGCGGACTCAGTGTGATGTTTCCTGAAGATTGACTCGTCATCGCGTTGAGCTCATCACTGCCGAGGAACTGCCAGATTAAGTGGTATTCTGGGCGGCGGACTCAGTGTGATGTTTCCTGAAGATTGACTCGTCATCGCGTTGATCTCATCACTGCCGAGGAACTGCCAGATTAAGTGGTATTCTGGGCGGCGGACTCAGTGTGATGTTTCCTGAAGATTGACTCGCCATCGTGTTGAGCTCATCAATGCCGAGGAACTGCCAGATTAAGTGGTATTCTGGGCGGCGGACTCAGTATGATGTTTCCTGAATATTGACTCACCATCGCGTTGAGATCATCACTGCCGAGGAACTGCCAGATTAAGTGGTATTCTGGGCGGCGGACTCAGTGAGATGTTTCCTGAAGACTGACTCGTCATCGCGTTGATCTCATCACTGCCGAGGAACTGCCAGATTAAGTGGTATTCTGGGCGGCGGACTCAGTGAGATGTTTCCTGAAGATTGACTCGTCATCGCGTTGATCTCATCACTGCCGAGGAACTGCCAGATTAAGTGGTATTCTGGGCGGCGGACTCAGTGAGATGTTTCCTGAAGACTGACTCGTCATCGCGTTGAGGTCATCACTGCCGAGGAACCGCCAGATTAAGTGGTATTCTGGGCGGCGGACTCAGTGAGATGTTTCCTGAAGACTGACTCGTCATCGCGTTGAGCTCATCACTGCCGAGGAACCGCCAGATGAAGTGGTATTCTGGGCGGCGGACTCAGTGAGATGTTTCCTGAAGATTGACTCGCCATCGTGTTGAGCTCATCACTGCCGAGGAACTGCCGAGGAACTGCCAGATTAAGTGGTATTCTGGGCGGCGGACTCAGTGAGATGTTTCCTGAAGATTGACTCGTCATCGCGTTGAGCTCATCACTGCCGAGGAACCGCCAGATTAAGTGGTATTCTGGGCGGCGGACTCAGTGAGATGTTTCCTGTAGACTGACTCGTCATCGCGTTGAGCTCATCACTGCCGAGTAACTGCCAGATTAAGTGGTATTCTGGGCGGCGGACTCATTGAGATGTTTCCTGAAGACTGACTCGTCATCGCGTTGAGCTCATCACTGCAGAGGAACCGCCAGATTAAGTGGTATTCTGGGCGGCGGACTCAGTGTGATGTTTCCTGAAGATTGACTCGTCATCGCGTTGAGCTCATCACTGCCGAGGTACTGCCGAGGAACTGCCAGATCAAGTGGTATTCTGGGCGGCTAACTCAGTGAGATGTTTCCTGAAGATTGACTCGTCATCGCGTTGAGCTCATCACTGCCGAGGAACTGCCGAGGAACCGCCAGATTAAGTGGTATTCTGGGCGGCGGACTCAGTGTGATGTCTCCTGAAGACTGACTCGTCATCGCGTTGAGCTCATCACTGCCGAGGAACCGCCAGATTAAGTGGTATTCTGGGCGGCGGACTCAGTGTGATGTTTCCTGAAGATTGACTCGTCATCGCGTTGATCTCATCACTGCCGAGGAACTGCCAGATTAAGTGGTATTCTGGGCGGCGGACTCATTGAGATGTTTCCTGAAGACTGACTCGTCATCGCGTTGAGCTCATCACTGCAGAGGAACCGCCAGATTAAGTGGTATTCTGGGCGGCGGACTCAGTGTGATGTTTCCTGAAGATTGACTCGTCATCGCGTTGAGCTCATCACTGCCAAGGAACCGCCAGATTAAGTGGTATTCTGGGCGGCGGACTCAGTGTGATGTTTCCTGAAGATTGACTCGTCATCGCGTTGAGCTCATCACTGCCGAGGTACTGCCGAGGAACTGCCAGATTAAGTGGTATTCTGGGCGGCGGACTCATTGAGATGTTTCCTGAAGACTGACTCGTCATCGCGTTGAGCTCATCACTGCAGAGGAACCGCCAGATTAAGTGGTATTCTGGGCGGCGGACTCAGTGTGATGTTTCCTGAAGATTGACTCGTCATCGCGTTGAGCTCATCACTGCCAAGGAACCGCCAGATTAAGTGGTATTCTGGGCGGCGGACTCAGTGTGATGTTTCCTGAAGATTGACTCGTCATCGCGTTGAGCTCATCACTGCCGAGGTACTGCCGAGGAACTGCCAGATTAAGTGGTATTCTGGGCGGCGGACTCAGTGCGATATTTCCTGAAGATTGACTCGTCATCGCGTTGAGGTCATCACTGCCGAGGAACTGCCAGATTAAGTGGTATTCTGGGCGGCGGACTCAGTGCGATGTGCCTCAAAGGACTCTTTAATCTCTACGTCCTGCAATGGTTTCAATCATTGATTTTCACTACACTATGATGTGTGAACGTCTGCATTGCTACAAATGTTGGGAATGTTTATGATGTGATGAGAGTCCTCGCTAAAACACTCTTCCGCATCAGGCGACCATCATCATCTTTTAGTCAATCTTCTTTGTCGACTTTGCTCTTAGGTAAGTTTCGGATACTTTTCCTTTTTCAAGAAAAGTATCACATTTTTTGTCACAAAAGACTGCCCTTCAGATTGACAGCATTGCATTTCTAGATATAAAAAGTATGGCATCACCGAATATATACCTTCTCTCCTAAACAACATCCTAAACACACATGACACATGAGTTCTGTCATGCTACTGACATTGTCATCCTTGAGTAGTAGGGTTGATACTTTCATATGACCGGATTGCCTTTTGCATAGTTTGTTTCAAAAGTTGTGTGAAACACATTATGTCATGTACAATGCATTGCAACAGGAAATAGTCCTCGGGAGACGATGAGGTCAAAAGATATCTAACATCAGAATCGTGGAATATTTCATCAATAACTTTCTCGAATTCACCGGAGAGAACTGAGAAGTTTGGTTGATCTAAAAACTTCTCAGCGCTTCACAACTTCAATGATTCCCAGCATTCTTTCTGTAAATATTCGTCTTTGTTGATTCAGAGAATTAATTCTGACTAACCATCCATCTATTTTTATCTCCAACATTCCTCTGTTGTTGTTATTTGCAGATCAACATCCGTTGTATTCACTGAAACATTAGAAACATCTCTCCTACACAATGAGAAAGCATTAAATGTACATGTTTCCATTTCAATAATCGCATCATCTATTGAGAGTTCCTCTCATTGATTACCTCAGCCGCACCGCCGTAAATGCAGGAATAAGACAACAAAACACTTTGGAAAACAAAATCCTTGTGTGTGAGCTGCAGATTGAGCTGGAAGACAAAATAAGAGGGATCTACAATCCGTCAACAGTAGTGTGGAAGGGGAATGCGTTCATTTATGCTGAGAGAGAAGAATTTCCATTTCGTTGTACAGGACAGTTCATCTCTGCTCTCATAGCCATTGAACGCACAGAATTAGATTGTAAAAAGTCGTGCGACGCTTGCGGATTGCTGTGAATTCCATCAAAGTATTTAGATTGCCGTGACTCCTTCAGATTCTACAAATTTTCTCCATGACGTTGGTCCTTCCGATCATTATTAAAGAAAATAGCAGGTGCACGAAAATTTATTCACCTAATGATTTCACCATCCTCTTCTAAGCATTCCTCACCGCATAGCATGCCTACACTGAATCTTAAGCCAGACAGCGATGTGTGCTTTGTGTTTCCGAAGTTACTGCATCCGAATCTGTCTGAGTGTTAATCACAACTAAACGCTACTGCATGCGAATCTGTTTGAGTGTTAATCACAACTCAACGTTACTGCATGCGAATCTGTCTGAGTGTTAATCACAACTCAACGTTACTGCATGCGAATCTGTCTGAGTGTTAATCACAACTCAACGCTACTGCATGCGAATCTGTCTGAGTGTTAATCACAACTCAACGCTACTGCATGCGAATCTGTCTAAGTGTTAATCACAACTCAACGTTACTGCATGCGAATCTGTCTGAGTGTTAATCACAACTCAACGTTACTGCATGCGAATCTGTCTGAGTGTTAATCACAACTCAACGCTACTGCATGCGAATCTGTCTGAGTGTTAATCACAACTCAACGCTACTGAATGCGAATCTGTCTGAGTGTTAATCACAACTCAACGTTACTGCATGCGAATCTGTCTAAGTGTTAATCACAACTCAACGTTACTGCATGCGAATCTGTCTGAGTGTTAATCACAACTCAACGCTACTGCATGCGAATCTGTCTGAGTGTTAATCACAACTCAACGTTACTGCATGCGAATCTGTCTGAGTGTTAATCACAACTCAACGTTACTGCATGCGAATCTGTCTGAGTGTTAATCACAACTCAACGTTACTGCATGCGAATCTGTCTAAGTGTTAATCACAACTCAACGTTACTGCATGCGAATCTGTCTGAGTGTTAATCACAACTCAACGTTACTGCATGCGAATCTGTCTGAGTGTTTATCACAACTAAACGCTACTGCATGCGAATCTGTCTGAGTGTTAATCACAACTCAACGTTACTGCATGCGAATCTGTCTGAGTGTTAATCACAACTCAACGTTACTGCATGCGAATCTGTCTGAGTGTTAATCACAACTCAACGTTACTGCATGCGAATCTGTCTGAGTGTTAATCACAACTCAACGTTACTGCATGCGAATCTGTCTGAGTGTTAATCACAACTAAACGCTACTGCATGCGAATCTGTCTGAGTGTTAATCACAACTCAACGCTAATGCATGCGAATCTGTCTGAGTGTTAATCACAACTCAACGTTACTGCATGCGAATCTGTCTGAGTGTTAATCACAACTCAACGTTACTGCATGCGAATCTGTCTGAGTGTTAATCACAACTCAACGTTACTGCATGCGAATCTGTCTGAGTGTTAATCACAACTCAACGTTACTGCATGCGAATCTGTCTAAGTGTTAATCACAACTCAACGTTACTGCATGCGAATCTGTCTTAAATGGACATCCGTTTGATTAGATCCTTGTTTGAATCCAGCTCTCCGGAATGTACAGCGAGCGCTCATACCACGAGGCCACACCATCTATTCAATACATGCCAAGGCGAACTGTTCATGTGATAATGTTTGTCAATCATGAAAACTGATTACTTCAAGCGAATTGGCATCCCATCCAAGTTTTGACATGCTATGCACAGAAATAGTTCAAATACAACCGCATCAATCACAATAACCAAGTTTTGAGTGTTATGTACACATCGTTGGTTTGCTTCTCATCAGTTTGCTTAGATATTCACATCCAATTGTCTTGATCAGGTCATTTTCATTATCCATGCAGTCATGCAGATCAACTGGTTGTGTTCACACGATGCCGCAAACACAACTGAATCTACACAAGACTCTGAATCACGCCTGTAGTGAGCGTGTGATTCCGTGGCTCAGTGGATAGTAACGCAGACTAACGTTCAAGAGGTGAATGGTTCAAATCTGATCACAGGCCTGACGCTAGAATCAAACATGGTACAAGATATGAGGATAATTATGTGCTGACAATGAGCAATCATTAGGCGGATGATCAAAACGCATTGCGGATTTGCAAGATACAAGTATTTGTCAAATTGGCTATTCCTGGGAAATGATTCAAATTCAAAATCGCCTCTGGCTTCACAGAACTCATCTTCATCGAAACCAATAGTTCGGTTTTAATGACGTTTCATTGGTTTTCCTTATCTCTGTTCAAATAGCAACAAAACTAATTCTTGTAAAACGACACAACTTTGAATAATTGCAATGACAGGTCAAGGCCTCAGATGCGCTGCTCGCGTGGGAACAAGCCCCGATAGCACTGTCGCTCGCGGTTATTGCACATTGACTCCTATCCATTTTCAAAGGTGATACTAGGTTGATGAAGTTGAGGAGTTGATCGAGATAAAATCTGAACTCGCATGAAGTGTTCATCAAAGTACAGGCTTCAATTCGCACTGCAGTCTGTTCCACACTGAAAAATGTGAATTGAGTGTTACCATGTCCTCTGCGGACTAAAAAGCACAAAAACAGCGCTGTTCATGTTGAATCAGGTATTTCTGAGCTTTAGTCCATGCTTCATTACATTCTAGACAGATGTTCTCTGCGTTGCGGTTCGCTTTGTACTTTTACAGTGTATCACAAGTACATGAACCAGCTGACTAACATCGGGTATAAAACAATTCAAATAAATCATTGAGAAGTAGCATCTGCATTTCTCTCTTTGTTACATTGATTCGGATATTATGAGGAAAACAAAGTTCCTCGTAAGAGATGTTTTCATCAAGCACACGGCTTGCATGTAAACAGATGATTTTCACTGCTTCTTAATCTTCTTGCGTGTGATGATGATGTTTCTTTGTAATCACGAATTAATGCAGCAAGTTCCCATGAGATACAAGTAATAAAAGCCTCGTAACAGTATATACGTCCCAACAGTATAAACATCCCAGTATATACGTATACTTCTACCATTGAACGTCGATTGTTCCATCCATGTTCAGTGCGACGGTTCGCTTGTATGGCAGTTCTCCACTTCGCTCGGTCGCTTGCATCTTCCGCACGGAGCCCGAGCGTTCGAAGGTCTTCCTTGATGTTATCGCTCCATGATTTCTGTTGACGTCCAACAGGTCGGCGACCATCCATTGCAATTCCCGCACGCGCTTCACCCACTGACATTCGACTTTCCACGTGACCACACCATCTTAGTCGTCGTCTTCTGATAAAGTCACCGATAGGCTGCACGCGCATTCTTGGTCTGACCTCTTCATTGGAAATGCGGTCGCGAGAGGAGACTCCGCACATCCAACGGACCATCCACATTTCATTCACTTCAAGACGCCTCAAACACTGATGACATGGCCCAAGTCTCGTTGCCGTACAGACTTCCAGATGACTGCCGTTATTGAAAGTGCAGCTACTTCACGAAACCGGCACCAACCGTTCCGGATCTGACAGCTGCATTGCTCCCCCCGCCAGCTTCAATGACATCACCGAGGTAACGGAAAGTATTCACTACTTCGTAGCTTCCCTCATCAAGCGTGAAAGGATCACCGTCTCCAAATGATGGCGTTTGGTCGGTCACCAATTCTCTTTTACACGGACGGCACACGAATGCATCTGCTGCGGATGACAGGCGGCCCACAATGCCACTGCAACCCTTGTGAGCCCATAACTGGCATCTTGTGCACTTGATGGAATTTGAACCCACACCTTTGCGGCACAATGCACATGGATCATGGTCAGAAGGTTCTGTCTCGCCCAGTCCAGGGTGTGATAGCATGATCTTTGTCTTACTGGAGTTCACTATGAGGCCTTTATTGTGAGAGCGCCTCTCCAAGATGAGAGCCCGCAAGCTCTTCCTCACTATCTGTCACCAGGAGGAGATGATCAGCAAAGACAGCCTCCCCAGGTAGGCCAGTTCTCACGCTCTTTGTAGCGGCTTCTAGTACACACGCGAACAGAAGGAGGCATAGGACCAATCCTTGGTGAACGCCTGCACTAACATTAACATGAACTGGGCAGCAGAGTCAACATGCACATCTTCTAACAGGAAGATCAGAGGCGATACAAAAACATCATGCACAACATGAGCTGCACATGATCAGCAGAGTCAACATGCACAACTACACATTATCAGCGGAGTCAACATGCACAACTGCACATGATCAGCAGAGTCAACATGCACAACTGCACATGATCAGCAGAGTCAACATGCACAACTGCACATGATCAGCAGAGTCAACATGCACAACTGCACATGATCAGCAGAGTCAACATGCACAACTGCACATGATCAGCAGAGTCAACATGCACAACTGCACATGATCAGCAGAGTCAACATGCACAACTGCACATGATCAGCAGAGTCAACATGCACAACTGCACATTATCAGCAGAGTCAACATGCACAACTGCACATGATCAGCAGAGTCAACATGCACAACTGCACATGATCAGCAGAGTCAACATGCACAACTGCACATGATCAGCAGAGTCAACATGCACAACTGCACATGATCAGCAGAGTCAACATGCACAACTGCACATGATCAGCGGAGTCAACATGCACAACTGCACATGATCAGCGGAGTCAACATGCACAACTGCACATTATCAGCAGAGTCAACATGCACAACTGCACATGATCAGCAGAGTCAACATGCACAACTGCACATGATCAGCAGAGTCAACATGCACAACTGCACATGATCAGCAGAGTCAACATGCACAACTGCACATGATCAGCAGAGTCAACATGCACAACTGCACATGATCAGCAGAGTCAACATGCACAACTGCACATGATCAGCAGAGTCAACATGCACAACTGCACATGATCAGCAGAGTCAACATGCACAACTGCACATGATCAGCAGAGTCAACATGCACAACTGCACATGATCAGCGGAGTCAACATGCACAACTGCACATGATCACAGAGTCAACATGCACAACTGCACATGATCACAGAGTCAACATGCACAACTGCACATGATCACAGAGTCAACATGCACAACTGCACATGATCAGCAGAGTCAACATGCACAACTGCACATGATCAGCAGAGTCAACATGCACAACTGCACATGATCAGCAGAGTCAACATGCACAACTGCACATGATCAGCAGAGTCAACATGCACAACTGCACATGATCAGCGGAGTCAACATGCACAACTGCACATGATCAGCAGAGTCAACATGCACAACTGCACATGATCAGCAGAGTCAACATGCACAACTGCACATGATCAGCAGAGTCAACATGCACAACTGCACATGATCAGCAGAGTCAACATGCACAACTGCACATTATCAGCAGAGTCAACATGCACAACTGCACATGATCAGCAGAGTCAACATGCACAACTGCACATGATCAGCAGAGTCAACATGCACAACTGCACATGATCAGCAGAGTCAACATGCACAACTGCACATGATCAGCAGAGTCAACATGCACAACTGCACATGATCAGCAGAGTCAACATGCACAACTGCACATGATCAGCAGAGTCAACATGCACAACTGCACATGATCAGCAGAGTCAACATGCACAACTGCACGTGATCAGCAGAGTCAACATGCACAACTGCACATGATCAGCAGAGTCAACATGCACAACTGCACATGATCAGCAGAGTCAACATGCACAACTGCACATGATCAGCAGAGTCAGCATGCACAACTGCACATGATCAGCAGAGTCAACATGCACAACTGCACATGATCAGCAGAGTCAACATGCACAACTGCACATGATCAGCAGAGTCAACATGCACAACTGCACATGATCAGCAGAGTCAACATGCACAACTGCACATGATCAGCAGAGTCAACATGCACAACTGCACATGATCAGCAGAGTCAACATGCACAACTGCACATGATCAGCAGAGTCAACATGCACAACTGCACATGATCAGCAGAGTCAACATCCACAACTGCACATGATCAGCAGAGTCAACATGCACAACTGCACATGATCAGCAGAGTCAACATGCACAACTGCACATGATCAGCAGAGTCAACATGCACAACTGCACATGATCACAGAGTCAACATGCACAACTGCACATGATCAGCAGAGTCAACATGCACAACTGCACATGATCAGCGGAGTCAACATGCACAACTGCACATGATCAGCAGAGTCAACATGCACAACTGCATATGATCAGCAGAGTCAACATGCACAACTGCACATGATCAGCAGAGTCAACATGCACAACTGCACATGATCACAGAGTCAACATGCACAACTGCACATGATCAGCAGAGTCAACATGCACAACTGCACATGATCAGCAGAGTCAACATGCACAACTGCACATGATCAGCGGAGTCAACATGCACAACTGCACATGATCAGCAGAGTCAACATGCACAACTGCACATGATCAGCAGAGTCAGCATGCACAACTGCACATGATCAGCAGAGTCAACATGCACAACTGCACATGATCAGCGGAGTCAACATGCACAACTGCACATGATCAGCAGAGTCAACATGCACAACTGCACATGATCAGCGGAGTCAACATGCACAACTGCACATGATCAGCAGAGTCAACATGCACAACTGCACATGATCAGCAGAGTCAACATGCGCAACTGCACATGATCACAGAGTCAACATGCGCAACTGCACATGATCACAGAGTCAACATGCACAACTGCACATGATCAGCAGAGTCAACATGCACAACTGCACATGATCAGCAGAGTCAACATGCACAACTGCACATGATCAGCAGAGTCAACATGCACAACTGCACATGATCAGCAGAGTCAACATGCACAACTGCACATGATCAGCAGAGTCAACATGCACAACTGCACGTGATCAGCAGAGTCAACATGCACAACTGCACATGATCAGCAGAGTCAACATGCACAACTGCACATGATCAGCAGAGTCAACATGCACAACTGCACATGATCAGCAGAGTCAACATGCACAACTGCACATGATCAGCAGAGTCAACATGCGCAACTGCACATGATCAGCAGAGTCAACATGCACAACTGCACATGATCAGCAGAGTCAACATGCACAACTGCACATGATCAGCAGAGTCAACATGCACAACTGCACATGATCAGCAGAGTCAACATGCACAACTGCACATGATCAGCAGAGTCAACATGCACAACTGCACATGATCAGCAGAGTCAACATGCACAACTGCACATGATCAGCAGAGTCAACATGCACAACTGCACATGATCAGCAGAGTCAACATGCACAACTGCACATGATCAGCAGAGTCAACATGCACAACTGCACATGATCAGCAGAGTCAACATGCACAACTGCACATGATCAGCAGAGTCAACATGCACAACTGCACATGATCAGCAGAGTCAACATGCACAACTGCACATGATCAGCAGAGTCAACATGCACAACTGCACATGATCAGCAGAGTCAACATGCGCAACTGCACATGATCAGCAGAGTCAACATGCACAACTGCACATGATCAGCAGAGTCAACATGCACAACTGCACATGATCAGCAGAGTCAACATGCACAACTGCACATGATCAGCAGAGTCAACATGCACAACTGCACATGATCAGCAGAGTCAACATGCACAACTGCACATGATCACAGAGTCAACATGCACAACTGCACATGATCAGCAGAGTCAACATGCACAACTGCACATGATCAGCAGAGTCAACATGCACAACTGCACATGATCAGCAGAGTCAACATGCACAGCTGCACATGATCAGCAGAGTCAACATGCACAACTGCACATGATCAGCAGAGTCAACATGCACAACTGCACATGATCAGCAGAGTCAACATGCACAACTGCACATGATCAGCAGAGTCAACATGCACAACTGCACATGATCAGCAGAGTCAACATGCACAACTGCACATGATCAGCAGAGTCAACATGCACAACTGCAAGTCTATAAGGACAATAGGCATCCATTCAATACCTTAACAGGCGCTGGCGGTCTATTGTTTGAACGCTGAAAAACAGAAGATCGTCGGAGCAGTGGTTAATGCGCGCCAGCTGTCGAGAATCGGAAGAAATGCATTCTATCAATTTGATGATGTACTTCTGATGCTATCAATCTACTCACAACTTGTACTTTGATGAGGTCAGACGACTTTCAATGCTGTGTTTGTAACTTCGTTTATAGGTAAATTTTAGTTCATTTTCAAAATATTCAAAATTAATGTAAAATTAAAGACGAAACAAAAGTGTCTTTTACAAATCATTAACAACCGTTAAATAGCCTGACTGATGCTTATCTCAAATCCTATAACTGCAGATATATACAGGAAATTTCACATTCCAAGAATCCTGGATGTGTTGTAAAATTCTATCTGAAAATCAGTTTAGATAAAAGTTATGACTACAAGTTTAGACGCTTTGCATCCCAAATCTGATGAGAAATGCAAAACACACGTAGTCGTTGTAGCGAAAAATCTTTCATTTGTGATTTCAAGGTCATTGGTTGATGCCCACTATGTCTCAAATCACAAACTTTTCCGGAGAAGTATAAATACTGTCTGTAGACAACGATACTTATCGAAAATGGGAAACATCTTATCATGTGGCTTTCAGCATCCTTCCACAATCGACAAGATATTTTCAAATACAAACTGAATCCAAGTATAGACTGCAAATGAGTACGATCCATATTATGAATGCATTTGTGACATATTACTTGCTAAGCACATGTGAGGTATGAACCAAGAATGCATTTGTGACATATTACTTGCTAAGCACATGTGAGGTATGAACCAAGAATGCATTTGTGACATATTACTTGCTAAGCACATGTGAGGTATGAACCAAGAATGCACATGTGAGATATTACTTGCTAAGCACATGTGAGGTATGAACCAAGAATGCACATGTGAGATATTACTTGCTAAGCACATGTGACGTGTGAACCAAGAATGCATTTGTGACATATTACTTGCTAAGCACATGTGAGGTATGAACCAAGAATGCACATGTGAGATATTACTTGCTAAGCACATGTGAGGTATGAACCAAGAATGCACATGTGAGATATTACTTGCTAAGCACATGTGAGGTATGAACCAAGAATGCATTTGTGACATATTACTTGCTAAGCACATGTGAGGTATGAACCAAGAATGCACATGTGACATATTACTTGCTAAGCACATGTGACGTGTGAACCAAGAATGCATTTGTGACATATTACTTGCTAAGCACATGTGAGGTATGAACCAAGAATGCATTTGTGACATATTACTTGCTAAGCACATGTGAGGTATGAACCAAGAATGCATTTGTGACATATTACTTGCTAAGCACATGTGAGGTATGAACCAAGAATGCATTTGTGACATATTACTTGCTAAGCAATGTGAGGTATGAACCAAGAATGCATTTGTGACATATTACTTGCTAAGCACATGTGAGGTATGAACCAAGAATGCATTTGTGACATATTACTTGCTAAGCACATGTGAGGTATGAACCAAGAATGCATTTGTGACATATTACTTGCTAAGCACATGTGAGGTATGAACCAAGAATGCATTTGTGACATATTACTTGCTAAGCACATGTGAGGTATGAACCAAGAATGCATTTGTGACATATTACTTGCTAAGCACATGTGAGGTATGAACCAAGAATGCATTTGTGACATATTACTTGCTAAGCACATGTGAGGTATGAACCAAGAATGCACATGTTCGATTGCTAGCAGTTTCCTTAAGAATTAGTTTGCAATAGACGCAATTTTGACACAGGATCTGGATGAGCATTAATATAACTTATGTCGAGAAAAATATCATTGTCAGAAATGCACATATGCGATATTGTCACGACAATAACGATATATGGTTGTTCATTGGCGCATTGATGATACATCCACAGCGAGAGGAGGTCAAGAGAAATGAGTCAATAATTCATCTGTCTATCTAGCTTTCTACAGAAGCCAGTGTGAAGACTGACTAAGAGATAGAGTCGATACTGAGAAACACAAGTAGTATGAACCGAACATGTGCCATAAAAGACTGACAAATAATATGTTACTGGCATAACACAAAACAGATATTGAAGTTAGCGATTCAATTGATAGATTGCTCATTTAAAAGGAAAGACGTAAGAAGTGTGAACAATAAAAGCAAAAAAGTGTTCCTCAAACCCTTTTACGCAATTTAACGTTAATGCCACCACCTCCATGGTTAGGTAGATGCTCAAATAGCTTCCTGCCGACTTCCAATGACACTCTCGGGGCTCCTACTCTGGACCAGAAGATCGCTAGGCCAAGCACTTCACCACTGTGCCACGGAGACCGGATGCCGTTCCTGCCGACTTCCAATGACACTCTCGGGGCTCGACCTCTGGACCAGAAGATCGCTAGGCCAAGCACTTCAACACTGTGCCACGGAGACCGGATGCCCTTCCTGCCGACTTCCAATGACACTCTTGGGGCTCGACCTCTGGACGAGAAGGATCGCTAGGCCAAGCACTTCACCACTGTGCCACGGAGACCGGATGCCCTTCCTGTCGACTTCCAATGACACTCTCAGGGCTCGACCTCTGCACAGAAAGATCGCTAGGCCAAGCACTTCAACACTGTGCCACGGAGACCGGATGCCCTTCCTGCCGACTTCCAATGACACTCTCAGGGCTCGACCTCTGCACAGAAAGATCGCTAGGCCAAGCACTTCAACACTGTGCCACGGAGACCGGATGCCCTTCCTGTCGACTTCCAATGACACTCTCGGGGCTCCTACTCTGGACCAGAAGATCGCTAGGCCAAGCACTTCACCACTGTGCCACGGAGACCGGATGCCCTTCCTGCCGACTTCCAATGACACTCTCGGGGCTCCTACTCTGGACCAGAAGATCGCTAGGCCAAGCACTTCAACACTGTGCCACGGAGACCGGATGCCGTTCCTGCCGACTTCCAATGACACTCTCGGGGCTCGACCTCTGGACCAGAAGATCGCTAGGCCAAGCACTTCACCACTGTGCCATGGAGACCGGATGCCCTTCCTGCCGACTTCCAATGACACTCTTGGGGCTCGACCTCTGGACGAGAAGGATCGCTAGGCCAAGCACTTCACCACTGTGCCACGGAGACCGGATGCCCTTCCTGCCGACTTCCAATGACACTCTCGGTGTTCGACCTCTTGACGAGAAGGCAACTTATTCTCCTCAACCCTCGATGCGGCGTCTCAAAGAATCCCTGTGTACTAGCTACCGCTAATGCGCAGCCGAACGGTCAGACCTGTGTCATGTTGAGAGAGGCAACTTATTCTCCTCAACCCTCGATGCGGCGTCTCAAAGAATCCCTGTGTACTAGCTACCGCTAATGCGCAGCCGAACGGTCAGACCTGTGTCATGTTGAGAGAGGCAACTTATTCTCCTCAACCCTCGATGGGGCGTCTCAAAGAATCCCTGTGTACTAGCTACCGCTAATGCGCAGCCGAAACGGTCAGACCTGTGTCATGTTGAGAGAGGCAACTTATTCTCCTCAACCCTCGATGCGGCGTCTCAAAGAATCCCTGTGTACTAGCTACCGCTAATGCGCATCAGAAATGTCAGACCTTTGTCATGTTGAGAGAGTAAACTTATTCTCCTCAACCCTCGATGCGGCGTCTCAAAGAATCTCTGTGTACTAGCTACCGCTAATGCGCAGCCGAACGGTCAGACCTGTGTCATGTTGAGAGAGGCAACTTATTCTCCTCAACCCTCGATGCGGCGTCTCAAAGAATCTCTGTGTACTAGCTACTGATAATGCGCAGCCGAACGGTCAGACCTGTGTCATGTTGAGAGAGGCAACTTATTCTCCTCAACCCTCGATGCGGCGTCTCAAAGAATCCCTGTGTACTAGCTACCGCTAATGCGCAGCCGAACGGTCAGACCTGTGTCATGTTGAGAGAGGCAACTTATTCTCCTCAACCCTCGATGCGACGTCTCAAAGAATCTCTGTGTACTAGCTACCGCTAATGCGCAGCCGAACGGTCAGACCTGTGTCATGTTGAGAGAGGCAACTTATTCTCCTCAACCCTCGATGCGACGTCTCAAAGAATCCCTGTGTACTAGCTACCGCTAATGCGCAGCCGAACGGTCAGACCTGTGTCATGTTGAGAGAGGCAACTTATTCTCCTCAACCCTCGATGCGACGTCTCAAAGAATCCCTGTGTACTAGCTACCGCTAATGCGCAGCCGAACGGTCAGACCTGTGTCATGTTGAGAGAGCCAACTTATTCTCCTCAACCCTCGATGCGGCGTCTCAAAGAATCCCTGTGTACTAGCTACTGATAATGCGCAGCCGAACGGTCAGACCGGTGTCATGTTGAGAGAGGCAACTTATTCTCCTCAACCCTCGATGCGGCGTCTCAAAGAATCCCTGTGTACTAGCTACTGATAATGCGCAGCCGAACGGTCAGACCTGTGTCATGTTGAGAGAGGCAACTTATTCTCCTCAACCCTCGATGCGGCGTCTCAAAGAATCCCTGTGTACTAGCTACTGATAATGCGCAGCCGAACGGTCAGACCGGTGTCATGTTGAGAGAGGCAACTTATTCTCCTCAACCCTCGATGCGGCGTCTCAAAGAATCCCTGTGTACTAGCTACTGATAATGCGCAGCCGAACGGTCAGACCTGTGCTATGTTGAGCACTCGTGCATTTCCTATTGAACATTCGTGCTATTGGACACATTGCCGCGACATTCGGACTTATTCCTATTGCAGGTAGATAACTGTACATATTTTGAAGATCTACAATGATATATGTTTCATCACATTGAAGTGCAAACGTCGATGATGATTCAAGCTTGCCGATGTTGTAAGTAATATAAGTAAATTTGATGAGGCTGAAACAAGAGATTGCAGCGACAATTGAGAAAACTCACCAGCTCTATTTTTGATGTTATGGAAACAGACACACTCTGTGATAATTCCCTGGCGATTTTCCTTGCAATGCAGCAGTTGATCATCTGTAACTTCTGATGAAACAAGGACGTCCCAAGATCAGGGGCACTGTTTGAGGCATCGGATCCTAGACTGCAAAGAATGAAAGACATCATGTTCAAACTATCGTACACTATTCAGAACTGATCGACAATTACGTAATAGTTTATTTTACTTTCACTGAAGTCCGCTAACGCACATATAATGAAATATACAAATTGTTTATTTATAATAGATGTAAGATAGTCTTGAAAAGGGCTCATTAAGCGTTCAGTGGACTGGACAAACGGATTCTCAAAAGTTCACACAGACAAGAGCGAAAATATTAAATAAAACTGTACAAAGCAACACTAACACAAATATATACAAGGGCTCATCACCAAGATGACCAACTGCTTTCGCCTCGCTTCGTGTGCTTTAACATCTTGGACGAATAAGCGGCGGCGGACCCACACCATAGGCGTACCCCATAAAACAGAATACACAGAAATAACGGTAATCAAAATGCTGTGGATGTACTCAAATCCCACCACATTGGACGGACAATTGTCTGCTGAAAACAAGCTAAACTTTAGCAGGAGTGAAAAATGCTTACGTAGAAGTTTTTCCATGCATCTTCATAAATCACATAAAAGATAGCCTCTTTTTGTAAACAATTGGCATGTGATTTTAATCTTTTCAACAACATACCATAAATGTGAGCAAATGCGTAAATTTCTGAAAACCTGACCTGTAAAAAATTGTACTACCCATATAGGAAGGAAGAGGAATTTCAGGAAAGGGGAACAATACAACTTCAAAAGGGCAATCATCAACGTTGTGATACACTGATGAGTGGACTCCATCTTGAAAGCACTGATATTAACATCTAAATAAGCTACACATTTGTTGTTATTCCCGTTTCATCCGGGAATTGCATTAATAAGCTGTCAAAATGTTGATAATTAAAGATTCATAAGTCATCTATATATCTCGTATTGAGTGACAATAACTTCTCAAGGCCAAAGTTCTTGCTTGATACCAATGATGTAAATACCATGATATAAATACTTCTTATTTATTTTTATTCTTAACCATATGCATGTTTAACCACACCTTATGTTTTACCCAATTCCTCTTAATTGATTGAGTGCTGTTGGTAACAATAATCTGTAAGCGCCTGACCAAGCAACCCTCTTTGCTCAACGTCTTTGCCACGTAAATTCTCACGTCAGGTCAACGTCTTTGCCACGTAAATTCTCACGTCAAGTCAACGTCTTTGCCACGTAAATTCTCACGTCAAGTCAACGTCTTTGCCACGTAAATTCTCACATCAGACGTCTTTGCCACGTAAATTCTCACGTCAAGTCAACGTCTTTGCCACGTAAATTCTCACGTCAAGTCAACATCTTTGCCACGTAAATTCTCACATCAGACGTCTTTGCCACGTAAATTCTCACGTCAAGTCAACGTCTTTGCCACGTAAATTCTCACGTCAAGTCAACGTCTTTGCCACTTAAATTCTCACATCAGACGTCTTTGCCACGTAAATTCTCACGTCAAGTCAACATCTTTGCCACGTAAATTCTCACGTCAAGTCAACGTCTTTGCCACTTAAATTCTCACATCAGACGTCTTTGCCACGTAAATTCTCACGTCAAGTCAACGTCTTTGCCACTTAAATTCTCACATCAGACGTCTTTGCCACGTAAATTCTCACGTCAAGTCAACGTCTTTGCCACGTAAATTCTCACGTCAAGTCAACATCTTTGCCACGTAAATTCTCACATCAGACGTCTTTGCCACGTAAATTCTCACATCAGACGTCTTTGCCACGTAAATTCTCACGTCAAGTCAACATCTTTGCCACGTAAATTCTCACGTCAAGTCAACATCTTTGCCACTTAAATTCTCACATCAGACGTCTTTGCCACGTAAATTCTCACGTCAAGTCAACGTCTTTGCCACTTAAATTCTCACATCAGACGTCTTTGCCACGTAAATTCTCACGTCAAGTCAACGTCTTTGCCACTTAAATTCTCACGTCAAGTCAACATCTTTGCCACGTAAATTCTCACGTCAAGTCAACGTCTTTGCCACGTAAATTCTCACGTCAAGTCAACATCTTTGCCACGTAAATTCTCACGTCAAGTCAACGTCTTTGCCACGTAAATTCTCACGTCAAGTCAACGTCTTTGCCACTTAAATTCTCACATCAGACGTCTTTGCCACGTAAATTCTCACGTCAAGTCAACGTCTTTGCCACTTAAATTCTCACATCAGACGTCTTTGCCACGTAAATTCTCACGTCAAGTGAACGTCTTTGCCACTTAAATTCTCACATCAGACGTCTTTGCCACTTAAATTCTCACGTCAGGTCAACGTCTTTGCCACGTAAATTCTCACATCAAGTCAACGTCTTTGCCACGTAAATTCTCACGTCAAGTCAACGTCTTTGCCACGTAAATTCTCACGTCAAGTCAACGTCTTTGCCACTTAAATTCTCACATCAGACGTCTTTGCCACGTAAATTCTCACGTCAAGTCAACGTCTTTGCCACTTAAATTCTCACATCAGACGTCTTTGCCACGTAAATTCTCACGTCAGGTCAACGTCTTTGCCACTTAAATTCTCACGTCAAGTCAACGTCTTTGCCACGTAAATTCTCACATCAGACGTCTTTGCCACGTAAATTCTCACGTCAAGTCAACGTCTTTGCCACGTAAATTCTCACGTCAAGTCAACGTCTTTGCCACTTAAATTCTCACATCAGACGTCTTTGCCACGTAAATTCTCAAGTCAAGTCAACGTCTTTGCCACTTAAATTCTCACATCAGACGTCTTTGCCACGTAAATTCTCACGTCAAGTCAACGTCTTTGCCACGTAAATTCTCACATCATGTTAACGTCTCTGCCGCGTTAGTTCTCACATCAAACGTCTATGCCGCGTTAGTTCTCACATCAAACCAACATGGGCACGTCAATCCTAAAAAAATAAAGTCTTTATCACGTCAGGCCAACGTCGGCCAACCATGCTTAGCCATCGTCAACTCACCGGAGACGATAAAAGCACACGTAAATGTGACAACCTCGCTGTCTGAGCAGCAAATTCCTCCTGTCTTGCTGATTGTGCTCAATCTCCACCTGTAGAAATGAGGACAGGCCTCGCTGTCTGAGCAGCAAATTCCTCCTGTCTTGCTGATTGTGCTCAATCTCGACCTGTAGAAATGAGGACAGGCCTCGCTGTCTGAGCAGCAAATTCCTCCTGTCTTGCTGATTGTGCTCAATCTCTACCTGTAGAAATGAGGACAGGCCTCGCTGTCTGAGCAGCAAATTCCTCCTGTCTTGCTGATTGTGCTCAATCTCGACCTGTAGAAATGAGGACAGGCCTCGCTGTCTGAGCAGCAAATTCCTCCTGTCTTGCTGATTGTGCTCAATCTTCACCTGTAGAAATGAGGACAAGCCTCGCTGTCTGAGCAGCAAATTCCTCCTGTCTTGCTGATTGTGCTCAATCTCCACCTGTAGAAATGAGGACAGGCCTCGCTGTCTGAGCAGCAAATTCCTCCTGTCTTGCTGATTGTGCTCAATCTCCACCTGTAGAAATGAGGACAGGCCTCGCTGTCTGAGCAAATTCCTCCTGTCTTGCTGATTGTGCTCAATCTCGACCTGTAGAAATGAGGACAGGCCTCGCTGTCTGAGCAGCAAATTCCTCCTGTCTTGCTGATTGTGCTCAATCTCGACCTGTAGAAATGAGGACAGGCCTCGCTGTCTGAGCAGCAAATTCCTCCTGTCTTGCTGATTGTGCTCAATCTCGACCTGTAGAAATGAGGACAGGCCTCGCTGTCTGAGCAGCAAATTCCTCCTGTCTTGCTGATTGTGCTCAATCTCGACCTGTAGAAATGAGGACAGGCCTCGCTGTCTGAGCAGCAAATTCCTCCTGTCTTGCTGATTGTGCTCAATCTCCACCTGTAGAAATGAGGACAGACCTCGCTGTCTGAGCAGCAAATTCCTCCTGTCTTGCTGATTGTGCTCAATCTCCACCTGTAGAAATGAGGACAGGCCTCGCTGTCTGAGCAGCAAATTCCTCCTGTCTTGCTGATTGTGCTCAATCTCGACCTGTAGAAATGAGGACAGGCCTCGCTGTCTGAGCAGCAAATTCCTCCTGTCTTGCTGATTGTGCTCAATCTCGACCTGTAGAAATGAGGACAGGCCTCGCTGTCTGAGCAGCAAATTCCTCCTGTCTTGCTGATTGTGCTCAATCTCCACCTGTAGAAATGAGGACAGGCCTCGCTGTCTGAGCAGCAAATTCCTCCTGTCTTGCTGATTGTGCTCAATCTCCACCTGTAGAAATGAGGACAGGCCTCGCTGTCTGAGCAGCAAATTCCTCCTGTCTTGCTGATTGTGCTCAATCTCCACCTGCAGAAATGAGGACAGGCCTCGCTGTCTGAGCAGCAAATTCCTCCTGTCTTGCTGATTGTGCTCAATCTCCACCTGTAGAAATGAGGACAGGCCTCGCTGTCTGAGCAGCAAATTCCTCCTGTCTTGCTGATTGTGTTCAATCTCCACCTGTAGAAATGAGGACAGGCCTCGCTGTCTGAGCAGCAAATTCCTCCTGTCTTGCTGATTGTGCTCAATCTCCACCTGTAGAAATGAGGACAGGCCTCGCTGTCTGAGCAGCAAATTCCTCCTGTCTTGCTGATTGTGCTCAATCTCCACCTGTAGAAATGAGGACAGGCCTCGCTGTCTGAGCAGCAAATTCCTCCTGTCTTGCTGATTGTGCTCAATCTCCACCTGCAGAAATGAGGACAGGCCTCGCTGTCTGAGCAGCAAATTCCTCCTGTCTTGCTGATTGTGCTCAATCTCCACCTGCAGAAATGAGGACAGGCCTCGCTGTCTGAGCAGCAAATTCCTCCTGTCTTGCTGATTGTGCTCAATCTCCACCTGCAGAAATGAGGACAGGCCTCGCTGTCTGAGCAGCAAATTCCTCCTGTCTTGCTGATTGTGCACAATCTCCACCTGTAGAAATGAGGACAGGCCTCGCTGTCTGAGCAGCAAATTCCTCCTGTCTTGCTGATTGTGCTCAATCTCGACCTGTAGAAATGAGGACAGGCCTCGCTGTCTGAGCAGCAAATTCCTCCTGTCTTGCTGATTGTGCTCAATCTCCACCTGTAGAAATGAGGACAGGCCTCGCTGTCTGAGCAGCAAATTCCTCCTGTCTTGCTGATTGTGCTCAATCTCCACCTGTAGAAATGAGGACAGGCCTCGCTGTCTGAGCAGCAAATTCCTCCTGTCTTGCTGATTGTGCTCAATCTCCACCTGTAGAAATGAGGACAGGCCTCGCTGTCTGAGCAGCAAATTCCTCCTGTCTTGCTGATTGTGCTCAATCTCCACCTGCAGAAATGAGGACAGGCCTCGCTGTCTGAGCAGCAAATTCCTCCTGTCTTGCTGATTGTGCTCAATCTCCACCTGTAGAAATGAGGACAGGCCTCGCTGTCTGAGCAGCAAATTCCTCCTGTCTTGCTGATTGTGCTCAATCTTCACCTGTAGAAATGAGGACAGGCCTCGCTGTCTGAGCAGCAAATTCCTCCTGTCTTGCTGATTGTGCTCAATCTCCACCTGTAGAAATGAGGACAGGCCTCGCTGTCTGAGCAGCAAATTCCTCCTGTCTTGCTGATTGTGCTCAATCTCCACCTGTAGAAATGAGGACAGGCCTCGCTGTCTGAGCAGCAAATTCCTCCTGTCTTGCTGATTGTGCTCAATCTCCACCTGTAGAAATGAGGACAGGCCTCGCTGTCTGAGCAGCAAATTCCTCCTGTCTTGCTGATTGTGCTCAATCTCCACCTGCAGAAATGAGGACAGGCCTCGCTGTCTGAGCAGCAAATTCCTCCTGTCTTGCTGATTGTGCTCAATCTCCACCTGTAGAAATGAGGACAGGCCTCGCTGTCTGAGCAGCAAATTCCTCCTGTCTTGCTGATTGTGCTCAATCTCCACCTGTAGAAATGAGGACAGGCCTCGCTGTCTGAGCAGCAAATTCCTCCTGTCTTGCTGATTGTGCTCAATCTTCACCTGTAGAAATGAGGACAGGCCTCGCTGTCTGAGCAGCAAATTCCTCCTGTCTTGCTGATTGTGTTCAATCTCCACATGTAGAAATGAGGACAAGCCTCGCTGTCTGAGCAGCAAATTCCTCCTGTCTTGCTGATTGTGCTCAATCTCCACCTGTAGAAATGAGGACAGGCCTCGCTGTCTGAGCAGCAAATTCCTCCTGTCTTGCTGATTGTGCTCAATCTCGACCTGTAGAAATGAGGACAGACCTCGCTGTCTGAGCAGCAAATTCCTCCTGTCTTGCTGATTGTGCTCAATCTCGACCTGTAGAAATGAGGACAGACCTCGCTGTCTGAGCAGCAAATTCCTCCTGTCTTGCTTATTGTGCTCGATCTCGACCAGTAGAAATGAGGACAGGCCTCGCTGTCTGAGCAGCAAATTCCTCCTGTCTTGCTGATTGTGCTCAATCTCCACCTGTAGAAATGAGGACAGGCCTCGCTGTCTGAGCAGCAAATTCCTCCTGTCTTGCTGATTGTGCTCAATCTCCACCTGTAGAAATGAGGACAGGCCTCGCTGTCTGAGCAGCAAATTCCTCCTGTCTTGCTGATTGTGCTCAATCTCCACCTGTAGAAATGAGGACAGGCCTCGCTGTCTGAGCAGCAAATTCCTCCTGTCTTGCTGATTGTGCTCAATCTCCACCTGTAGAAATGAGGACAGGCCTCGCTGTCTGAGCAGCAAATTCCTCCTGTCTTGCTGATTGTGCTCAATCTCCACCTGCAGAAATGAGGACAGGCCTCGCTGTCTGAGCAGCAAATTCCTCCTGTCTTGCTTATTGTGCTCAATCTCCACCTGCAGAAATGAGGACAGGCCTCGCTGTCTGAGCAGCAAATTCCTCCTGTCTTGCTGATTGTGCTCAATCTCCACCTGCAGAAATGAGGACAGGCCTCGCTGTCTGAGCAAATTCCTCCTGTCTTGCTTATTGTGCTCAATCTCCACCTGCAGAAATGAGGACAGGCCTCGCTGTCTGAGCAGCAAATTCCTCCTGTCTTGCTGATTGTGCTCAATCTCCACTGTAGAAATGAGGACAGGCCTCGCTGTCTGAGCAGCAAATTCCTCCTGTCTTGCTGATTGTGCTCAATCTCACCTGTAGAAATGAGGACAGGCCTCGCTGTCTGAGCAGCAAATTCCTCCTGTCTTGCTGATTGTGCTCATCTCCACCTGTAGAACTGAGGACAGGCCTCGCTGTCTGAGCAGCAAATTCCTCCTGTCTTGCTGATTGTGCTCAATCTCCACCTGTAGAAATGAGGACAGGCCTCGCTGTCTGAGCAGCAAATTCCTCCTGTCTTGCTGATTGTGCTCAATCTCCACCTGTAGAAATGAGGACAGGCCTCGCTGTCTGAGCAGCAAATTCCTCCTGTCTTGCTGATTGTGCTCAATCTCGACCTGTAGAAATGAGGACAGACCTCGCTGTCTGAGCAGCAAATTCCTCCTGTCTTGCTGATTTTGCTCAATCTCGACCTGTAGAAATGAGGACAGACCTCGCTGTCTGAGCAGCAAATTCCTCCTGTCTTGCTGATTGTGCTCAATCTCCACCTGTAGAAATGAGGACAGACCTCGCTGTCTGAGCAGCAAATTCCTCCTGTCTTGCTGATTGTGCACAATCTCCACCTGTAGAAATGAGGACAGGCCTCGCTGTCTGAGCAGCAAATTCCTCCTGTCTTGCTGATTGTGCTCGATCTCGACCAGTAGAAATGAGGACAGGCCTCGCTGTCTGAGCAGCAAATTCCTCCTGTCTTGCTGATTGTGCTCAATCTCGACCTGTATAAATGAGGACAGGCCTCGCTGTCTGAGCAGCAAATTCCTCCTGTCTTGCTGATTGTGTTCAATCTCGACCAGTAGAAATGAGGACAGACCTCGCTGTCTGAGATCTCCCGCGGTCAGACTTTAGTTCCGGCCCATTTCCTAGATTCAAAATTTCAGGCCTCACTCGGATAAAGAATCAACCTCTTGCCTGATCTGATAGTTGGCATTTTCTCTCCAACCTTCAGCTGAATCAGCTTGTTGAAACGATCGTTTGATTGTCAGTCAGATTTGCTTCCTTTGGCTCTGTTTATCAAATCATTGGAAGTGGCAGCAATTTAGAGTCAAATGGCAGGCCTGAATCGGCTGCTATTTGTGTCCATCACGCAACTTTTCTTTCTTGACTTCCGTGGTTGAAGCAACAGCTAATGCATCACGATTGCCGGGTGTGGAAAGGACAAACTGCAGACAACACATGAATGAAGCAGGTGGAATTCAAACCCCTATAGAAAGGAAATGAGGACATTTGAGCATCAGATCGACGGGCGACAGTTTAATCAAATTTGGAGACATGTGATCTGTTCGGAGACAGTTTGCAGCTGAGGACGAGACGGCATAGAATGTGCGGTGATGGAGCAGTATTCCATTTCTAATCTTTGCTCTCTCCTTGTGCTGAGTGAATGAAGATAAATAACAACATCTTCTGTCCTGAGTTTTGTTACTACCACAGTAACTTAGCCGGAACGTCATTTTCGGAGGAAATCTTTCTGTGAACACATGATACAAAATAACAGCGGTGCAAGTTCAGAATGCTAATGTATCTCCTCAACGTCGTGGAATCGAAATGATTCTAAACAGCATGTTAAGAGATAACGCAGGTTGAGTTATCAGATGAATCCTCACGAAAATAATGCACCACTCTAACTGCAACCAATACGTGGAGGCTCAACACGAAGTTCGTGTCTCGAAGGCAGAATTGCTGCCATCTCTAGATGCGTTCCAAATTCTTCATCTCTCTCGAAGGCAAAGGCGGGAGCAGTTAATCGATTCCGCTCGATCAATCGTGCGATTCTTGAATGACTAGGAATCGTGTGATCATTTCTGTAACTTCTCAATGAAACCTGCTTGATGAGGTAAAAACAATGTTTCTATTCACTCCTTCATGAGATCATGTATGGCTAGACAGAGCTGCCGTGTGAGACGTTTTCACATTCACATGCGACAGTTAACCTCTACGGGAGTTCCCCTACACAGCAGGAATGAATAGCTTCATACGGTAGCATTAAACATGTTCGTGTAGGCCATTTACACCAATCATACATGTTGTCAAGCATATGAACTCCCCATATTATTATATCTCCGTGTTGAAATCACATGAAAACATTGATAACAATGCGCATTAATGCCTGATTTGCATGTAACATGGGCACTGTAAAGATTGATGTGCTTCGTTATATTGCTATGTTTAACAGACTTTACGCAAGAGTTCTACGTTCTCTTGATATCATTGCTCTTTGATACCGTTGTTACATTTTATTGCTCTTCTCGTTGATTGATGTCTATGGCCCAATGGTAACGCAACATTTATAGAATGTACATGTAAATGACTAGGTCCTTTTTCAAACTGTCGTTATATGCTCACTTCACTTGGTAACTTAGTGAAGTACACACGTTTAGAGTTGTCTTTCGTGACTGGACTGCCAACTAGTCGATGAGTTATTTGTCATTTTTGTATGCACGTTATTTTTAACTTTTTTGTAATACGTCCTTGTATTTTGCAGAAACCGTCTCAATAAGGCTTTCTTTGGTGAAAATAAATACCTTGTAAAAGCACCTGGATAGTTTTATAGACGCTTTTTACAGGCACTATGAACATAGTCCGTGCACTCTCTTCTATGGGGTTCATACTAGTGTACAGTACACATTGCACAGTGACAGTTCGCCTGGGCAAGAATAGAAAGATGTCCACAGATTTGAACAAATTAGGCTTCTGGTCTGAACCATTGCGAGCCGTGCTGACAAGCCCTTGAGAGTGAAACGGAGCGTCGCGGCTGCTGAGGAATTTTCGTGCTTAAATTGTCTACGTCTGATGACATCTTTCTATCAGATTTGCTAATGCTTTGCAAATGTTATAAATCGAATTGATTTAATTGACGCATAATTGTCTATCTTTCAAGACTGATAGAAGAAGCGGCGAATACCATCAGCATATTCGATGAAATATGATTGATAAAGGCCAGAAAAAACAAAACTGGGAAATAAAAATGTTAATAGTAATCATACTTCCTTGGATGTGTATATACAGTATTGGCCAGAATGGATGACTCAGATGTGTGTTTTATGTTTGTGGTGATAAATTTACTGTGATGATTGTAAGTGTACATAACTTTGTGTAAAGTGAATTATAAACGGAAGTCAAACAATTATCCAAGTAGTTTATTTATCTAAATATTACTTGAGTGACCGTCGGTCAGTACTTCGAGTTGATCCCCTTTTCTGAATTATCCCACAATTGCTGGTAGGCATCGAGAAGTTCAACTTTTTGTATAAAATTCCATTTATCAACTTCGTCCAAACTGCCGCGATAACTTTCTTCAATTCCAATAAAGATGTCTGTTTTCGTCAAGTTTCGTAGGGTTGTTTTAACAGCAAGACTCATCAATTTTCAATAGGATTGAGGTCTGGTGAATGTTCGATAATATGCTCAAAGCCTCAACACTCGAATTGCAGAACCATGTTGCTTCCAATTTCAAGGGTGACATCATGTTGTGAGTGAAAAACACTGTTTTTTCATAGATTTTATTTTATTTTATTTTATATAGATAATGCGTTTACCAACTGTAACCATGTGAAGCAATGGTTATTATTATTATTATTTTATTATTGAACTGTTTTTTTAGATAACTGGATGGCAGTACTTTCGTTTTCAGAATTTCTTGGCAAGCAGCTTTAATGCTTGTACTTTCGGTTAAAAACCATAATCCCCAGTTTCTCAACAGCAAAAAATTTCACAGGTTTTCTCACAGCTGAGACCGTGTATCGAGATGAACCTCTCTATCTTGGTGGTCTTCAAGCGTGTCACATACAATGTGTTGAGGTGCGTCCTTTGGTTTTCTGCAAGATCGTAACTGGAACGCGTTCGCAGTATTCCAATTTCCATCAACAGAATGGCCAAAATCATTTCAGCATTTATCTTTTTTGGATAGTCCGAATTTTCGTGGTCTGTGTGACTTCAAGCCGACAACCACATGTAATACTAAGCCATGACGGCTCAGTTATCATGCAGATAATCCTACAAGACAGTTGTTGCAAAGACATTTCCTCAGAGAGGTCAGGGTGTCTGCAGATTCAACCACAACAGAAAACAATGCAAGTTGATTAACTGAGTCATCCATTCTGGCCAATACTGTAGTGTGGCTTGCAGAACTTCTGACAGCGCATTTGCAAGAAAATAGACATTTTATGTATTTCAATCTATTATGATACATTCCAAAGCATTTACAAATAGAGTTTAGAACAAATGAATAGGACAGTTACAATTTTCGTCACTGGAGTGTCTCATACTCTCAATTTTAATAGAAAAGGATGTGGAAGTTAAAAGTAATGCAAACTAGACTTATTGCGAGCTTCCAATCACTGAATCTAAAACTATTCGGAATCACTACTGTCACTGCAGGTAGCAAACTTTGCACATACTCGTACAACAGGGATACGCAAGCTTCTTCGGATAAATGTTCCATGAAGTATCCTCTTTGAGGTTCTTGCGGGCCACACTTAAGGTCGAAATACTTAAACAATGCTTTTATTAATTTTCTACAATTTAAACTAAGATATGTAGTTGCGTACCTTTATTTGTATTTCCAACATTTATCTATTGGCAATAATATGTTTTTCAACATATCAATAATAAAAATTAAAACATCAATCCATTATCGACTAAATGAAGCCACAAACAAAAAATGCACATAATTATTCTAAAAAAGCATGAGAAATAACGTCTTCGGATGCCATGCTATCAGTTTATTGTCCGACGTTTCACTCTCCGAGCTGAATCATGCACAATGCAGCTGTGAAAGACCAACGCAACAGCACATACTACGAACCTTTGCTAGCATAGATATTGGATGCTATCGTTTTGTGACTTTTACTTACTTCGTAAGGTATTATGTGCTGTTGCGTTGGTCTTTCACTGCTGTGTTGTGCATGATTCAGCTCGGAGAGTGAAACGTCGGACAATAAACTGATAGCATGATATCCGAAGACGTTTTTTCTCATACGTTTCAAAATCAACCGGATACGTGGAGGACTGCGCTCAATAATTATTCTAGTATACCTTGTGTATTCCACCTGTTTTTGTTATGAAGGATGTACCTGTTTTACGTTTGTCAGGTCCTTTATGCGTGCTTCAAATTCATTAAGCGATAGGCAAACTTTGCACATGCAACGAAGAACTTGTGAATTGTATTTTGCAGAGGCTACCAAACGGCACGTGTGTGATTCCCGCTGACTAAGATCATCATTAGACGAATTGAGGGATTTGCTGTTGGCGGTCAGTTGATTCCGGTCATTCTCTCGCGTGGACAAAGGAATTAGGAGCGTTTCCCGGCCAATTAAAGCTAGAAAGTTCATTTGCTTTGCTTTCATGGATACTTTGTCGGATATCACAGACAAATAATGGCCGGAAGATTGAGGTGAAATTTCCGCTCTTTTCATGCTTTCTTTGCTATGCGTGATGGAACCTGGTTGAATATTTCAAATCTGTCATCACAATCAGGCAACTCTGAGGAAGAGAAAGACCTTAGAAGGTTCAAAAATCATTTTCAAAACATGCTCAACGTCACAAACTGCGAGACTCATCCACGAGTTCACAGATCAAACCAGTCGACCAATCAGCGTGTGTCTCCCGCGCAGAAATCCACCAGACTGTGAGCGAACAACTCTATCGATGTCTGATGAGCCGTTGCAACGAAGCCGACAGACTCGAACCCATGACCTTCTGCACTGAAGTGCGGTCCTTGGCCAACTGAGCTACTCCATCCACGTCTGATGAGCCGTTGGAATGAGGCAGACAGACTCGAACCCACCACCTTCTGATGTACCGTTGCAATGAGACAGACAGACTCGAACCCACCGCCTTCTGCACCGAAGTGCGGTCCTTGGCCAACTGAGCTACTACATCCACGTCTGATGAACCGTTGCAATGAGACAGACAGACTCGAACCCACCACCTTCTGATGAACCGTTGCAATGAGACAGACAGACTCGAACCCACCGCCTTCTGCACCGAAGTGCGGTCCTTGGCCAAGTGAGCTACTCCATCGATGTCTGATGAACCGTTGCAATGAGACAGACAGACTCGAACCCACCACCTTCTGATGAGCCGTTGCAATGAGACAGAAAGACTCGAACCCACCACCTTCTGCACCGAAGTGCGGTCCTTGGCCAAGTGAGCTACTCCATCGATGTCTGATGAACCGTTGCAATGAGACAGACAGACTCGAACCCACCACCTTCTGATGTACCGTTGCAATGAGACAGACAGACTCGAACCCACCGCCTTCTGCACCGAAGTGCGGTCCTTGGCCAACTGAGCTACTCCATCCACGTCTGATGAACCGTTGCAATGAGACAGACAGACTCGAACCCACCACCTTCTGATGAACCGTTGCAATGAGACAGACAGACTCGAACCCACCGCCTTCTGATGTACCGTTGCAATGAGACAGACAGACTCGAACCCACCACCTTCTGCACCGAAGTGCGGTCCTTGGCCAACTGAGCTACTCCATCCACGTCTGATGAACCGTTGCAATGAGACAGACAGACTCGAACCCACCGCCTTCTGATGTACCGTTGCAATGAGACAGACAGACTCGAACCCACCACCTTCTGCACCGAAGTGCGGTCCTTGGCCAACTGAGCTACTCCATCCACGTCTGATGAACCGTTGCAATGAGACAGACAGACTCGAACCCACCACCTTCTGATGTACCGTTGCAATGAGACAGACAGACTCGAACCCACCACCTTCTGCACCGAAGTGCGGTCCTTGGCCAACTGAGCTACTCCATCCACGTCTGATGAACCATTGCAATGAGACAGACAGACTCGAACCCACCACCTTCTGATGTACCGTTGCAATGAGACAGAAAGACTCGAACCCACCACCTTCTGCACCGAAGTGCGGTCCTTGGCCAAGTGAGCTACTCCATCGATGTCTGATGAACCGTTGCAATGAGACAGACAGACTCGAACCCACCACCTTCTGATGTACTGTTGCAATGAGACAGACAGACTCGAACCCACCGCCTTCTGCACCGAAGTGCGGTCCTTGGCCAACTGAGCTACTCCATCCACGTCTGATGAACCGTTGCAATGAGACAGACAGACTCGAACCCACCGCCTTCTGCACCGAAGTGCGGTCCTTGGCCAACTGAGCTACTCCATCCACGTCTGATGAACCATTGCAATGAGACAGACAGACTCGAACCCACCACCTTCTGATGTACCGTTGCAATGAGACAGAAAGACTCGAACCCACCACCTTCTGCACCGAAGTGCGGTCCTTGGCCAAGTGAGCTACTCCATCGATGTCTGATGAACCGTTGCAATGAGACAGACAGACTCGAACCCACCACCTTCTGATGTACTGTTGCAATGAGACAGACAGACTCGAACCCACCGCCTTCTGCACCGAAGTGCGGTCCTTGGCCAACTGAGCTACTCCATCCACGTCTGATGAAACCGTTGCAATGAGACAGACAGACTCGAACCCACCACCTTCTGCACCGAAGTGCGGTCCTTGGCCAACTGAGCTACTCCATCCACGTCTGATGAACCGTTGCAATGAGACAGACAGACTCGAACCCACCACCTTCTGCACCGAAGTGCGGTCCTTGGCCAACTGAGCTACTCCATCCACGTCTGATGAACCGTTGCAATGAGACAGACAGACTTGAACCCATGACCTTCTGATGAACCGTTGCAATGAGACAGACAGACTCGAACCCACCACCTTCTGATGAACCGTTGCAATGAGACAGACAGACTCGAACCCACCGCCTTCTGCACCGAAGTGCGGTCCTTGGCCAACTGAGCTACTCCATCCACGTCTGATGAACCGTTGCAATGAGACAGACAGACTCGAACCCACCACCTTCTGCACCGAAGTGCGGTCCTTGGCCAACTGAGCTACTCCATCCACGTCTGATGAACCGTTGCAATGAGACAGACAGACTCGAACCCACCACCTTCTGCACCGAAGTGCGGTCCTTGGCCAACTGAGCTACTCCATCCACGTCTGATGAACCGTTGCAATGAGACAGACAGACTTGAACCCATGACCTTCTGATGAACCGTTGCAATGAGACAGACAGACTCGAACCCACCACCTTCTGATGAACCGTTGCAATGAGACAGACAGACTCGAACCCACCGCCTTCTGCACCGAAGTGCGGTCCTTGGCCAACTGAGCTACTCCATCCACGTCTGATGAACCGTTGCAATGAGACAGACAGACTCGAACCCACCACCTTCTGCACCGAAGTGCGGTCCTTGGCCAACTGAGCTACTCCATCCACGTCTGATGAACCGTTGCAATGAGACAGACAGACTCGAACCCACCACCTTCTGCACCGAAGTGCGGTCCTTGGCCAACTGAGCTACTCCATCCACGTCTGATGAACCGTTGCAATGAGACAGACAGACTCGAACCCACCACCTTCTGATGAACCGTTGCAATGAGACAGACAGACTTGAACCCATGACCTTCTGATGTACCGTTGCAATGAGACAGACAGACTCGAACCCACCGCCTTCTGATGTACCGTTGCAATGAGACAGACAGACTCGAACCCACCGCCTTCTGCACCGAAGTGCGGTCCTTGGCCAAGTGAGCTACTCCATCCACGTCTGATGAACCGTTGCAATGAGACAGACAGACTCGAACCCACCACCTTCTGATGTACCGTTGCAATGAGACAGACAGACTCGAACCCACCACCTTCTGCACCGAAGTGCGGTCCTTGGCCAACTGAGCTACTCCATCCACGTCTGATGAACCGTTGCAATGAAGCCGACACACTTGAACCCATGACCTTCTGATGTACCGTTGCAATGAGACAGACAGACTCGAACCCACCACCTTCTGCACTGAAGTGCGGTCCTTGGCCAACTGAGCTACTCCATCGATGACTGATGAACCGTTGCAATGAAGCAGACAATATTGACAAGTAATACACGTAAGCGCTGATTGCAGCCGGTTTGCCAGATGAATCTTCAATATTCACTTCATGGATACTTTCCATGATATTTATCACCTGTCAGTTGGACTGCAGACGACCGGCAGTGATGAAGTAACTAGAACTCCATCTCCTGCTGATCTAACAGATCTGAAAGGGAATCAACACTTTGACAAGGTTCCGCTGAGCATTATTTGAAGGATAAAAGTCATTCGACCCGCAATTATTCGAGCAAGGAAAGGCTGACGAGGTTGACATAGAAATTGCATTATCAATAGCTTGATGGGATGAAATTGTACTTTCCTTCTCATGCGTGAGAAAGTCGCCACATTCGAAACGTTGCGAATGTCTACTCGTCATAAAAGAAATAGTTTTCGCCTCATTCTTACAACTTTCAACTAATAGTGCAAATTCGTTGCCCTTCAACTTTCCACAGGATTTGTGAGGTGACTTCCCAACTCGATTATTTGTCGAGGAAGAATTCAAAGCTTTTACTGAGCAGAAGCGTTTGATAGTAACAATCTGAAGAGTGATTCTACAATCACTGGTTTAGAAAACATCGGACACTTTGTTGCAAAATGTATGCAATTGTTGGGTATATCACAGCCGATGGAGTTTGAATACAAAAATCGGAAGATATTCAACGTTATTAGGGCTTGAAAACTCTCAGAATTACATGCGTTCAATAATTCTGACTTTTGGGGATCCGTGGATGAGGGATTAGCAGAGACCTGGGATTTCCGATATCGGCTTACTGGGATTGACAAAACTCACCATTTCAAGATCAAGCTGATGATCTTCACATGCGGCAAGGAGAGCAACAATGACAAAATCCAGACTTTCTTGATCATAAAATTCCGGATTAGAAACTCCTGCTCGGAATCGGCAAAATATGGGCAGACCAGAAGCTGTAGCTACGTGTTGAATGGTAACACGTCATGACTGCTTCCTCCATTCATTGAACTAGCGGATTCCAAGCTCCCGATGAATGCCCATCTCAGAATCTTAGACATGCGTTGTTTAACTACAAGTGAAGCTGATGATGGCCTTGGATATAAGGTCGTAATACAGGGTGGCCATGAAGTTGCGTATCAAGATTTTAATTAATCTTGTGGATCGCTTCAAATGACTTTTAGAGGAGAAAAATGTATAATTGAAACCAAGAAAGTCAAGAAAATTATACACTGCTTCTAGGTATTCACAAATGTTCAAAATGCTGCCCACCAGCAGCCACACATAAATTGAGTCGATGGCGAAAGTTATGGAACACTCGATTCAGGAAATCTGAATCACCGACAATTTCCTGACTAGCATCACGAATTCGAGTTCGCAAAGGATCCAGGTCATTCATGCGCACGGAATATATTAAGTGCTTAACGTATCCCCAAAAGAAGTAATCCATAGGATTCAGGTCGGGGAATCGAGCAGCCCATTCGACTGTTCCCCTTCGATCAATCCAATGAACGAAGTTTTTAATCCAGCCAGCTGCACACTATCAAGGCATAGTGCGGAGGCGTTCATATCCTGCATGAACCACTCAGGTCGTCCTTCTCCAATTGAGTTTAAGTGAGGGATAAGTTCTTCTTGCAACATTGAGGTACCTGTCGCCGTCGAGCGTGGAGTTAAAAAGAATGGCCATAAAACGGTCTTTCCACAGACCGCACCAGACCATTAGTTTCGCAACACTGTTCTTTTGTGCGTTGCATCCAGTGGGGATTCTCCCGCGCATAATATCGGCAATTTTCTTTTTTCATTTCACCATTGACATAAAAGTTGGCTTCATCACTAAAGAGCACTTTCCGATGTGCCATGTCAGGATCTTCATCCAATGGGGTTTTAAACCATGTCGACATTTCCATACCTCGGTCAGGATCGTCTTCGTACAGTCTTTGGAGAATCTGAAGTTTTTATGGATGAAAAAGTTATTCTTCTGCATCGTGAGCGTGTAACGTTGATTTCGCGAGATGATCTAGGCACGGATTTTTTTGGAATTTCCTCCGTTTTATCGAGAATGGGTGTTCGTGTCGCATCAGATACTCTTAGACGTCCACTTAGCTCTTTGTCGTGAACGTCAGTATCTTTGAACTTCGCAAGTAAACGACCCACTGCCGTGTAACTAACATTCATTCCTTCATGCTTTGAATTGAAAGTTTCAGCAACAGACCAGTTTGTCACACCCTCTCGCCCATAAAGTAAGATAATTTCAACTCTGTGTTCAATTGACAAGGACATGCTCGCTGGTTTTGATTAAGAAGCCAATGTAGCTTCCATTTATCTTGACTCCTTCGCTTTTTTCAGAGTAATACTCATTTTGGCAGTCGCGCGATCATCTACACCAAATAATGTTCATTCATGAAGTTAAGAGAATGAAGTATACTCCACATGCGCACGACGAAACTAGGAATTTCTATAATAGCATGATTGAAGCTTAAAGTTTGGACGTAGTTTAGATAAACTTTGGTGCGCGACTTTATGGCCACCTTGTATATAGTTAAAAACAGCCTACATTTTTACTTGCCATCATCGTACTTGGCTTTCCCGAAACTTCCAATTGAAATTATGTCGAGCCAAGGCATATTCACTCATTCTTAGAAAAGGTTTATTGTTAATTCATATGTACAGCGACCATGAAGTCACCAGTGACAAAGGACTAAATGTGTCAAGAAGCTCATCAATGCAGAGCTTTTAAATTCATCGACGACTTCGCATCTCGAATTCATGTCTAACGTTCGTGAAAAATTTCGTGGATTCCATCACCTCAAAATGTGGCCTCACTGACACGAAGGTGGCACCACCTCACCTACTCCATCCGTCCAGCGTCCCTGCCCCACCGCCGTGTGAGAAACCCTCTGTCCATCAACACATGTCAATAATGAAGCATCACAAGGATGTCGGCAGGATTCCATCACCTCAAAATGTGGCATCACTGACACGAAGGTGGCACCACCTCACCTACTCCATCCGTCCAGCGTCCCTGCCACACCGCCGTGTGAGAAACCCTCTGTCCATCAACACATGTCAATAATGAAGCATCACAAGGATGTCGGCAGGATTCCATCACCTCAAAATGTGGCCTCACTGACACGAAGGTGGCACCACCTCACCTACTCCATCCGTCCAGCGTCCCTGCCACACCGCCGTGTGAGAAACCCTCTGTCATCAACACATCTCAATAATGAGGCATGACAAGGATGTCGGCAGGATTCCATCACCTCAAAATGTGGCCTCACTGACACGAAGGTGGCACCACCTCACCTACTCCATCCGTCCAGCGTCCCTGCCACACCGCCGTGTGAGAAACCCTCTGTCCATCAACACATCTCAATAATGAGGCATGACAAGGATGTCGGCAGGATTCCATCACCTCAAAATGTGGCATCACTGACACGAAGGTGGCACCACCTCACCTACTCCATCCGTCCAGCGTCCCTGCCACACCGCCGTGTGAGAAACCCTCTGTCCATCAACACATGTCAATAATGAAGCATCACAAGGATGTCGGCAGGATTCCATCACCTCAAAATGTGGCATCACTGACACGAAGGTGGCACCACCTCACCTACTCCATCCGTCCAGCGTCCCTGCCACACCGCCGTGTGAGAAACCCTCTGTCCATCAACACATCTCAATAATGAGGCATCACAAGGATGTCGGCAGGATTCCATCACCTCAAAATGTGGCCTCACTGACACGAAGGTGGCACCACCTCACCTACTCCATCCGTCCAGCGTCCCTGCCACACCGCCGTGTGAGAAACCTTCTGTCCATCAACACATGTCAATAATGAAGCATCACAAGGATGTCGGCAGGATTCCATCACCTCAAAATGTGGCATCACTGACACGAAGGTGGCACCACCTCACCTACTCCATCCGTCCAGCGTCCCTGCCACACCGCCGTGTGAGAAACCCTCTGTCCATCAACACATCTCAATAATGAGGCATCACAAGGATGTCGGCAGGATTCCATCACCTCAAAATGTGGCCTCACTGACACGAAGGTGGCACCACCTCACCTACTCCATCCGTCCAGCGTCCCTGCCACACCGCCGTGTGAGAAACCTTCTGTCCATCAACACATCTCAATAATGATGCATCACAAGGATGTCGGCAGGATTCCATCACCTCAAAATGTGGCATCACTGACACGAAGGTGGCACCACCTCACCTACTCCATCCGTCCAGCGTCCCTGCCACACCGCCGTGTGAGAAACCCTCTGTCCATCAACACATGTCAATAATGAGGCATCACAAGGATGTCGGCAGGATTCCATCACCTCAAAATGTGGCATCACTGACACGAAGGTGGCACCACCTCACCTACTCCATCCGTCCAGCGTCCCTGCCACACCGCCGTGTGATAAACCCTCTGTCCATCAACACATGTCAATAATGATGCATCACAAGGATGTCGGCAGGATTCCATCACCTCAAAATGTGGCCTCACTGACACGAAGGTGGCACCACCTCACCTACTCCATCCGTCCAGCGTCCCTGCCACACCGCCGTGTGAGAAACCTTCTGTCCATGAACACATCTCAATAATGAGGCATCACAAGGATGTCGGCAGGATTCCATCACCTCAAAATGTGGCCTCACTGACACGAAGGTGGCACCACCTCACCTACTCCATCCGTCCAGCGTCCCTGCCACACCACCGTGTGAGAAACCCTCTGTCCATCAACACATCTCAATAATGAAGCATCACAAGGATGTCGGCAGGATTCCATCACCTCAAAATGTGGCCTCACTGACACGAAGGTGGCACCACCTCACCTACTCCATCCGTCCAGCGTCCCTGCCACACCGCCGTGTGAGAAACCCTCTGTCCATCAACACATCTCAATAGTGAAGCATCACAAGGATGTCGGCAGGATTCCATCACCTCAAAATGTGGCATCACTGACACGAAGGTGGCACCACCTCACCTACTCCATCCGTCCAGCGTCCCTGCCACACCGCCGTGTGAGAAACCCTCTGTCCATCAACACATCTCAATAATGAGGCATCACAAGGATGTCGGCAGGATTCCATCACCTCAAAATGTGGCCTCACTGACACGAAGGTGGCACCACCTCACCTACTCCATCCGTCCAGCGTCCCTGCCACACCGCCGTGTGAGAAACCCTCTGTCCATCAACACATCTCAATAATACCTCTGCGAACTCTCTTCACCTGCTCCTCTGTCCATGAGCACAGGCAGGTAATCGTGACAGTAAAAAACGAGACGTCTACAAAATGAGACGTAATGAATAATTAACTGAGAATTGACAGAATAGCGTCAATGTCGTGGAAAATTGGATTTTGACTGAAATAATTCATCAGAAATGTTATTAATATCTCATCCAAAGGAGGAATCTTGTTCCGTGGTATCAGAATTGAGTTTGGGATCCCCGCCAGCGGTGATCTTCATTCTTACTGTCTGATATCATCGCACATCAGACGGAAGAGAAATTAATGGCGAACCGAAGAGCAGCTCTGTAGGGCATTGAAAGAACAGCAGGAAAGGACTTCACTAATGTCATTACCATGAGAGATTCCACTCCGTTCAAAGCAATTAACAACACTGGTTCTCAACATTCCTCCTTCAATGTATGAGTAATCCCTCCGACCAGACAGTGAAAGCTCATGCAGCGAGCAGATGGACAGCTCCATTGTGGAGGACCTCATCCGCCTGGAGCGCTCAGGTAGAGGGGCAGTGACCAGGCGGGTACCTGCTGATGAATGCCTTTGTTTGTATTCCTGCAACTACATTTTGTTAGCTTTTTGTGGGACTGCATTGATCAGACGCTGACCTCCATAGGATTGACGCTGTCATTACAAGTGTCTATTAAATCGAGAGTGAAAACTTTGACGGAAGAGAACACGTGTTAAACGGCCTTGTACGATCTCGTACACTTGATAGTGAAGTCCAGCCCGTGTAGCACAATGTTACGGACCCCGGGACGGTTCTCCGGGCACAACTTAGATCCTGTAAAGCCTCAGGGCTTCAAGACCTCCAAACATTTGACGAGGATCATATGCATGAGGTTCAGCCCCACCTAAGACGCGTCAAGTTTTCCGGACAGGTGTAGCCGCTTTCTCCGCCAGCATGAAAGACTGGGGACTAAAAACTTCATCAGCCTGTGACTGCGGCCACCCAGAGCAGACTCCACCGACCACCCAACGGCGACCAAGACTCTGGACGACGACACGAGGGCTTGACTAGCCGAAGCTAAGCTGCAAATTTGAGCGACGGCAAATGATAAACGACAGAAGAAGGAGCACTAGTGGGGAAGTTCCTCCTACACGGATCCCGTCAAGTTTGGCTCCAAAATAGCCGTAGGATAATCAAAAAGCTTGACACGCTACAACCATTCATGTCTGCCGGTGGGAACGCATTAAACCACAGGTTGTATGGCAGACAAAGTGTTGACCACAAGTCGTGAGCCAACCAATGCTTAGGATTCAAGAGTATTAAATTGAGTATGCAATTAAAAATATAAGAAATAAGAATCATTGAGGAAAATTGAAGATATTCTTTAATTCAATCACATGAAATAAAATCTGTCCATCAGAATGTTTGACAATTTTGAGGCAACACACGCTCTCTGGTAATTTTGCAACAAATTGAAGCAAGTTCAACACACTGAATGCAACAACACTGAATTCTCTCATCACTATTGTTGACTTGGATACAAAGAAGTTGGTAATGATTTCTAATGATAATGCATTGAGACAACTATCAAATTGTTCAAGTACGTCACGGTTTCATTTCGTGCGGTCATGGCGGGGTAATATTTGACGTGGACTCAGAGATCGCAATTCACTCAAGAAAAAAAGAAGGGAAAGTCGGTAAAAACCGGGGTTTGAATACATAAATTTGAAATATTTACATCAGACTAATTTCGTAAAAAGCGGAAAATTGCGATCCATGCGTAGACTCTTCCTCCACGCAAAATGAAGTGATGAACACATGAAGAACAAAATCTCCATACCAATGCTTGGGCAACACAAATGATTGCATCTCAGTTTATATCAGGGAGTCGGAGTCCCGGAGTCCTATCAAACCCAGGAGTCAGAGTCCTATCAAACCCAGGAGTCAGAGTCCTATCAAAACCCAGGAGTCAGAGTCCTATCAAACCCAGGAGTCAGAGTCCTATCAAAACCCAGGAGTCAGAGTCCTATCAAAACCCAGGAGTCAGAGTCCTATCAAACCCAGGAGTCAGAGTCCTATCAAAACCCAGGAGTCAGAGTCCTATCAAACCCAGGAGTCAGAGTCCTATCAAAACCCAGGAGTCAGAGTCCTATCAAAACCCAGGAGTCAGAGTCCTATCAAACCCAGGAGTCAGAGTCCTATCAAACCCAGGAGTCAGAGTCCTATCAAAACCCAGGAGTCAGAGTCCTATCAAACCCAGGAGTCAGAGTCCTATCAAACCCAGGAGTCAGAGTCCTATCAAACCCAGGAGTCAGAGTCCTATCAAAACCCAGGAGTCAGAGTCCTATCAAACCCAGGAGTCAGAGTCCTATCAAACCCAGGAGTCAGAGTCCTATCAAAACCCAGGAGTCAGAGTCCTATCAAACCCAGGAGTCAGAGTCCTATCAAAACCCAGGAGTCAGAGTCCTATCAAACCCAGGAGTCGGAGTCCTATCAAACCCAGGAGTCAGAGTCCTATCAAACCCAGGAGTCAGAGTCCTATCAAACCCAGGAGTCAGAGTCCTATCAAACCCAGGAGTCAGAGTCCTATCAAAATCCTTGGTTTATACGCAAGTTTTGAACTTGATCCCTTCAGCCAAGTATCAAAGACATCACTCAGTTCTTTCATTTAGAATACAAATAGTGCACTCCAGCTCTGCATATCCTGTGATGACACTGCTCCAAGTCCTACCGATGATGTCCGACTGATTTCAATGCGTTTGAATGCTGTTCTTGGCTTGGAAATGCTCAAATCTCGGTATTTTGTGTCACAGAACGTCGGTTCAGTGCCACCAACAGCTTTCATTGAGCATTCAAGGATTCAGTGGGTTTCATGTACACAGTAATCTCGTGATGAAGGAGGACAAGTTCCTGACTACGTCATCTGAGCTCCGTTGATGAGAGGAAATGATTGATGACAAACATGAGCAAGACATTCCCATGCGGTTCCAAAAACAATTAGGCTGAATGACGAACGGAAGAGAGGCACACAATTCCAACTCAACCTCGTGTTTTATAAACCATTCTCCGCTGGTCTGTCACATAAAGACATTTTTCAACAGAATTTCAATATAAAAACAAAAACGAGTCAATCAAGGAAGGCATCAGAGAGACCTGACATTGCCAGCGAATTATAGAGCGTGAGTGCATGCATGCAAGGTTGGGTCCAATCCTGGGCTTGGGTACCTCCCAAGAGTGGCTATTTCTCTAATGAAATGGAACAACAATTTCCAGAACATGTTTGGAATTTTGATTGAGATTTGAAATTGCATGAAGATAGTTTGAATCACACCATCTTGTACATATTGCTATCCAATTAATATGTGTCTGAATGTTCATATTAATAACTATTTATTACATGAATTTGTTATTGCGGAATTGAGGCCATATTAATATTCAGCTAAAAGTTTTAATTATCAGCATAGGTTACGTCTGGGCTTAATATCGTCAACCCTGTTTACATCTACAGCCTTAGAATTTCCTAATTAGAACAACATGCATGACTAAGCTACATTCCTTACAACATGTCTAATTGAGAAACGAAACACACACAACATAGGTCTCGTATATGATGAAAATAGCACAAATGTAGATATAACGATATTTCTACTAATCGTGAGAAGCAATCATCAAAGAATGTCACTGCATTAAATGATACCAATATCTTTCTATTTCTAATACATGTAGCCTAGTAGTAGAATAAACAATATAGGCCGAAGTTTTTAACTTTCAAGGCAAGAGGCTATATGAAGCAAGTTATCTACGAATTGTTGTAGACCACCAATTTAACAGCATAAGCGTTATGCAGGTATTGGTTTCATGCATTGGATTTTCATGTATTAGTTGTTTCATTTCACGCAAAATGATGTATTCAAAATTCTGTCTAACACAATGTGCATTACATTTAGTTTAATGGATTAAATTCACAAGGAAGACATAGGTAATCAAAGCACTTTGTAATTAAACAAACTATCAGATAGATATTTACGGTGGGTCTACATCAAAGTTGATGCAGAGTTATATCATAGAAAGACCAGTCGTGTGGTTGAGGTAGGTAACACATGTACATACATGTGAGCTTACATGTAGATGACTTGCTATGATATGATGTGGTCATATACTGAGGCAGAATTTTTCCAAGAAAACCGCAAATGATCATTCATGGTCAATTTCTTTACTCTTCGGTCCGCACCCCAAGACGACCCAAAACCCAAGACCCAACCTTGCATGCATGTCGAAAATTCATTCTCTTCTTAACCTAATCCATGCCGAGCTCTGTAACACATCCATACAACGGGAGGAGGGAATCGCCCTCCTCAACATGTTAAGTGCTGAACAACAATCTATGGTTTATATCCCTGGTGAGCTCTGTGTTACGAAGGTAGATACAAGGATACAGCATACTAATTTCTATGATAACACCATAGAGAAAGTTATAACAGAAACTCATGTCATCAAAAACTCTCAAAAGATGCATTTTTTACTTTTTACACTTGCTCCACTCAAAATTATGAAATCAGCAAAGAGTCTCAAGAGAAGTATGATAAAAATTGGAATTCGTTTTTGGATTTTCATAATAATTGGAAAGTTGAGAATCTAAATGACGAAATGTTCCTTCAGTATTTTGATTATCTCATCACATGTAAAAAGTTTGCAAATTCAACCCTGTGACAACGAATCACGAATAAGATGTGGGCCGAAACTAAATGATTTTTATCCACTAACTACACTAATTGAATCGAGAATAAAAGGGATACTCGCCAAAGCAGGCAATGACTTTTACACTAGAAAACATTGTTGAGATTTGAAGTAGGGCTTCATCAGCTGGAATGTATTCTCGGATGAAGGCAGCGTTGGTAATAGCTTGCTACGGTGGTCTTCCAGTTGACGAAATGGCGTCTCTAGAATTGGAAGATCTCCAAAAAGACTCTGAGGCTAATTATTGGATTGATTACAGAGTTTCTGAACTAAAGCAAGAAAATGTGAGAAATCGTTTCATAGATTTAGGAGACATGCAGCTTATATTGAGAAATATGTTGATGAGATGAAGGAATCCACAGGGCGATTTTTCCGAAGATTTGTGCCTATTAAGAAAGATTTACCGAAAAACACAATTGCTAGGATACCGGGTGACATTGCAATCCATCTTGGATTATCAAGAATGAACTTTACAGCGGTCACAGTTTTAGAAGACCGTCTGCAAATCTTTGAAGTGGAATGACCATATCAAATATGTGACAAGAAGGGCAGGACGAAATGTTCATCTTTTGAAATTACTTAGCCGTATTCCCTGTGTCAATAAACATGACCTGATGCTAATATATCAGCAACTCATCCTGAGCATTATAGAGTACAACAGCAGACCTGCCAACCTTGAAACATGAAAATCCGGGAGAAATTTTATTACCGTAAATACCCGCGTATAGGACGCAGTGGATATTTGACCCCAAAAGCGATGGAAAGACTGTGCGCCTGCGTATAGGACGCATCCTAATTTAAATCCTTAATTTCCATTATTTTTTATAGAAACGGTGTCATTAAGTTAAGTCATCTCCACTCAATTGCAACGATCGCAGTGTGTGCTGATTCATGACTCACTCATCCTGTCAGTCAAAAATATTGATATATTGATAAATATTGACAAATATTGCAAGTATGAAATGTTTATAGGAAATTTTTGATAAATGCATTATTTTTATATAATAAATGTGTCCACGGATAAGACGCACCTGGGCTTTCAGGTCAACTTCTGAAGAAAAAAGTGCGTCCTATATGCGGGTATTTACGGTATTACCAAAATGGTCGAGTAGCAATCCTATTTCATCAGCTTTTCAACTCTATTTATGATTTGTAATCAAATGTAGAAAAATATCACTTACAAATGATAAATACGTCTATTTCATGTCCAGCAAGGCAACTGTGGACCATAAAAATTGTCAAACTAAAGGTCTACAAGACTTGGCCAATTTTGTCGATTATGATGGCAAATGATCGAATGAATAAACATTTCGATATAGAGCAACTCTTGAAATCCTAACAGTTGAATCTCTGTCGTTGGTTAAATTCAGATTCCTACCCATAGGTTCGAGAAACCAAACTCTAAGATCAAGGCTACGAACGCTTTTATCTAGGATGCCGTGCAATGAATTCAAAAACCTTTTTAAACTCAAGAGAAGGAAATACATCCGGGCTGCAAAATGATTAATAAAAGACATCAGCGTGAAAAGCAATGTCACTAAGAAATCCACAAACTTCATCATCATGCATGTTTCCTTATCTTAGGATTGCGCGCGCAGCGGAAATTTTTGAAATGTGCGTTCTTAAACGATCTAGAATTCATCTTAGTTTAATCAAATCAAAATCCGGGGACAGCATTTTAACTTTTCCGAGACATCCGGGATAGCTCCACAATCCGGCACAGTTGGCAAGTCTGCAACAGCCCACTTATGATTGGTATGAAAGCGAAGGATCCTCAGATACTTGAGAATCTGCAGAAACGGTGCCACAGAATAATTTGCGGAAAATACTGTTCCTTGTCTGACCGACGCAAAGACAGATCGTTGAATTGAATTCTGGTTGAGTGAAAAACCAGAAATTACCATTATAAATTACAATTATACACTGTACAATGCTGGTGTGAAATAAAATGTTTTCACTGAGATTTACCCCTGGGGCTAGCGCTTCCCCATACAGATCTGCTAAACTAAAGTGATAATAAAACTGCAGGAAGAAAAATTAACTTTTAAGAGATATCTTTTCACTCCTAAACAAAATGTAAATGTATTTTTCACCTTGTGCACTTGCTCCACTCAACTCCTCCTGCAACGTTTAACAATGCTATGAAAGTACAAGACAGGTTGCATACCTTCCAAGGTGAAATAACCGTTCGGAAGTTCGTGCAAGAGACTTCGTTATCAAAGCATTCCGTTGGATAGACGAAATCCGTCTGATTATTCAAACAGAATGACAAGAAAATCGGAGAAAACACTTGCAGCTTTCATAGCATGGAGATTTTCCTTCAATAAATAACTTGATTATTCTTTGTAAAGTGCATGAAGTGGAGAAATTGCCTTTCATTACGAATAGCTGAATAAGACTTCAACTCTTGCGGAAATTGGCACGATGTAAATTGTCTTGGCGTGCCCTCGTTGAAAGAGAGCAATTTACGCTTCAATTGATAAGATAATTCAAGATGACAAAGGTAATCTCCACATGCTTTTCTACATGAGTGCAAGCCGTTCATCGTGAAATAGACGGAAAAATTGTTTTTACAGATGTTTTCTGAGAAAATGTTCGATGTGAGATGCAGAATACAAATATTCATGCACTAAGTGTCAGCCCTGACGACATTATTACAGTGTATAAGTGCTCTCAGTTACGAGAGGATGGTGCGCTACAGTGAGAGCATCACAGGCCTTGTGCGCTACAGTGAGGGCATCACACAGCTTGTGCGCTACAGTGAGGCCATCACACACCTTGTGCGCTACAGTGAGGGCATCACAGGGCCTGTGCGCTACAGTGAGGGCATCACACACCTTGTGCGCTACAGTGACGGCATCACAAGCCTTGTGCGCTACAGTGAGGGCATCACAGGTCTTGTGCGCTACAGTGACGGCATCACAAGCCTTGTGTGCTACAGTGAGGGCATCACACAGCTTGTGCGCTACAGTGAGGGCATCACACAGCTTGTGCGCTACAGTGAGGGCATCACAGGACTTGTGCGCTACAGTGAGGGCATCACAGGGCCTGTGCGCTACAGTGAGGGCATCACAGGGCCTGTGCGCTACAGTGACGGCATCACACAGCTTGTGCGCTACAGTGAGGGCATCACAGGACTTGTGCGCTACAGTGAGGGCATCACAGGGCCTGTGCGCTACAGTGAGGGCATCACAGGGCCTGTGCGCTACAGTGAGGGCATCACACACCTTGTGCGCTACAGTGAGGGCATCACAGGGCCTGTGCGCTACAGTGAGGGCATCACACAGCTTGTGCGCTACAGTGAGGGCATCACAGGGCCTGTGCGCTACAGTGAGGGCATCACACACCTTGTGCGCTACAGTGACGGCATCACACAGCTTGTGTGCTACAGTGAAGGCATCACACACCTTGTGCGCTACAGTGAGGGCATCACACACCTTGTGCGCCGCAGTGAGGGCATCACACAGCTTGTGCGCTACAGTGACGGCATCACAAGCCTTGTGTGCTACAGTGAGGGCATCACACAGCTTGTGCGCTACAGTGAGGGCATCACACAGCTTGTGCGCTACAGTGAGGGCATCACAGGACTTGTGTGCTACAGTGAGGGCATCACACACCTTGTGCGCTACAGTGAGGGCATCACACACCTTGTGCGCTACAGTGAGGGCATCACACAGCTTGTGCGCTACAGTGAGGGCATCACACACCTTGTGCGCTACAGTGAGGGCATCACAGGGCCTGTGCGCTGCAGTGAGGGCATCACACACCTTGTGCGCTACAGTGAGGGCATCACACAGCTTGTGCGCTACAGTGAGGGCATCACACACCCTGTGCGCTACAGTGAGGGCATCACACACCTTGTGCGCTACAGTGACGGCATCACACAGCTTGTGTGCTACAGTGAGGGCATCACACAGCTTGTGCGCTACAGTGAGGGCATCACACAGCTTGTGCGCTACAGTGAGGGCATCACAGGCCTTGTGCGCTACAGTGAGGGCATCATACACCTTGTGCGCCGCAGTGAGGGCATCACACACATTGTGCGCTGCAGTGAGGGCATCACAGGACTTGTGCGCTACAGTGAGGGCATCATACACCTTGTGCGCTACAGTGAGGGCATCACACAGCTTGTGCGCTACAGTGAGGGCATCACAGGCCTTGTGCGCTACAGTGAGGGCATCATACACCTTGTGCGCCGCAGTGAGGGCATCACACACATTGTGCGCTACAGTGAGGGCATCACACACCTTGTGCGCCGCAGTGAGGGCATCACACACATTGTGCGCTACAGTGACGGCATCACACAGCTTGTGCGCCGCAGTGAGGGCATCACACACATTGTGCGCTACAGTGACGGCATCACACAGCTTGTGTGCTACAGTGAGGGCATCACACAGCTTGTGCGCTACAGTGAGGGCATCACACCTTGTGCGCAACAGTGAGGGCATCACAGGTCCTGTGCGCTACAGTGAGGGCATCACAAGCTTTGTGTGTTTGCTTTAATCGAAGCGCTTCGCTCAAAGTTATCATGCAAAATGCTTGCCAAAAGTGTGAAATTGAGACACCGAAGAATGCACTATTTAAAATGAGCTCTGAATTTGACATTTGAGTGAATGAAAACACTTTTCAGATCAGCCTGAAATGCAGCCGATAGTCAGACAGTCCATGCTCAGACTGGACATGTGACGGGGAGACAGGCGAACCGGACACTCCTCTCCATCGCAGTGGATCACTCTCACACATGAAGAATACTCGCACAATGCTGTGAGGTCTTGCCATCATGTCGAATAAGCTCTCACGAGATTACTTCATCGGAATGCACTGAGATAATGCGATCAGAGATCCGATCAGTTTCAAAGTTCCACGTGGGCGGTCCCACACAATTTGGTTAAGTTGTCAATGTCCTTCTCCCAAGAGTTCCATCTGCCGAAATCCCACCCACTACTACAGCGACGTACTTCCTGCCACAAGCAAGCGACAAAGAGTTTCATTCTGAGATGTTCTATCATCTTATCATTATGAGCAGCATAATATTGTTATTATTCAAATACCAGCTACATACATGCCGCATGAATGAACATGTCGGTTTATAAGTAGTTTGAAATGACTATCAAGTTTTAGAAAGCACTTTCAGATAAAGGTCAAAGTCTTGATGGGCCAAGTCTGATCAAATCTCTGTTGGTGATCAGAAAAACGAAGAAATTAAAAAAGTTACTGATGGAGTCGTCCCTACTATAGTTTCGGAGCAATATCAACGAGTGGCTGAAGGGGGCCTCCAGGAGCCCCCGGGGAAAGGTTTAAATGGTCTCTCATCTTAATCCCTTCATTCCTACATTATTTTCAAAATCATTTTTTTGGAACATTCACTTCTTTCAAATGCAATTTGCGAGCGTTGTAGGCACCGTACGAAGTTGGGAGGGGTGTCATTAGAATCGCATTGATGTCCTCCTTCTTTTGGTGATAAATGTATGCCGCTATTGGATCAACATTGATGCGCAATGTGGTCCCAAAGATGCGGGTCAAAATGTTGAAGGTCACAATACACGTGAAGGGTTAATCAATGTAATACGAACAGTTGCTTGGACATCTGCTTGATACAGGCGTTCATAAATATTGATTCATGTCTTCAATTCATAGCATTCTGTCAAGGTTCCCGGGCATAAACCGGAAATTTCCGATTCATGCCCGCCGATGTCAATGTATTTTCAATGTAGCAACAACTTCACATTTATGCCCTCCGTGTTCGCATATCTATCTTAAACATGATCATTTCCATGTTATTACTCGTTCATCGACATCTATGGACCACGTGACAAATGTATTATAATCCATGATAGTTTCGGCATGAATAGAAATTATAGCTATCTGTCGTCGTGCGCTGCCGCCTTCCGATATCTTCCAATTGATGCCCTCGACAGATAGCTATGATTCGTATATTCTAGATAATATCTTCACCCCTTGGTTTCTTGTTTTTAGCCGTTGAATGTTTGTTTGTGTAATCTAACGATGCAGGCGTGCGTCTTACACGTTTCGGTCCTGGAGTCTACTTCATCAGCATGTTGTCAACTTCTCCCGCCTATTTCATGTGTCTTCGATACACGCACGGTGAGTGGCACTCTATGGGCTCCAAGACACTGTTGTTGTGCAGCCTCTGCCCATTACGCAGCACTCGCCGCTGTATAATTCAGTCATTTCCCTTAGAAAATGACATTTTGACGGTTAACGCTCTCAAGTTGATTATCCGCCTACCATGCAAGGAAAGGTGACTGACAATTTCCACCGTATTTTCTTTATTCATACTGTCAAGACTTGACATAGAAATCTAACACAAAAGGAAACACTGTCATTCGAAATCTATCGACAAGTGACTCCATCAGGCTAATCCTGTCAATCACTTACTGAACTACAGTGCTCACTGATGATATTGCTGCGAGATCTGACTTGTCGGCTGGGTTAAGTCAATGAGAGAATGATGGACGAACATCTGCGGGACTGAAGCAGCTCGATACGTCAATGTTGTAAGATCTGAAGAAGAATCTAATGAATGCCGCCGTTGTCTTGTCGTAAACTGACATGCTATATTGAAAGTTGTTTCACCAAAATGAGATAATATTTAAATGCTGAGATTTTTCAATTTGAATCATTTGACTTTAAATGGTAATATTTAATTATTATAGAACGATCTATCGCCACAGTTAGCCGATTTCTATTTAATTGTCTACACTATGTTAGGAATCTGCACTTAATTGTTCCACAATGAATGTCATAGAAATCGTCTTTCAAACATAGATATCTATAACCAGCGATTTAGGCTGTCCGACTGTCTGTCGATGTGGCCTGGATTGGTATCGTTCAGATAGCGTCGTCAGTTAAACGCAATCTCAGCGCTATCATAGCGTTCTCAAGCGAATGTGTTTTAAACAATAGCATTGTCATAATAGACTTCAGATATTGTTAGAGAAAATACTCATTGGTTTCATTTCAATCGCTTCGATTTCCTGATCTTAACAATAGCAAGTGTCAGCTGATCATGACGTCACAATGCGAAAATACCATAGAGAGCCGAAATGTCGCATTATTGTGTCGTATGAAAACACTATCTTAGCGTTCTCATTGTCTTATTAGTCAAACTCGGGTCGTGACATTTCATAAGACATAAGAAATGCTTGCGTCTGACACAAGTAAAAAAATATTTGGTCTCACAGTGCGACATCTGTGATTCATACAACTCATACATTCGTCAAAGAACCTGACGCTATCCGATGGTCTGATATCTATGATTTGATCTTTCTTCAACAGATAAAGAAGGAGATGTGCATCACTGCACTTACCGAGAACGCAATGCAAGTGATTTAGATCTTCATGTCGATGTAACCGAAACTGCCACAGTTACTGCATATGCATGGTCAGGGTGTAACAATCAATTCTGTCACACACTTTCCAAATATCTAGGTCAGGGGTGCGCAACCTTTTACATTTTTCGGCCGCCATTTCGAGGGCCGAGAGAATTACGGCCGCACTTAATATGTGTGCAAACAACTAGGTCAATAGACAATCCTTTTTATATTCCACCACTCAAATTAGTTTTCCCTGGTGAATGTTAGCAAGTTAGCCCATATACGACCGACGGTCATTTCTGACCCGAAGCTCTGTGTAAGGCCCTCAGATTCGTGCGCTGTTTGCCTCGAAAATTGCTTTAATATTCATGCATTGCCCTGCGAATTTTGTTTTCCAGATTTAGAAGATGGCCACCCACAGAATTGCTTCGGTTTGCTAGAAGTGTGATTAATACGAAATGGACGGCACATCGAGGAACCTATTAAATGGGCAAAAAGGAATTCCTAATACCTTACAGAGATAGGAAAAAAGTCGTGCGTCGCTTGCGGATTAATGTGAGTTCCAACAAAGTGCTTCGATTGCCAAAATTCCTTCAGATTCGAAGACTTCAGATCATTGCGCACAAGTTTTCTCCATAATGTTGGCCCTTCCGATCATTATTAAAGAAAGTAGCAGGCGTACGAAAATTAGTTCACTTGATGATCCTCTCCTCGGCATTGCTCACTGTATAGTGCATACATTGAATCGAAGCCAGGCATCGATGTGTGTTTTGGTGTGTGCGACGTGATATCACAGCACGCATCTCTCACTGGTTCTGGTGTCCTCTGCTGACAGCTTATTGTTTGCCATTTCCAATAGCAAGTGATACACGAATTATCCATTCGAGAAGGAGCAAGTTGTCTAATTCTGTGATGTGCCATTTCGATATTAAGGTTGCATACAATTCTTCCTTTCTAGGAAAGCGAAGCGCGCGCAGATGAATCTAATTCTGTGATCAGGCCTGAAAGAATCACAGCACTCCTGAAAATGCGGACTGTGTCAGCACTATTCAAACCCCACTGACGTCAAAGCTTCATACGCTGGACGGCCCACGGCCTGGGACTGCCATGATGAAGACAATGTGAGGGAACACATCCTCCTACGACAGTGTGGATGGACCTCCGTGGCCCCGTGCATGCCCTGTGTAGGAGGACAGTTGCCTCACAGTGTCGTCCAAACAAACATTTCCTCAACAACACAAGGAAATGCACGCAAGAATACCAAAAAGATGAAGTTGAAGGCATCAACGGAGCATAGAAGAATCCTCATCTTGGCTTCACTACTTCATGGGCTATCCCTCATCATTCAAAATAGTAACAGCTTGCTCTCTCCACAGACAGAACTCTCAAATCTTCTCCAATGCTGAGTGACAAATGCATGACGTGCACCTTCATAGACCTAATAAACGGATATCTCTCATTTACAACGGACAATTAAGCGCCTTACGGTGCTTCATCTCCATGGCTTCATTTTCATCATTTCCTGAATGCACTACAACCGACTAGTTTAACATATTCATCGAAGACTGAGAGAAATTTCGACGGCTGTAAATCAAGGAATTTTCATCACATTATGCTCACCTCTGCTTGTCCTCAAGCCAGAATCTGTGCCTCACAATTCATTCAAAGCCATTGTATTCCGGAACAACAGACACAGCAACGCGCTCTCTAAGACACATGAGATGCATCTTTGTAAGCAGTGACGGTCTGTTCCTGAAGCTTTTTTCCGTCGAGAAATGATCAGTTTTCCATAGAGATTGAAAAAATCATTTCCTGAGATGGTAATAATCCTTTGTACAAGAATTCAGATGCAAATACGAAGAGTGAAAACAAAGTTACCCTGCACACATTTTCATCAACTTTTTCTGAAGAAACTTTTCATCAAGTTGGGATGGCTTTGATCATCGCAAGGAGCGAAAGATTGGATGAATAATTTATCATTTTGTTGCCTCTTATTAATTGACATCATAAATCACCAGAATGACGATGAAAGTCACTGAAATATTGAAGATGCAACCTCAGTTCTCACAATAACTGCCTTGTTATCGACTTTTCGAATGAGTCTTGTCATCATTCGATGTGTCTTGAGAACACTTGTGAGAGAATGTAACTGAAAGTTGAGACATCCAACTGCTTGCTATCTGCAACATTCTGCCTATGAAATGATCCCATCGACAGACGTACGCTCTGACATGCATGCTAGTTGTGCAAACTGTCAGTGGAAAGTTGCTGTCTTGTTATGCTTTGAGTTCTATCTCTAAGGCTATCTCCATATTTCCCCAAGTACCTGTTACAAATGATTCAAATTTTACATCTAAGATTTGTTTCCGTCCAAAGTTAGCACCTGTTGAGGCGCTGAAATATTTGTGTATATGTTGGAATGTTGCACATTACTTGAAACTTACTCAGGGATGAAGAGTCCAGCCTCCCACCGTGTTCGCAGTTCTGTGAGGATTTCTTGCCACAATTGTGCGACAGCGTAGATGCCACCCGATTCTCGATTCAAACAACAGAAGCAGATGGTCATTCGATGAGTGATGCTGTGTAACGGCGCACACTTGATTTGCTTTTCAATGTTCTGCAAATGAAACCATCGCTAAGATGAAAATAAACGAATGCTATGTAGTGCTGATATTATGATTCCACACACATTTGTCAGAAAAATATTTTGAAACATGGCAAGAACGTCTGTTTTAATGATTTACAGTTGAAAATTCGGACTTCTGTACAACGGTACAATGAATAATTTCCCTATTCTTTTGTGGCCTGCGTGCACAGCGGTGAAGTGCTTGGCCTAGCGATCTTCTCGTCCAGAGGTCGAGCCCCTAGAGTGTCATTGGAAGTCGGCAGGAAGGGCACCCGGTCTCCGTGGCACAGTGGTTAAGTGCTTGGCCTAGCGATCTTCTCGTCCCGAGGTCGAGCCCCTAGAGTGTCATTGGAAGTCGGCAGGAAGGGCACCCGGTCTCCGTGGCACAGTGTTGAAGTGCTTGGCCTAGCGATCTTCTCGTCCCGAGGTCGAGCCCCGACAGTGTCATTGGAAGTCGGCAGGAAGGGCATCCGGGCTCCGTGACACAGTGGTGAAGTGCTTGGTCTAGCGATCTTTTGGTCCAGAGGTCGAGCCCTGAGAGTGTCATTGGAGGTCGGCAGGAAGGGCATCCGGACTAAAAGATCAGAGCGCTTCAGGTAGAGGCCTATGTCAGCACCGTCCAAGCTCCCAGTATGGAGGAGTAGTGACGATAAACCATTACAGCACTGCATTACCAGTCTTGAACGACAAGAACATCTTGCTTGTACGGCACCGATGTGAACAGACTTTGCTGGAGTTATAGTTTTGCCCTTCCTGTCAACTTCAAGTGACACTCTCTGGCTCCTGCAGAAGGCATGCACGTCCTCCGCACTTCGCATCACGATCTTCTGTAAGCCACATGTCATGCCTTGCTTGCCTCCGGTATTTAACAACAGCGTGGCGGGTGTTACTTGATGGTGAGATGTAACTACATCGAGCTATTGAAACTTCAAGCATTATAGTGATATAACTACGACATCTGTACTACCACAGAAAATGTAGCACGAGGCGAAGCCGAGTGCTACATCTTTCTATGGTAGTACAGATGGAGTAGTTATATCACTATTATCAAACGATCAAGAAATGTCAATGAACTCTCAATGGACCAGTGACGATGTAGACAATCTGCTAAGAACACAAACGTGGTTGGCTTTCCATGGCATCCAAAGTCCTAGTAGATAGCCTATCCAATATTGATGTCATGCATTTCCATAGAAATTAACAATACCATAGAAAGTACTATTATATACTTCTATGTGCATTTCCTTCATTTGAATTTCAAGTGAACCGATATTTAACTGGCATTTGCATGAGGTGTAGCCTTATTATCTATACCCAAGATATCATCTAAGCTTACTTGCAATTTGGGTGCATTGTAGGGTAAAAAAATGTAGCACGGTAGCCCATTGGATTACATGTATTTTGATTCATAGAAATTCCGTTCTACATTAGAAAATGTAGAACGCATAGTTCAACATAGTGGAGATAGGAAGGGAGTTTGATAATACGTGATGTAACAAAATATGTTATCATATAATTTGCATGTTTGCTTGATAAACTCCCAGTGTTTGTGAAACCGCTGACAGTGCTAGACTAGCGCTTGTATCGACAAAACACCGCAATTCATGCAGAAATCATCTGCAGGTCATTGAGTGTGAGAAGCCGATAAGAAATGTCTCTTGTGAAAGACAAGTTTGTAAATTTCTGCAACTTTTCAAAGGATTTCATTCTCCTTGCATTGTCCACGCTGTACATGATCTGCCATCATCCATCCGAGCAGTCCGGGGAGTGAGCACTAAGTTTTGCAGGGAACGAGGTCGTACATGAGCATAAGTCCATCAGATGCCTTCTATTCACAGTCAGGACTGAATAACCTGAAAGACCATTTGAATGGAGAAAGTGTTGGTCATAAACACGGTCTGATTGAGTTATTGACTGTAGACTGAAGTCGATGAGGCATTTCTTTAACATGATTTGTATAGAAGGCATCTACGGGCTATGCTCTTTCATATGAGAGGTCGTTTTCATTCAGAATCAACTTCCATAACACTCGTGGGTTTCATGATAAATTTCAACAAATCTTTGCCATTCTCTCTGCGGATAGGAGAACACTTGCCCTCCTTTCGTCTGTTTCGGAAGACCACTCAGATGGAAGGGCATGACCTAGAGGGAAAGACCAGACCTCGTTCTCCTGCAACAGCTCAGTGCTATCCTCCCGAGCAACAGCCCTCTCAAACAAAGCCTTTGCATTCTCTTGCGGAATCGAGAGCCACTTCGCGCCCTCTTTCGGCTGTTTGGAAGACCACTCATATGGAAGGGCATGACCTGAGGGAAGTCAGACCTCGTTCTCTGCACAGCTCAGTGCTACCTCCCGAGCTACAGCCCTCTCAAACAAATCTTTGCCATTCTCTCTGCGGATAGGAGAACACTTGACCTTCCTTCGTCTGTTTCGGAAGACCACTCATATGGAAGGGCATGACCTGAGGGAAGTCAGACCTCGTTCTCTGCACAGCTCAGTGTACTCCGACGCTACGGCCCTCTCAAACAAATCTTTGCATTTCTCTGGGACAGGAGCCAACTTGCCGCTTTGGCTGTTTCGGAGACATTATATGGAAGGTCATGATGGAGGGAAGAGACCTCGTTCTTGCAAGGTCAGTGCTACTCCGAGCTCAGCCCTCTCAAACAAATCTTTGCCATTCTCTCTGCGGATAGGAGAACACTTGACCTTCCTTCGTCTGTTTCGGAAGACCACTCATATGGAAGGGCATGACCTGAGGGAAGTCAGACCTCGTTCTCTGCACAGCTCAGTGCTACCTCCCGAGCTACAGCCCTCTCAAACAAATCTTTGCCATTCTCTCTGCGGATAGGAGAACACTTTCGCCTCTTTCGGCTGGGTTTCGAAGACATTTATGGAAGGTCAGACCTGAGGGACTCGGACTCGTTCTCTGACAGCTCAGTGCTACTCCCGAGCTACAGGCCCTCTCAACAAGATTTTGCATTCTTCTGCGGATAGGAGAACACTTGCCGCTTTTTGTCTGTTTCGGTAGACATCATGATGGAAG
>CAJQUW010010257.1:0-146844 GCA_907163375.1 Prostheceraeus crozeri
AACACTCGTCCTCAGTGTCAACACTCGCGTCAAGACAAGTGTTAGGTGCCAACACCGGTGTTCACCTCAACACTGACACCCTAACACTGGATGTTTGACCTCACTCATTGTATGCAATGGTAGCAAGCGATTGAGATTGACATAGATATTCGTCTCTCTTTGGCTTGTGTTATTGGTGAAGCACGAGCATTGCAGAAGTATCTCGTATCAGCGAACATGCGAACATCAGCGGTCAGATAGAAGGCAAGCCTGTCAAGTGAAAAGATCTTTGACACAATTTTCCTGTGTGATGAATTCGTCAAATGGAGATATTATTCACACCGCTCGATTCTTGACGATCTAAAGCTACTGACTGTGTGCGCAAAATTTGGCATCAATCTTCTGGTTCGCCAGAATTTAGGCTTGAATTTACATTACGTTCAATGCAAAATTGATCTTCTTGCGCCTCAAGACTACTTCTGACCGTGACCATTAGTGCTGACAAACGTCATCTCTAGATCCAAGCACGCAGACAAGCCAATTTATCTCTGTGGTCCGCATGCATGCGCAATTCGATATTAAGCCTACTTAATATCTATGATTACACCAGTGGCGCGTCATCTGATACAGCAAAGATAAGTAAAAGAGCGTTGTGACAAGATGCTTTTGCAGAATAACAGGCTTTTGTAGCAAGAAAATAAGTCGATCGGAAGTTAATTTGAAAAGTCTATATTAAAATATACGAGGCATACCATTCTGACGTCGGAGTACATACTTTAGGCCGGTTCACATAACCGCTATTAGCGAACGAACAACGCTACTAGCATCAAGGCATACAATAATGTGCGGCCGCACTTAGCTCTAAGCGATCAATCATCGCTAGCACCGATTTCAACCGGTATTACAACATTCGCACATTTTCCTTTCGTTAACCTTGTCAATCAGTAATTAATCTGCAGCACTTCCCATGTCGAATGGCGAATTCTGCTGAGTACGATTTACAAAATAGAACGCTGTTCTTAAGTTCTTAGCGGCCGCTATTGACATCAATATTGATCGCATCTAGCCTTTGAGTGTCAACGTGAGTAGCCAGTATCGCCACACCGAGTTGTGCGCGCCCACTAGTAGCGACCTGAGTCAACGCAAATTGGAATAGTGGTTATGTTAACCAGGCCTTACATAGGTTGTTTGACTACGACAGTTTCAAAATAAAATTAAGTGAAATTGTCAACTTTCTGACACTCTCGAAGAACGTTTCCATGTCTATGCATTAACCCTCGCCCCACTGGGGGGGGGGCGTTCTCTCTCTCCAACCGGCGAATTTTTTGAATATCTTTTAAACCAAGCAAGGTATGGCCACCTGTGAAACCTCCATATATCGTAAACCTACCTACACGGGACGCCTATTAAACTACAAATCCATCTGTTCTAAACAATGGAAAGTATGTCTTATAACTATGTCTTGCCGCGCGTCGTGCCAACATTCTGCGCCTCTCAAGAAGCCGCATATCCAAGGAAGATCTCATTGTGATCAATAGTCTGTATATATATTCAGAGATTGCTTGAGTTCAATTCTCCCATGCTTGTTGGCATCACGAATAAAGACAAAAATGACAAACTTGAGAAAATTCGTAAACTTTCGCACAGGATCATTTGTGGAAAATCTTGCCGTTGTAATGCCTTTACTCTTTTGTCTGTACGACGTGATAATAGAGCTTTAAAAGCATTTAAGAAACAGATGCAACCGTGTAGTCCTTTGCATTTTTTTGTGTCCTGATACTATGAGAAGCTCTTGTCATCTGCACTTACCTGTCATTAGAACAAACAGAAGAATATCATCATTTATTCTGTATTGTGCACTTTTCTATAATAAGATTCATAGCATTTGATGCTGTATGAATTACTTTTCCATGTCGCTTGTGCTTATTGCCATTATTGTGATCCTAAATGAGTTGTGTGATTTTCATTTTCTTTGAATAAAGACGTACGCATTATTGCTTTTTATACTTATAGCAGGTATGTTATACCGAGCTCTTAAAGTGTCCAATTGTTGGAGAGCTTTTCATAATGAAATCAATAAGATCTATGACATATTTGAAAGTAATGGCTATCCGAAATGTGCGAGTAAAATAGAACGTATTATACATTCTTTCTTAAATAAAAAAACAAGTCCAAGATTTAAGCATCCAAGCAGTGGAAGATAAGACTACTGATAGCGGCAATAATAATGGAATAATCTACACTGTAATACCGTACATGGGAGTAGTAACTGAAAAATTAAAACAGAATGATAAGAAGATATAAAAAATATAACGTAGACGCAAATGTGGCTTTCAGCACTTGTAAGCAAAGTAAAATTGTATTTCTCACTTAAAAATAAGTCAATTCCGCTGATGTAGTCATGTGTTGTTTATGAATTTTCATCATTTTCATACATTAGCAAAACTAAATGCCGACTTCAACATCGAGTTGATGAACAGTAAAAGAATCCGACAGTACTTAATGAACATTTGCATAATTGTAATAGATGTAACTCAGAAATTGAAAAACAACTAAAACATCTTACAAAGGTAACACATATTATGAGATAAGTATTGTTGAGGCTCTAAAATTCAAAGACACAACCAAAAATAAACCGTAGTGCTGAATACAACGGTACTTATCAAAGATATTGAAAGAGTCCTTTTGTAACTTATTCTGTTTCATTGATTTTCACATGACGTATTGATTGATTCTGTCTGTCTAATGTCACGATACTATGAATGAATTTATCTCAATCCACCGAACGATAAAACAAAAGCAATGGTATTTAACAAGTTTCATTGCAGTGATAGCATCGAAATAGAAATTGATAATATGAAATACGATATAAATATAATTGATGAATTTAGATACCTTGGAATGTGGATATCTAAAAATAATAAAAAACATATTGAATACTTGGTAAAAAAAGGTAGACGTGCTTCATATGTGACTGAAAAGAAGTTAAGAGAATTCGGCCATGTAAATGGAAGTATAGCGAAGAACACTTTTGAAATGTTAACATTGTCTAAAATGAAATACTTTGCTGAATTTTGTTGTCACAACAATCCAAATTGTATGAATAAGATTCAGTACCAGTTTTATAAGAATCACTATCATTTGGTAAAATCAACCCCAAACTATTGTTTGATCGGAGAATTCGGACTTTTTCCAATAGAATTCTATTTCTATAAGTCGGCGATCACTTTCTGGGCAAAATTAATACATAGTAAAGATAATAATTTGGTTAGAGAAATATATATTGAAATTTATAACTATATGAATGACTCTCAATATTCCTACACATGGACAGCCAAAGTGAAGATGTTACTGAAAGAAGTCAACCTATTACACCTATCGCAATATCAAAATGCTGTAGATAAAAAAATAATGGAAAAATTTACACGTAGTACTCTGCTTGAATACTTTCGTACTCAATGGATCGATAGTGCCAAAGAGAGTAATACTGGCAGAAATGATTTGGAATTAGCAAGATTCGAAATGAATTTGAAGCCCTATCTAGATTTAGACGTACCAATGGAAATAAATACGTTGACAAAATATAGAGCTAATAACCTTGACCTTATGGTAAGAACTAGTATATACAAAAGTAAGAAATTATGTGATGAACCAATTGATGGTCAGGAACAGGAGGGTGTTTTTCAGAGACATTGTGAGAACAATTTTTGAGTTTCTCTCCTTCTTTTATAATGACCGAAATAAAATAAAATAATGTACAATCCTTGTTCGCAAACGGCCGGCGCTTCGTGCCACGGACACTTCTAAGGGCCAAGACTAAAATTGGCAGTATGACACAGCGTGTTAAATACATGGCAATGAAGTGGAGTTCTTGAATGCTGTTAAAACTGTGGGAGCTCATATTTCCGGTTAATGGGAGGTCGAAGTGTCTTTATGAGACGAGCTTCAGTCAACCTGCAATCGATAGCACTTTTACTTCTGTCAATAATATCAAGATCAAAATTAGACATGTTAATGTCACAGATATCGTAATTCTTCAAGCCATGTTCATAAAGTGCCGCTTATGCTTATTATGCTTATAAAAAGTCACTATGCTTATGATTTTCTTGTTTATTTTTAACAACTGATTGAAGAGTAGGAGCAGGTTTACTAATGAATGAGTTTGATCGGTAGATCACACTGTTTTATCAATTTATTTAGTTTGCGATTACACGTATCACTTATAAAATTTATCTTACAGGGAACAAAGTCATTGTTACTTATTTTAGTTTTATTACTCGATTAAGTGGCTATCTCACGATTAGTGAAGCCGTTCTTTTTGAATCTATGATTAAGTTTTGAGAGAGCTTCGTCTTTTTACAACAAGGATTGTAAATCATTTTATTTTATTTCGGTCATTATAAAAGAAGGAGAGAAACTTAAAAATTGTTTTCACAATGTCTCTGAAAAACACCCTCCTGTTCCTGACCATCAATTGGATTACCACCGTGGATGTCAATGCAGCATCACGCGAAGCAACTCGCCTGTACCTGAACCAGCACATTACCCACACGAGAACACGTTGTCATATGCGATTTGTGGACTATTGCATGCGTTATAAAGTCATACCATACTTCGTTCAACACATGTTTAACATACCGGAAGACTTGCCCATGACAAAGGCCATCAAGAGAAAGAGTGAATCACTGCATTTGGAACTTCTTCGAAGCTTCAAGACTCAACTTACCGCGAAGGAGAAAGAGATCAACCAAGTAAAAGGCTACAATTACCTCTATGTCACACGGACTTGGCAGAAAGCAGTAGCTGAGGACCTGTTCGAGAAGGTTGAGAAGGCACTGAGAAAGGAAGAATCAATCATCTTCGAGCGACACAGCAAAAAATGGTCGTCACTCACCAGAGGAACGTACCCAGGAGAAGCCGGTGACTACCAAGTGGACAACAGGACGGTCTTCCCTTTCGAGTATGTGGATGACTTTCTGTATAGCGTTGAACGAGTCCCGTCCTCATATGACACGGGTTTGAACGGGTGTATCTTTGATACCGCGTTTTATCCTGGCAATGAGACGGAGTTGGCGCTATCGCCTACAGTCCAAACATGTTTGTGTAAAGGACCCAACTATAGAGCTCCCCCGAACATACTAAATAAGCAGTTTTTCACAAACGTTGAAAAACAATTAGATAGAATAAAATATAATCTCCGTTGGAATGAGAAACTTAAAGATAGCACAGCCGAAAACCAGTTAACCATCCCGTTCTCTAAAAATACCGTGGTTCTTCCGCCGAAAATGAATGCGGAAAAAGAAAACAAATTACAGTTTTTTAGAGATAAGGCCATGGAAATAATTAGTGAAGAATCTAAAAATCTAAAAAAAGATAAGCGTTATAGAAAAGAAACTGCGATGATTCGTAATACTAAGCGTTTTCTGACCGATAACTCGATTGAAGCCTGTGCTTCAGATAAAACTAATAGGTTCGTATTCACCAGCTCTGCATCTTTAATACAACGTACTGAAAACATTTTAAAAGATATAAATAGCTACTGCGAAGTAGAACCTACTAGCATAACTAAAATTGAAAACCAAGCGAATGCTATCATTCGTAAAACCTTTCACAGCGTATTAAAAAACTTTGAATTCGAACACCTGTTAGCTTCTGGAAGCCATGCAGCTTCGTTCTATGTTGGAATAAAAGATCACAAAAATAAGACTAACGATGACGAGTATCCACTGAGACCCATTGCATCGAGCATTGGTACCCCAACGAAAAAAAAACATTGGATAGTCACTAAAATATTGACTCAATTGGTGGAGTTCGTACATACTAATATATTCTATGTTCTTAATTGAAAATTTAAAACAATTGAACATAGCAGATAGCTGTAGCACGTTCATCTCTTTGGACGTTATTAATTTGTATCCTAGCATTCAAATAAAACACGGCATTCAAATTGTGTCAAACTTCCTAAAAGAACACTGGGACAAAATCGACACTTTTTCCCTTACTTATGATGACGTACATAACTGTCTGAAATTCATCTCTTATAATTTTCACATAAAATTCAATAACGTAACCTAAGTCAAATAAAAGGTTGCCCGATGGGAGCTGGATTCTCACCACCATTCGCCATAATCTATATGTACCACCTAGAACAAAAGGCTCTTGAAATTTTAAAAAATGATTTCAGCATAATTCCCCAATATTACGGTAGATACATAGACGACATAATCACGGGCCCATTTAAAACGAGCGATGCTCACAGTATCAACATTATCAACACCGTATTCAACTCGGTGTCACCAGACATAAAATTTACGATAGAAGTCCCTAACGAGGCTGTTTTGAATTTTTTAGATGTTAGCATTGGGATAAGCAATAATAGCATCGAATACAAATGGTACGTAAAAAACATGCACTCCGGCATATCTCTAAATATAGACAGCTGTTTGCCTCACCATGTCAGAACCAACTATATTAAAAATAGCCAAAATGATGTCTCCAGGAAATGCTCCGACCAAAACAAAAAAGACGAAGCTCTCTCAAAACTTAATCATAGATTCAAAAAGAACGGCTTCACTAATCGTGAGATAGCCACTTAATCGAGTAATAAAACTAAAATAAGTAACAATGACTTTGTTCCCTGTAAGATAAATTTTATAAGTGATACGTGTAATCACAAACTAAATAAATTGATAAAACAGTGTGATCTACCGATCAAACTCATTAGTAAACCTGCTCCTACTCTTCAATCAGTTGTTAAAAATAAACAAGAAAATAATAAGCATGGTGACTGTCGCCTCTGAATAATTTTGCTTGCTCGGACCGTTTCCTAGTCTATAGGTTTAAATGTAATTTATGCAGCGATTTTTACATCGGTCAGACTAACCGTCCGTTTTATAAAAGGTACAACGAACACAGGCGTGATTTAGATAATAAGAATAAAAGAAATGAATGCACTTTATGAACATGGATTGAAGAATCACGATATCTGTGACATTAACATGTCTAATTTTGATCTTGATATTATTGACAGAAGTAAAAGTGCTATCGATTGCAGGTTGACTGAAGCTCGTCTCATAAAGACACGTCGACCTCCCATTTACCGGAAATATGAGCTCCCACAGTTTTAACAGCATTCAAGAACTCCACTTCATTGCCATGTATTTAACGCGCTGTGTCATACTGCCAATTTTAGTCTTGGCCCTTAGAAGTATTTGATGAACGTTTATGCGAAACCTGCAGCAGTCAAAAAGTTGAAACAATATATCACTTCTTTGTTGAATGTCCTGCATATTACCAAATTAGAAGGAAATTTGCACCTTTCTTGAGAAACATAAGTTGTAAAGAAGAATTCTACAATAAAATAATTGCTCCCAGTATCGCCGAAATGAAAGGTATCTACAAATATCAAAATAATTCAAATAAAGTTAGGAAGAAAGACAAATCATAGTAAATTGTCAAGTACATGCAGCTTTAGATAAATCAGGTCACCAATCTCATTTAATTTTATAGCTTGATTCTATGCCAAAGCAGTCGCATAGATTTCTATGAAAAATCAAGGGCTGCCTTGATATTTCATGCTATTTATTGTTTGATTTCCATGCTGAACCGTATTGAACACTACTGAGAATATCTACGAAACCTCTGAGCCTACCCCTATCTTCTAACAATGGAAGTACCGACAAAAGCAAGCAAAATCGATTCGATGTTAAGAGTATTCATGCCGATTGAAAAAGTAGATTGCAAATCAAATCTCTACCCAGTCAATACATGACTAACGGACGAAATACAAGGAGAGCCGGTCATTGCTTCGGAATACATCTCTCAATATTAAATATCTCTCAATCATTGTCAATTTGTCAATTTCATTACAGGTGAGTTACTTGATAACTTCATTTTTATCTGATTAAATGCTTGCTACTGTATATATTGACCGGCTCTCCAAAAATTATTAATAAAACTAATAGACAAATTGTGATCATTATATAAACAAGAAATTAATGCAGAAAAGATGCAAAATCACAGCTAAGATTTATTAATTCACAAGAATACTAAGACGTGAGATAATGTTAATAGTATTGAACATGCATGTCTTTCAATAAGCAGATAATTCATGATCAATGTTGACATTTGACTTGTAATGCATGTAATGATTTACGCATGGACTTTTCTTCCGATCCGTATCATCATTTCACATACTTGTACATCTCATCCGCCATCCATCATTCATTGTATATGGACGTTTTCATCATTTCATCACTCATCACATCAATGTTATGTATATTTGTACTACGTTTTCCAAGTTGGAAATAAACGTTTTGACTTTTGACGTTTGACTTTCGAACTATAAGTTAGCGCCAACGCTCAGTAAAATGGTATTCAATCAGAAACAGTTTTCTTTTTCATCATTTAACGTCTCAAGAATTTTTGCATTTCCAGTTCTTTTGAATAAGAAAAGCAAGCCTTAAGTCTCATTAAAATTCATAGATCAATTTCGGGTAGCCAATAGTACCTTGAGTCAAGCTGCTACTATCGGTTTCACGAAATAGATCCATGAATTCTGATGAAACTAAAGATCATTTTGACTTATTAATGGGAATTGAAGATACCAAAATTCTAACGCTATAGAATGCTGAGTAAAAATTATGTGATTGCATTCTAACATAACTGTTCGTGTACCAAGATGACTGTGCATGTGCTAGCACAACTGCGCATGCGTAAAGACATGCGTTATAGACACACCTGCTGCACTGCAAACGTCTTTGGTAGTGCTATAACGAACTAAATAACGATGTTTCTCAGCTGCATTTTGCAGTCTTCTTTTAACGATACATTGAACAGACATAGATCTACATTATTTCGAGTAGACAACAGTACTTTGAGTCAAGCTGTTACTATTGGCTTCACGAAATAGATCCATAAATTTTTATGAAACTAAAGGTCATTTTGACTTATTACAACATTCTTCTTTAAGCTATCCTTTATTTCAATCTTGGCGCTTTGAAAAGTCATCTTTATCACAATCTCAATTTATTTTATGATTTGATCGACACGAGGGGTATACACTATACCTCGGAGGGATTCTAATCGAGAAGAATTTTTTTCTCTCGAAGGGATTCTTCGAGAAGACTTCTAATCGAGAGAGTGCCATTTTTTCATTATTTTTTCTGATTTTTTAATCCAGAAATGATGTGTGGAATGTTCCTATGTTTTTTTTACTATCACACTGATTTTTTCAATTGATGTCCTCCTGAGCATCATCCGGTTCATGGTGCTTTGGATTATGAATCTTATCCAGAAAGTGTGCGTTAGACAAAACAGCTTGAGTAATATGAAAGTCTATATTCCTCAAAATCTGTAAAAACAATAGAAAACATTAATAAGATATACAGCGAAATCGGAGTGTACTTTCGAAGTTGACATTCTGCTAGACTTTATTGTCAGCTCTATTCACCAAAAGTTTGGTGTTCATCAGTTCTTGCTTGAATGAAATGTTCTGAAGGAGATTCAATTTAAGCAACGAAAATCTTCAACAAATACTATAACTGTTTGCTTTGGAAGCAGGAGTAGTATGCATCGACATCATAGAGAAGCCAAATAACATTACTTGATTGAATGCAAGAGTGCATTTGCATGTACAAGCGATAACAACATCACAAAGGGGCACATGCTTTTGTATGAGCACTTTTGTAGTTTTTAGTTCATTGTTCGACACAATTTGTCGAAGAAGATCCCAAAACATTTTTTCCAATACAACGAAGGGAGCAGAATAATATTGACAGCAATGTATAAATTCTGTATAAATTCAAAATATTATTTTGTGATTTTTCTAAAGCATTCTGATATTTAGTTTATATCAGGTAATTTGGGAAGTCCTTTAATAATAGCAGCTGCGTCTAGGCGACTTCTGAGAATCAACTACACAATTCAATGTCTCTGACTTCGCACGAGATCGAAAAGATATTTCTATGCCGCCACCATGCAACGGTTAGACGCAGTTGATGTTGTTGTATAGGCAAACCAGGAAGACGATGTCAAAATTCACGCAATGAGTCATCAGTTGATGATCTTTGTGTCTCGCTAGCATTTCGAGGACTTGTTCGATTTCCAGCGCGCAGGCCATTTTCATGAATAGTAGCGAGCTTTATTTGAGTGGCGGTCGGTCAGCAAACTTCCAGGTCACTTTGAAACAATTGAGGATGCTTTACAATTAATGTACACGATCCTGCCAGGAAAAGCAGGAATACCTCGCATAGAAATATGCTTTCGACCACGTACAGTATAAGAGCCAGAGGCATTAAATTGTGCATTAAATCCCTTGATATTCATTTTTTTGCGATTATGATAAAAAACTAGGAAACGCCAAAGCTGTAGATGCATTTATGAGAAAAAAGCACTCATCTCGTGATTTTACCTCGGCAAATCTTTGATGTCTTCAATATCCTACTCCCCTTTACATCCTGGTGCATTGAATTTGTTGCTTTTCAGTCCCATGCCGATGGGACTTGCATTACCACTGCATCAAAATTAAAATATTTTCATCCCCTTTAGTCCGCTATCTCCAAATTAATCTCCTTCCAAGAGTTCAAGCGTCGTCCAAATGCAATGGTCAAAATGCCGCCAATTAGAGTCATTATTGAGCTTCCAAAGATAATGTAAGTGAAAGACTTGAAACCAAAATTGTCTGCGAGGTATCCACACATCCAGAGCAGCATCAAAGCTCCGAGACCCGATCCAGCATTGATAACAAACTGCACTGTGCCTGACACCGGAATATAGCGGTTAAAAACACCAATACCGGTAGGATGGATCGGTCCCTTGAACAAGCAGAATATGCCGGCGCTAAACCAGAAGCCTAGACGATCACCACCGAGCACAAGCATAAGACCTGAGAAGATCAATGAGCCAACCATCTGTATCACTAGCAAATGTTCATTATTCATAAATGCTGATAGAAAGACGACACCAAAACGGGATGCAGCGTAGCAAATGCCTACCATCATATTGAAGAGATAGGCTTCTTGCCTTTCCATTAACAGAGGGCCTTTGGTGAGATAAGAGTAAATAAATCTGCACATTGAACGATCTCCCCCAACGCTGCTGAAAAACAGGAAGAACACAAGGGTGAGTAGCACGATGATTTGCACAGCTTGATTCCGACTTTTTGTCATCATTTGCCATGTCTCGACAAATGTCTTTGAATGCCGCCTTTGACGAGATTTGGATGATAGCATGCTGTTAGTATTAACATTGTCATAAAGGTAATTTCGGCAGATGTTCAGTTCTTCCTGAACAGCAATAGCAGTCAATGCAGAGAAGCAGACGGCACAAAGCGCTGTGATGACGAGATAAGAATATATCAGGTGAAGCGGAGCTCGACGATTCGAGGAAGTCGTGTTCGCACCTTCAAACGAAGTCCAGTTTTCGTTCTCCGACCACCTCATCGGTACAGAGGTGGATATAGGAAGAAAGACAGAGATAAGAAGAGGTGCCAATGCAAATCCGGTGAAGTATCCTCCATGAATTAGACTGAGAGGTCCAGTTGCTTTGTGCGACCAAAGGTCCACGAGAACTGGTCCAACACCTGCATGAGAGAGAATATTACTGTACAGGAAAAGTGTAAACTAGAAAAATGAGATATTGAGTTGCAGTCTCAGCTGAAAATGGAATACATCTGGTGCCTAGTTTGCATCTCTCACCGTCGATACATCTCCCTACTTCAAGTTTCAGCCATGTTTGGGTAAATTTGGGATTTGCAATTAGCAAGTTAGTGAAAGTTCAACGGTTATTCAATAAATATCACTTTAAATGCACTATTGCCAACTGGCCTAAGTTAGTGTGACTGCAATATGTACATATTCATTTGGAGAAGGGTTGAATTATCTAGCTTTGTATGGATGGATCCGTAAGTTACAGAATGTAGGCCTACATGCAATTCTGCCTACCTGTCGATTGAAGACCTTGACATATTCCCAGCATCATGAGAGTTGTAGTTAATTGAAACACAGTTTTACAGAAAGCCACACATCCAATGGAAACCGTCGCGACAGCCATGATGACTGCTAAACTGGAATATCTCCGTCCAGGAAATCGATCGAAGATGAATCCGCCCATCATTGAGCCAAAAAACATTCCACCACAACCGATGGCAAGTGCCATTGAAATGCCTTCGTTACTCAGCTTATGATAAGCTCTGAAATCTTGCAACGAAGGACCAATCACTTCATTGTAAAGACCCTGAAACAAAATCACATTTAGAATTTAGTCATTTATAGTTTTGATGAAACAATGAAGATTGTTACACAAAATTTGTTGTCTGTCACATAGGCGCTATACTGCAGCTTGGTCGGATGGACCAACATGTTTGGAAACCTGAGTGACCGTGAGTTCAAGACTCACTTGGCGCACTTCTTTTGATCTACAACTTGTGTATGTTATCAATATTGAATAAATAAAATTTGCCATTCGAAGTACGAATGCATTTACAAGTAATAATGAGTAGCATCAGTAATATAGCAGGGGTAGCACCCTATTTGACTTGTACGCATAAAATTATTTTCCTTGATTGCTTGGGAATTGGATTATATCCTTTTATGATATTTTCATGAATTAGTCAACGTTGTTGTTGTTAGTGATCGATGATAATCGATTAATAGAAAAAAAATATTAATCAACATACAATGTTTCCGAATGTCTAAGCAATACAAGTGAACTGGAAAATACAAGGGGATTCTTTTTAAAGGGCATTTTTGGCCTTGTGATAAAGCAGAAAATGCGCGCTCTTAGAAGTGTGAGTGCAGTTCGCTTACAGGAGTCATTTATAAGTTCACTTATGAAAGTAGTGCTCAGTACGGAGCATAGTAGTTTTGTCGGAGTGCACCCACACCTAGATATTTAACATAATTATTCTTTGGATTTCAGTCGCATATTTCGGGGGAAAGGCAAAGCAGTTTCAGCGATAGAAGCTGACGTTTTATAAGTCTGCTTTTGATTAATCTGACTTCATTCAACTGCATCAAAACTAAAGCTGAATATGTGATGGCCTTCACTCAGACTTGTATTATGAAATGCACTCAGGTTCATCTACCTATGCTATGACCTATTCTATTGCCATCATTGAATAATTGCCTCATTGAATCTTATCAATAGTGAACGTAGAATACTTTAGCAAGTCGACTTCGTCCTTCAGAAGGCGTGTAACAGTCACTTAACTGTCGATACAAGTCGCAGTGTAATTTTCACCATGATGTAATGACAGGCTAAAGCTTGCCAATATTAGATTTATCCGGCACGTTAGATAACGCTGTTGATACTTAACTGTCCGTCTATATCAGGATTGTCATATAGTGGGCACCAGACGCACTTGGAAATGAAATGAAGCCGCGGGGTGCGGAAAATTCATCCGCGGAAAATTCATCCGCGGAAAATTCATCCGAGGAAAATTCATCCGAGGAAAATTCATCCGCGGAAAATTCATCCGAGGAAAATTCATCCGGATGCTAATTCATACTTCTTTCTTAACGTAAAAGTTTCTATACACATTTTTAATAGAGACCTTTTACAATTCTGATAAGTACTATTACGTAGTTTACCACTTGGTGATCGCTAAGTGATTACCATAGCGTCTCCTTATCCTTTCCATGCAATATGATATATCAAACAGTTACCGTCGGCAAGAGGTTGGAGATAACTCAGAGGCCAGAGCAATAAGTGTTGCCAATGTTTTCACTGTAGTTTGTATGTTTACGTTGATGCCTGCTGCCTGTGCTTAGCGGCGTGGATAAAGATGACCGATCTGATTAAGAACACGTGTCAATGTAGCTTATCATCAATTTCGACGTGAGGATAACTGAAGAAAAACTGAGAATGTTCAATTCAGGATGACTTCTGATCTAATGTAGCCTATTGGGATGGATGAATATTACGCGGATGAATTTTCCGACGGATGAATTTTCCGCGGATGAATTTTCCTCGGAAGAATTTTCCGCGGATGAATTTTCCGACGGATGAATTTTCCGCTGACCGAAGCCGCGGGCAGTTGATGTTATTTAACTTGTTTGCTCTATTCCCCCATACGACGAACGTAAAGCTCTCAAACGAAAAATTATATTGACGGAGGCTTAAAAATAGTTGAGACCTGCTGATAAGAATCTGCCTGCCAAAAGACGACGCAGCGGTAGTGGACTCGGTTTGCCTGCACTTCGAACGCCATCTTCGTGCCAATTTCAACTGAGACTAGGGCATCGAGAGATGTCTGATTTAGAGATCTTCTGTGTGTGGATTTAATCGTTTTCATTGTGGAAAATGAAGACGCAATCCATAGCAACGCAATCCATGGTTTGGAATTACTTCTGTCACTGCGTTAGTACAAAAAGGATATAAGAAATTTAGTATTCCAATTCAAATTGAGCTAAGAATTAAAAAATCAAATTTTCGATATAACTCTATAATGTCTAAAATGAAAAGAATTTTAAACTTTTCTAGAAGAGGCTGCGGGTCAGACACTGTACAATTTTGGTCCACACCTTCTCACTCTCAATGTCGGACAAGAAGTGGCAACTAATTCCTATGGAAACCAGGGATGCATAGTCCTATCATTTTGATGGGACTGCTTTTGATTCCTCCGGCTTTTGATAGGACTGCGACTCCGACTCCAGGTGACAAGTATATAAAGCCTACTTTTTTTATAAAAACTGGTAACCTACATCATATATCATTATAGGCTTGTCTGAACCTATATTTAGTGATCATTGCTGTATCAATTATCAATTATTTTCGATGAAAGTTTATCAAATGTCGCTTTCAGTTGGATGCATACAACTCTTCACCTCCATCTTCTTGATGTGTGCTTCACACGGGTTTTCTCCAGTCTCTACCTGGCAGGAAAATTCCCCATCCTTCTCCAAAAAATATGAGTACATTTTTGATTTTAATATGCGGTTTGGAGGAGCCATCACACATGATTAACGTGAGGCTTAGAGGTAACATTCTCAGACAAGCTAGTACTTCATTTTTGTCTCTGATGTGACCTTTGGTGCGTAGGTGTGATCGAGGCTAGGAAGGCTTGTCTTCTCTACGAAATCACCGAGTGAAAAGACAATCCTTTTTCCACTATCACGGTTCATTCCCTCAACTACTACACGCTTTGCATGCACTGATGTCTCTGTACTTTTGTTTGACGGAGAAAGCTGACATCAAGACAGTGACAGTATGCACGAGGATCAATAATTTGTTTGTATTATATTTCGGCTCTAGTTATATGCCGGAGTCCGGAGTCCTATCATTTGATAGGACTCCGTCTCCGACTCCAGCAAAAATGAAAGGACTCCGGGACTCCGACTCCGCATCCCAGATGGAAACCACATTAATTTTATACATGACACAACGGGGCGTGATAACATCTATCACGCACTGTTGTGTCATGTATAAAATTATTGCTGAACTTAATCTATGCTCGATGAAATTTAAAAATTGCCTGGAATTGTTATATCTGCTTCCCAAAATGCATAAATACAACCAATTTCCGCGACGATTTCAATTCGAATTTGATGATAGAAAATGCTAAACGATACTTTCATCATGTGAATAACATATCCGCGTAAGAACTACTACGTCATACGTCTTTACACAATGTCTAAAAAAATTATTGAATAACCATGATGCTTACATCACATCACAACATTGACCTATGAACAATTGATAGCCGCACTCGGAAATTTCAGTCAGTAACGTCACGAAATTCCTCAAATAAGTAGGGTTCGACGTTAAATAGTGATCAAGGGTTACTACACAGACATCAGCACAGTCTGAATATAAGCGGTTGATACTAATATTTACTTTGAGGGCGTGTTTTGTTCTCAGGATTTTACCTTCCAATACTTTGTAAGCATTGGCTATTTGGTTGAATAACATATTGCTTTTAATAATATTTCCAACTAAACCAACTTGCCAACTTGTATCTGAACAATTTCAGAACCAAATAAATTCCTTAGCAGCTCACAAAATGCTCTAAATTGATACATGTAGGTGCGGCTTTTATTTGAGGGCGGCTTCTATAATTACTTGAATTGTCTGATAAGGCCGTCTGTAGATAAACAGGCATTTGTTCTTAGTACTCACCAGCACATGAAAAATTATGCTGATAATGCATGAAAACACCTGACGAGACATGCACTAATTTGTGACAAGATTTTGATAAACATACAAACTGGTTTATGTGCTACAATTATTGTGTACATCAACTCTTTTTAAGCTTGTTTTTACTATTCGTGTTGACATAAGCCTCTTGAGAAGACGCGTCTTTCGAATAAATAAATCAAGATTTAAAATTTCTTTTAAATATGGAAACAAGATCCTTTCTTATAGATGCATGTAGACTCTTACTTACTTATTATTAGTTTGCTCGTGAGGCTGTATAACCGACATAGCATTCTATATTAGGGCAGGGCCTGCACATCTCAGTGATCAAGGCAGCTTACAGCCTCTAGACTCAGGGGTGGCTTGCACCTGAAATTTCCCATTATAAGTCAATAGGAATAAAGTACTGTAGAGATTGCAAATCTCTGAATTCTTGAATTAAGCATCTTTACATGTACAAGTAACTTAGCCTGGAGATCACTGACCAATAAGTTGCTTGTACGATAAAGCAACTATAATCTTGTGATTAACCTGTTGGTACAAAATCTAAAAGTTCAACCACTTACAGACCTGCAGTTATTATAATTGTGCTTTTGTCAAAGGTCAGTCTACTCAATTGCGCATACACTCAGGTTAACGAGTAAACCGATATTAATGTACGACAGCGTCTTATTCATGATATCTTTTGATTTTTTACCTATGCTGCAAGTATCGATGAAAATATTTCTCTCCATGGCGGAAGCCATGCGCGTCATCAATTTTTTCATATTCTGGGGATCACAAATCCGAGCTCTAACGGCTGAGAACGAAGTCAAAATGTAAATTGGTGGCATAGACTAACTTCAGTCATCGTCGATTGCATGCGCATGGAAGGCACAATTGTTTGACGTATATGCGAAATAACCTCAGCGGTCAACACTTCAATGTGCTATTTGTGATGGAATCGGTTCTACTGAACGAAATTTAGCGATTCGGAATGCGCTTTGATCACTGTAGCATACTGCACTCAGAAATCAGACGCCATGAGCGCTATCAGCTTCTTCATACTCTAGGGATCAGTTTGGTGTGTGGATCACCAAAATCTCATCACTAACGGCTGAGAACTAAGTCAAAATGTAAATTGGTGATAATGACTGACTTCAGTCATTGTCGTTAGCACGCGCATTGGCTACAGTATTGATTGATTTACACGAAGTTCGATAACATCAACACTTTGGAAATCAAAGTTATTATTCCACATAGCATCGGTCCTACTTAGCGAAAATTGGCAATTCGGAATGCTGAACTCAGAAATGGTCTCATTTTGAGATAATGTTAAAGATCATTGGTAAATCAAAAAACCAAAATCGTGCGATTTACTCCCGGCAAAAATGAATGTCTGAAATGTCTGGCGACATGTCTGAAAGGCTCCATAGGCTGCAGTGTTAAACAGACACCCGCGCGATTTCTGCGCTGCAAAAACAGCCCTAACAAGCGGTTTGCACAATCACAATTATGCGGCATTGCTGAACAAAATTGTAATAAATCGAAGTACTGTAGTCTAGTGCGTTCTTCAGATATTGAGAAACAGATATTGGCGAACATTAAGTTGTCCTGTTAGTCCGAGAGGTGCTCACATTTTCTTCTTAAATTCGCGCACGAGCTTCTTATTGATTTTGATATGTAGATTGTCACCCAACATCAGTAAAACGACAATTCTTAACTTGCACCGTCGCCGTATATGTTACAGAGGCTCAAACATCGCAAAATCCCATTTGTTTATGTAGATCCATGTACTTCGGGTTTCATACACTCAATAACGTAATGATCCAGCATACACTTAAAAAGTCAATGAAATTAATCTGTCATTTTCATGATAATGACTGGACTTTTAGGGCAGAATTCTCCATCATCAGGTAGAAATGCGACATTCCTCATTATCGGTAGCTTGACCGACTTGCTGTTAAAGACAATGAAAACGTCATGACAACCGATGTTATTGTCCCAGATAAACAAAGTCTCTCCTTATCACAAAAATGATATTCACATAATTTCTTTTAAGTGCAAACATTTTGTTTATTGATTTACGTAGCAGATAGTAAATGTGAGATAGATAATTCATATTTTAACTTCTATTCGACTTCTTGCTTCTATTGTATTCAGATGAGACGATTCCGTATCACCTGCATGTGTGATGCATTTCGGTGTTGCGCCTGCGATAAATTCTGTGAATATCGCTTTTGGGATGAGGAGAGACTGTCTGCTTATCTGGGACAATAACATCGGTTGTTATGACGTTTTCATTATCTTTAACAGCAAGCAAATCGGTCAAGCTACCGGTAATGAGGAATGTCGCATTTCTGCCTGATAATGGAGAATTCTGCCCTAAAAGTGCAATCATTATCATGAAAATGAGAGATCCCATTTTGACTTTTTTGATGAATGCTGGATCATCACGAAATTGAGTGTATGAAACTCGGAAGTACATGGATCTACATAAACAATGGGATTTTGCGATTTTTGAGGCTCTGTAGCTTGTAAGGCGACGGTACAAGTTAAGAATTGTCGTTTTACTGATGATGTTGGGTGACAATCTACATATCAAAATCAATAAGAAGCTCGTGCGCGAATTTAAAAAATATTGTGAGCACCTCTCGGACTATCTTTTCTGCCTGTCGACACGATTGCCAAGACTTGTGGTCAGTCTATGCCTTCCATTCGGAAATCCTGTGCTGGAAACTTTTAGTTTAACCTTTTTTATTAGCCTTTTTGTTTCATTGCTCTCATATGGAAATGTTAAGTTTTCAATAACCAATACAATGAATTCATTCAAGCAAATCCCAATTACGGTGAACACCGAAATCAATTGTTTTGTGGAGTCTAATTGTTTGTTGATAGAACAATGCTATAAAATTGATGTAAAACTGTTGTGTAAACAATGCATTTTGTGACCGTCGGTCAACGTCATGGAGGAGTGAAAGATAAGAACTTCCTGAAAAATATACTAAAACAGTATTCAAGCAAAAACTAAGCATTGCAATGAGCTTTCCCTGGGATGACATGTACCGTAGCTGGCGTATGTACAATGCAAAGTCCTACAATATGAAGTATTCCATTTCAGATCTACCACTCAGCTTTAGTATAGTTGTTTATATTCTATGTATTTACGATTGTTTCCTGTAGTCCGAGATTTCCGTCATCATGATCTTGGTCTCAATGGCAATGTACCTATCATCAATCATGTTTCCTTTGCTGCAATTATTGCGTCTTTATTCGATATTCAAATGATTCTACTTCCTGAATGCATGCACATTGCACAACCATTTCCAGTCTTGGCGCTGCAATTAACTTTTCAGGGTCAACAAGTTTGGCTGTCTTTTGAAGTGCAACAGTAAAGCTACATTATTGCACAGTTTGAGTTGTTTGCAAATAGATAAACCCATTCATAGTGTTGCCTTTTATCGAAGAAAAGAAATCGTGGTTGAGCAAGAAACGGTACTTCTATTCTTCCCCCCCCCCACACATTTCTGTTGTTGACACCCCGGAAGCGTTGCATCGTCAATAATCTTCTCTTGCTCCTACTTCTTGTTCTCACTTACGTCGCATACCGTTAAGTGTGTAAAACTCCTCTTATGTGTCTTGTAGAACATTTACAGCCTTAGAATTAGACAACTGCTCGTCATTTGTCTGTAGACAACAATCACAGGAAGTTCTTGATCACATCTGTACCCTGTACTGTAACCGAGTATCCAAGGGACTAATCCTTCATCACAGGGTTCAAGTAAGACTTCTCAGTCGTGTTGTACACGTAGGGTCACTCAGTGACAGATCAGGTATTTTCTAAACCCAATGTGACTAACTTTGATGAAATTTGATGATTTTGGAAAACTTGAAAAATGTGGGGGGAGAATAGAAGTACCCAAGAAACGTTTTATGGTCGAACATGGATAAAGGTGGGGATACACGTGCAGGATCACATCAATGAGGTTTCTGCAGACAATGGCCAAAATAGTGTCTAATTGCAAAGCACAAGCAAGATAAATATAAACCAAAACTGAATAGTCAGTCTGTAACTGAGCATTATACATACTTTCTTCCAACCCATAGGTAAAGAGGAATAGTGTTTTGCACTCATTTCATGAAACCTTATCTTTTGCTGCCAGATGATTGTGATGAAAGAATAATGTTTGGGAACATGTAAGCACATAGTCCGGCAGCCAGAACGAGTTTCTGCAGGGAACGAGGCCGAAAGTGAGACTTTCACAGAATGATGTACACCCTATGACTACTGCAAATCGGCACGTCTGCCGAGTTCTAGTGAGTTCCTGTTCTTGTCAGAGAAGATCAAAGAAAAACACATGTTTATACAATAGGACGCAGATAGCAGTTTTTGGCTAAAATGAAATTTTGCATGCTTTCTCTGATTAAACGAAAAGTACTAAGCCCACAGTCATAATTTTTGGCATGGAATGTCTTCAGGTCAATTCATTTCATGTGCATGCACCCCTGTCTATAAAGCTAAACACATTTAGATTTTGGTAAGCCTCTTAATGTCGGCAAACACAAACATTTTGAGCAACATTATCCATTTTCAACCACATTCTCATATACATTGTCGATTAAATGCATGATAATAGCACATGTACATGAAAGCAAATGACCTGAAGACATTCCATGCCAAAAATTATGACTGTGGGCTTAGTACTTTTCGTTTAATCAGAGAAAGCATGCAAAATTTCATTTTAGCCAAAAACTCCAATCTGCGTCCTATTGGATTTGCATGTGTTTTTCTTTGATTCTGTCTGACAAGAAGAGGAACTCACTAGAACTCGGCAGACATGCCGATTCGCAGTAGGCATGGGGTGTACATCATTCTATGAAAGCCTCACTTTCGGCCGCGTTCCCTGCAGAAACTCGTTCTGGCTGCCGGACTAATAATAAATAGTTGTTATTTATTTTCTATCAATAAACACTTGGCCAATCCCCAATCCTATTTTAGATATAAGTGGTTTAGGCTTCTTTCATAAAAAATTGAAACATAAGAAAATGCTCTAACTGATACTTCGCTGTAATGAGACAAACTCAATCATAGTAACGTAGCATTAGACGGGCAAAATCAATCAATGTGGTATGTGAAAACCAATGAAGCAGATTAAGTTACGAAAGGACTTTAATTGAATATCTTTAATAAGCAAGAAACACCGTTGTATTCAGCACTGCGATTGATTTTTGGCTATCTTTGATTTTAAGAGCCGCAACAATGCCAATCTCATAGTCTGTGTTACCCTCGTACATTTACGGAATATGTAATTTACTGAATACAACGGTGTTTCTTATGTGTGTGTTCTTATGATGTGTGGTGTGGTGAGGATTTGATCGTGCCAATGGACACAGCCGCGTAAGTGGCTCGTAGCTCAGTTGGTTAGAGCACAGGTCTAGTTAACCATGGTCGTAGGTTCGAATCCTACCAGCCGCGCATCTTTTGCATGGCAAATTGATCTACTGTTTATTTAATTTTATTGTTGCTAATTACTTTCTGAAGATATTTAATTAAATTCCTTTGGTAAGTTAATCTTTTTCATTGGTTTTCACATACCGTATTAATTGATTGATATTATTAATTGATTGTCCGTCTAATGTCACGTTACTATGATTGAGCTTGTCTTATTGCAGCGAAGTATCATTTAGCGCCAACGCTCTGCAGATATCATGCAATACGAAAGGCGATTTCATTGATTATAAACGAAACACAACAAAAGCATTTCACTTTGCGTCCGGAATTCAGAGCGCATAAATAACTTTCAACTCACCATGCAGATATAGCTGAAGAACAAAATCATTGTTCTTACAAAACGTCCTCGGTTGTTCTTGAAATCCATAGCTCACCATCAATGATGCATCACCTGAGACCTATTCCGAAACACTCATTCAATCATTACATGTTTTGACATTAAATAACAATTAGTCAATGTCAATTCAACTCTGATTGTGATTGGTAGCTTCATTGCATAGACAAGTCAATCACCCGGTTGACAATGCAAATGATAGCAACGTAAATACAGAGCTGTCAGGATTGCATATCTATAATCGGAGGATAGAACATACGCACATGGAATATGTGTGTATATTTTGCCCTACTCTTCACCAGAGCAACTTCTATTCCATTCAACCGTACGTAATGTAATCAACGGATGTAATTTAATCCAAATGTGTTTGTGTTTAATTGCCTCAGCAATTCTTATACTTGTGCATTTGGGATACAGCAGGCTAGATCTGTCGTAGGGCATTTATCGACTGGTGGGTGCCAGTCCTATGCAACTCCTATGAGTACTACATGAGTACAATGATCATAGATAGTGGACCACCTTAATTTTGTCTCACTTAATGAAATATATTTCAATTGCAGATACAACTTTGGCAGAGAAATTATAATAAAGGTAGAAATAAAATTTTCTTTGTAAAGTGGCCTTTTAGATTCAGTTGGCCCTATGGTAGGTTCGCTGGTGATCACTAATATTTCGCAATATCATGTATATGATGTAGCGGAGCTCAAATTTCTACATCAGTCGGAGCCGAGGCTGCAAAATTTCGCGAATTCGGAATCTCCTTGTCCGGAGCCGGATCTAATAAAATTAAATCAATCCGCAACTATAATCAGATCTTGAAATTTTGAGCACATCCCAGAACCGAAGAAGGAGGAGCATATTTTTAGCCATGGCCGGTAACATGTTGTCAGAAATCATCGTCCTTTTTTATCAAGGTGAAAAGAGGTTCAATCGAAATCAAATTGGTTGAATTTCTGTTCAGTTTGGCACACAAACACAACCAGCATTTTCACATACATGTACTTCTAGCACCATCCGGTCACATTAGCGGTTGACCGGGCAACGCGTTTCCGGTCAAACAGCTGATCAAATACTAACAACTTGACTCAATAACTGAAACCATTCCGTCTCCTGATTTATTCATTTAGTGCACTTGCAGAATATTGTTCTGCACGCAAGTGGCTCACAGCGCAGAGAAGCACTGCTAACAAACAACAGAGATTGAAAGTCACGTGAAGGCAGCTGACAAACGGAAAGTTTTTAATAGGCGTTTAAATAGTAGACATAGAACAAATTCTTTACATGATACAGGGTGAGCCTTAACTAAAGATGTGTAATTGTACAAAACTTTGACAAAAATTCTCGATTTTCAAAAAAGGCTTATTTTCCACAGGCAAAATGTGACAAATTTTGAATCGATTAAAAGAAATACGCAAAATCAGAAAGTCACAAAAGCTATAATCGCGGCCATTACATCTTTTGAAAAATATCAAAAAATCATGTAGGGACTCCACGATTCCCACCCCGATAGGGTTGGTGACTATGTCTTCTTTGCATAGATTTCGAATCATTCTCTTAGATGGCTGCCAAAATGTGTTGCAATCAAATTGACCAACGACACAGCGTGTTTCCAACAAAATTGAAAGTGATTCAAATATAATGTGGTTTTTCCGAATTCATATCCCTGCGATAAAAAGCCTACATACCACGTCGTCAAATTTTCTCAAACAAGAGCTTTACGATGATCCATTGTTAGATCGAAAATTTATATGCACGATTCACCACCATAAGGACAACACGAAATGACCAGTCTAAATTTGTTAATTATATCTCCTGTTGACAGTTAGTTGTCTCTTCGTTAAGTTCATATCTAAAATAATATAATCAAAATATATGAATACGCTCGCCGCGTTTCGTCCATTCACGCATCAACTAGGGCAATCAACAGCAAAGACAAGACACTGAATGTGAGAAACTCGTCGGGCGTGCACATGCATTTTCATTAAATGTTTTGGCCGTGGACTGCTGTTCACGTGGTTTTTGAAGTCATTTTTTACACATGGCTGACTTTTTCTAGTTTACTAGCAACTAATGAAGCTAGGCAACTAAGTGTAAAGTTGCAGAAGTGTCATAATGCAGAGAACAGCCCTGATATTCTGCAAAGTGTGAATGAGGCAAGATCTAGATGCAGATGGTCTAGACTTCTACCAAAATTAATTGCTTAATCACCGAAAATGCAAGCTTATTGAATCGATTGTGATATTGTAATTGTTAATGAGATTATACTGCCATTAACAGAGTTCATTGAAAAATCTGTGAGGAAGCAATCATCGCGAACTAACCGTGTCTTTTATAAGATAAGGACAGAAGAACGCAATTTCAGTAGTGATAGCCGTTAAGAATATTAGAAAGCAGCGCCTGTCAGTGTCCATGATAGAATACAGTCGAAGTTGATATTCCAATTGAATATTTGTTGCAGTCTCATCGTGCTTATGGAGCAGTCTCGGTACCACCCATCACGTAGAGCTTTATATCAGCCAATTATCGAAAATGTGGGAAAAGTCGCAAAATTGCGGAATCGTGACACTTATCTAAACATATCGAATGATGAGCGCATGAGAAAGTGCATTTAATATCGAATAAATAAAGTCGCATTTTGCATGAGATTTTTGTATTTATTCATCTGACATTTGACATCGCGCCGTTTGTTTTCCATTAAGTTGTTCCTACATTTATTTTATGAAGCAATCTTGAGATTAGACATCCGACTGGAACGGATGAACATTGAAAACAATTCATCGTATTGGAGATGCGCTGTTATGACAATGGTACCTAAGCGATGGCGGTTTCCAGTGGTTGTAAAAGAGTCAAGATGTCATTCTAAATACAAAATCATTTTGTTAAAAAAATCGTCGCACTTTAACGTTGTTCCTTTCAACTTTGCAGCAAAAATCGCCGCGTTCGGTCTGTGGATGGAATATTTGAAATTTAGATGTTATGGGAATACAAGTTATTGAAATGCATGATAGAAATGACAAGATAAGTGATCATTTTTGCAAGTTTCCGTAAATATTTGAATTCTCTGAGTTTCTGCAAGTTTTTCTTCTTCATTATAATTAAAGCTGTTTTGATCCTCATCATGCCATTTCACAGATCGAAATAGAATGACTAAATATTCAGCTGCATCCACAGCTGTAAAAATGGACCAGACCTGAATAGCTGCCATTTCTCCAATATCAGGAATAATCAGCAGGCATAGTTCACATCTTTCAACATCGACACAACTTCCTATCCAACCCTGTAACCGCCGAACTTTTTTTAGAAAAGTTAACTACAACATGATATCAAGTTATGTCACAGAAAACCTCAGTTATTCCTAAATATCGAAATCACATCTTTTTAGTGCGCAATAGTCTTTATTTGCACATGCATGACGTCATACTTTTTGATTGTCGCATGTAATGACACAATTTGATGTCCACGCGAGTGTGGTATCGTTCAAATTATGGATAAACACATAAGTGAACTCCACATTGACGACACTTATGTTTGTCCATGACTTCCCGCTATATTGCGGTAACTGCAAACTATATATGCAGTCAGGTCTGGAGCGAGCCTGATCTACCAATGCTTTTCAATCACCCGCTGTGGTCTGTCACCAGCACATCGCCTCCATCGATGTGATTGATTCTCATGCTCATAAAAAAGGGAGGCACAGTATTTTTGAATGAAAGTTTTGAGTTATATTGTACGGTTTGAAGGACAAGAAGCTTAATTAAATGAGAATTCACAGCACAAATACTCAAAAAACTGTTCACTATCCTATAATACCACTTCTTAGAGCGATGGGGAAATAGGTAGGTTTTTTGATCTTAGACCTGTAAGATCAATCCCCTCAAAATGTATCGGATATAGCCATCAACACACAAAATAGCCTATACTGTCGTCATGAGACACTCAATGTATATACATGTACATGTAGATACATCGGTTTCGCAAAGTAGACATGACTGAATATGAAGAGCAAGACTACACCATTTGCTTGTCGCCTAAAGGGTAAAGCTGCAATACGGGCAAATTTGAGATTTGTATGTAGCAAGTTAGTGAAACATCTACGGGATCACAGATCAATTATTGTGCATGAACGGTTTTGTTGCGTCTAAGGCAGGGGTTGGCAACCTTGACCAGCCCGCGGGTCATTAGATCAAGTTTAACCTTCTCATGGGTGCAACCCCATAAGCAATTAATCACAAGAGAATAAATCATTATTGTGACGCTTGAAGACAAATCACAAAGCAAATGATAATTTGCAATTAACTCTGTTAACGTAGAAATGACGAAATGGTTAATAACTTTCATTATATATCATAAACATGGATGAGCTAAAGGTAAAGATAAAGAAAAAAAGCAAATAGTAGGTTGTGGATGGAGGAATTTCTACCAATTTGAATCTTTCCTAACGCTAAAATCCCAACGTGATAATGAAAGGTTGTAAGCATGATGCATACGCCCATAACGCAATGTTTTACACATTGTCACGTGAGCTATGAAAGGATTGCATGTTGCGAAAATAGAAAAAACAAAAGAGGTATTGGAGAAAAGGCAACTTGTCAGTGGCGTCGCGTGCTCCCAGACCAGAGGCCTTCACTCGGCATTGGAATGCTATTTCTATACCAGACATTTTTTTATGTTACAGCTAAGGACTACTAAAGGGAAAGGACAGGCAGCACTCATGTTCTGACTTCGCTAGCGAAGGCTATTAGTTTTTCTGTCTATTCAGAGTCTATATTCAATTAAATAGCAGCTACTTATAGTCCTAAGGAATATATGCGATCAGTCACCTAGACGTGCTAGTGTATTCATTCACAATGTTTGTGATATTTTCAAATAAAAACGATGTACATGCACAAATATTTGTATAATTACAACATTGTAAACTGAAATGTGCACACGACATATGTATATGTTTGTGTGATTAGCTCAAACGTGTTTTTTACAGATACCTGCTGGAGCAATGACTGTGATTTATGATTGTCTCTTTCAAGATTATGAATTCCACTAAGTAACAGGTTTGCCAAGCGAAAGTACAAAGAACAAGGAAAGTCAAGAACATCAAGAAACTCGTGAATAACTTTCAGACAGCCCACCGATTGAGATCGACAACACAATCGATCCTTGGCGATTTTCGTAAAATTCATACTTGCACACACAAAATCAAATGTTGAAAATGAGGAACAACTAGGGCACCACGTGAGACTTCTGCAATAAACGGCTTCATATCATCATTCACTAAAGGTTCATCATCTGAGAAAACCGAGTCCTGGCTACATTTCCGCTCAAGCCAATCTGCCACGTATGCAACAGTACTCAACTCATTGTTAGTAAGATTGAGCAACGAAGAGCAAGCTTCAAGAAGGATGGCATCATCAAGCTGCATATCTCCTAAGCACTCGTGTTTTTCTTCTGCAGCTTCTTTGGTTTTAACTGCTTGAAGATGAGATGCGGCAAATTGTGCTAAGCGCTTTTTGGCACATGAGATGACATCGCTGCTGGTCATGAATGAATTTCCCCCCGTGGATTGGCGATAAACTGAAAACTCTCCCTCAATTCTGTCACTCTGTACTTCCCGTAGCAAAACATATTTAAATCATGATCTGAGCAAAAACTTGCAAAGAGAAATCAATCCTGTCGAAGTCTGCACCAAGGCACGTTTAGTATCATGAGTCAGGCATTTTATACATTTCCCACCTTGACCACTCTTGGAAGAGCCAGAGAGATCGGCAAACTCCTTCAGATTATTCAATTCAAAAGTCTGCACTGATCGATAGGGATCTCTAAGTTTGATGGCTTGATCTTTAGAAGATACTTTGATAGTTTTCCACCAATTCAACACTTGTTCTATGTAATTTGCAGTATCATTGGCTCCCCTGAGACGCAAAGCTGCAATAACTTTTCGTTGAACACCCTCAAGACATGTTTCACGTTTTGAAGCTGAAGTTGTGAAGAATAAACCGATGAATATGTCAGTGGAGCTGTCTTAAAGATAGAATTCTTCTCCGACTAGTATATACTTTTGACATCAGAGAAGTTTCCCTCACACTGACCATCAATCGATAAAATCTGACATTTCTCAGTTATCCAGCTATTGCGGATACATTTTAACAGGTGGACAGAATCGTACAGCAGCTGCCACGACCGGGTTTCATCGAGAGGATGGATAGCACAAAAGTCTTTTCTCTTGAAGAGCTTGTAGTACTGCTGGTTTACTTTGTGATTATCAGTTATTGAACCTATCACAGTGCCTCCAGACCTTTCAACCATGGATGCTGCCATCTTGACTTGAGAATGCTGATAGTCAGATGTCATACGATGAACTGGTAAAATCGACAGCATGACACTCGGTCCACGGTGAAGACATCTCATCATGATGCAGAGCATCGACGTCGCTTTCTAATTGACATCGTTTTTGGCATTTCCATTGAAGACACCACCCCCGTATGCAACAATGGGTCTTATCTTGACCTCATCTATCATAAGTAGTACCAGTTTCTGCTGATCAATTGTCATACGACTTAATGTCTTTTCGAGAATCTTATCGATGTCAACTCCAGATATTATAGATTGGATCTTTCGCTGACTAGGAAGAATCAGAAAACTTCGAAGGAAATTATAGCTGGATTTAGGGTAGCTCTCCACTGCGAAGCAATAGTCAGACATAGTGAATGTCTTCTTACGAATCAACTTCTACTGTCTATTGATAAATGTAAGACGCTTATTTCGTTGATCATCTTCAGATTCATCGATGATATTTTCCATTTGGAGGAAAATGCGTCAATAAGGTCTTCAAGAGATAGTTTGAATATCATTGCGTAGTGAAGGGCTTCATAAAATTGAGAATAGTATCTCAGTCCATTGTTGGGTTCCAAATATTTACTTATTGGAACTCTGACTCCATCTTTAAAAACAGACATGGTCATTGGAGACGTCAAGGTTGACTTGTTGAAAACAATGCACGACAAAAGACAACAAGTATTGTCATTATTCATTACTACACAGGCAAATTGCTCATTTGTTCGCTGAATAAATGTATTGTGATATCGTGCATGTAACTCCTTGTCAGGAGAAAACTCCAAAAAAGATTGGATTTTGTCCTTTTCTTGAAACCAGCGCAGTTGCTTATCTATTTCATTTGTTAATCGTAGTGGTGGTGGTGGCGGTGTTGGCAAGCATGAGGAGGGGACATTAAAAATGCTCGGCGGAACACTAGGTTTGGTGAATCCTCCAGGCAATGATTGCATGGGACAATCGGTCGGCCAATGTCCTTCACAAATGTTATACTTAGATGGATTAACGACAAAGTCACACCGCATTGGGATAACGCTGAGCCATCTCTGCTGTTCGATTTCGTCCCTAGGGATTCTAAAAACTGCATTTATTTTCATCATCGTAATTCCCTTTACAGTTGACAACGCCACACTTATTAGGCTTTGTCAATCAAGACAACAGACTTGAACACTGAGTTAGTTCAAAACGAAGCACACGAAGGCTGAATATTATCACACAGCACGGAGATAGACAGCTCAAAACGTAGAACACGATAGTAGAGTATAATCACGTAGGAGAGATAGACAGCTCAATTAGGAGCACACGAAGGTCGTGTAATCACGTAGGAAGGAGACAGACAGCTCAATTAAGAGCACGGAGATAGACAGCTCAATTAGGAGCACACGAAGGTGGAATGTTATTACGCAACACGGAACTAGAGAGCTTGAGTTGAGACAGAGTACACGAAGGCAGGATATAATCACACAGGACAGTGACTGTAGCTGCAGCAGACAGTACTAGAGAGACTGATCGAGCTATGGGAAGCTTTGCCGCGGCTGCTGTGACGCATTTCAATCGATGCGTCGCCATTGTCTATCACACACATACACCCCAGCACAAGATAGCTGCCAATGTTCAGTCATGATGGTATTCTCAGCATCACGTGATCCCTCACTCCCATCCTCAGTGAACTTGTGGACTAGTAGTTTCAACGACTGGTATATTCACAGCTTCACAGCACTTTCTCCGGCACCAAAGACCTTTGCCTTCGCTAGCTCAGTCAGAAATCTGGGTTTGCATGTCCTTTCCCTTTAGTAGTCCTTGGTTGCAGCATTAATTTTCATAAAAGATGAATTTTCAATAAGAACTTCCCGAACATTTTTAAGGCCACGTGAGTGTGCATGAAAAGTAATTGCTCAAGTCGCTTAACCGCCTTACTCAAGGAACTGATTACTATATCCCTCTCTGTCCAGACCACATTTTCTCAGTAAAAAAAGAAGGCAAGGCCAACAGTTTCTTGCGTTTCTCACGGCCGGTCAGCCACTCACATGTTTGAAATTTTGATGCATTAAAATGTCTAGTGTATTTCTTAGTTCTTTCTCTGTGAGTACTTTCAATTTTTATATCAGGTGCTGGCCTACCTTGCTTCACGACTATCATCTTTTCAGTATATTCCCTTTGGACGAAAGGCGTGGTCATGATCTCATCTGCAGCACTAAACATACCGTCACATCAATCACGTAAAAACAAATGATGGAATTCTACCGAATCTGAGTGTTCGAGTCAGATGCATTACTCTGCATTCATTGGAGAACGCTCATCATCTGATCGCAGTCTTGTCTTAACGTCAGCCATCTGCTACTGTTGACGTACTGTCCTCTCACACATGAAGCGAAGCCAGGAACAATTGGGTTGCGCTTCCCTTACTATATTTAGGTACCACGCCTCGATCAAGAATTGCATAGAATTTCATTGCAAAAATTGGAGAAGGCAAAGCATTATGTCTATCGGGAAAGCCACTATCGGCTCGGGCGCGTGCGCTTACTGCCTCACACGCACACAACTCTCTTTCGCTGTCTGAACATCAATGCTCCGTCTGAACACACGACGAGCTTGTGTGTCTGATTGTTCGAAGATAACAGCTGTGAAAGCTGTGTACAGCTATCACGAGAAGCTATCGAATTTAAATGAATGATGACACTTTTCATTTTTATAATTGTTGGTAAATTATTTTTGAGTATGCGCCGAAGGTCTCGCAGGTACGGAGAAGACACCACTGCAACTTGTTGTCTGAAATGCATGGGGAAAGAAAATGTAAAGCATCTTTATTGATCCATTGATTCTTGTTTAGCTTTGCTGCTTTCTTTTTTCAATTGTTGGAGTTTCATGTTCGAAGCCTTATGATTGGTTCCTTAAAACCGTTACACCCATTTTTCTGTCCGATATTATATTATATATATTAATATAATATTATATTATAGTCTACATCATTTGCTAAAAGTGAAAACGTAAAGCAAATGATGCTTTATCAATTCGAACGGTATGGCCAAAAATTAGTTTCAAATCGTTTTGAGGTTTGCAGCACAAATAATCATTGCGAAACGAGTGAATAGCCTCACTTATCATTTCTACAAAATCATCAGCTAAATTTATCAAAAATGAGAGCACCCGCATTCGGTCTTACAGACCTTGACAGTTAAGTATGCATAGGCCTATCTGATGGGTAATCGCTTTCGAGCATCTGATCAAAATTCAGCTTCACGAGGAAACTAAAATGAACTCACTGTATGATGCACATCATCAAATTATACCCTCTACATGTCAACTCCTACGTACAGGAAGGCTTGTATACTAGGACAAAATTCACCTTAATTCGTGCTGTCTGTGTTTTGATTAATAAATGACTGCTTTCCCGTTGGCCTTCACTATACTTCTCCGTGAAGTCGGCTAATTCATTCACTGCAGGTGACGCATGCAGACAGATGTGTTTGTAACCGGGATGTCGAGTCGGAGTCCCGGAGTCCCATCACTTTTGCTGGAGTCGGAGTCCTGACTCCGGCCTATAATTAGACCCGAAATATAATACAAACAAATTATTTATTCTCGTGCATATAGCTGTCACTCTCTTGATGTCAGATTTCTCCGTCAAACAAAAGTACAGAGACTGCAGTACATGCAAAGCTTGTAATACATTAGTAGTTGTAATACCTGTAGTTGAGGGAATGAACCGTGAAAGTGAAAAAAGGATTGTCTTTTCACTCGGTGATTTAGTAGAGATGACAAGTCTTCCTGGCCTCAACAACACCTACACACCAAAGGTCACATCAGAGACAAAAATGAAATGTTAACTTTGTTTGAGAATGTTACCTCTTACCCACACGTTAATTGTGTGTGATCTCTCCTCCAAAGTGCATATTAAAATCGAACGAGTACTCATATGTTTGGAGAAGGATGGGACATTTTCCTGCTTGGTAGAGACTGTAGGAAAACCGTGTGAAGCACACATCAAGAAGATGGAGGAGCAGAGTGGTATGCATACAACTGAAAGCGACATTTGATGAACTTTGATCGAAAATGATTTATAATTAATACAGCGATGGTCACTAAAAATATAGACCTGTTCAGGTAAGCTTAAAGGATCAATTATATGCCAGATGACTATTGTGCCGACCATTATATGCCGAACATATGCCAGATGACTACCTGTGTGAAGAAAAATTTATTGTTTACTCTTTTGTCTGTGATTTCTGCAACAAGAAATACATTGGTCAAACTTGCAGACAATTCCAAGCTAGATATCGCGAACATGAATATAGTCTGAGAATGAATAATAACAATAGTGCCCTGTCTGATAATTCTAAGAATGATCACAATAATTCTTTGAAAATCAACGATTTTCAGGTATAGATATTAACACATTGTAATACGCCTGTTGAGACTAGAATCGCTGAAGCCCAAATGATTGATATTCACCGACCTGATCTCAACAGAAAGTATGAAATAACCCGTTGGTAGTGAAGTGGTCCGCTCTCATGATTTTAGTGGTTAATTTTACAACGCCCAGACGAATGCGAGTGGTCTCGCAAAATCTCAGCATTCACCAGGCTTTTGTTTTCTGGGCAATCATCTGTTGGCTACAGGGACTGAACAATATAAAAGATAACCAGCAGCTTATGATTTTTTTCAAGGGAGATTTGCCAAACGAGTTGGAACTCATAAAAATGAATTACCTCCCGTTCGCTGCAGTCAATTTGATCAATTACGGGCAACCAGTTAATTTTTCAAAAAACAAGGCTTTGTATACTTGCCACTCGGAGTCGAAGTCCTATCAAACCCCGGCGTCGAAGTCGTAGTTGGAGGCTCCGCATCCCTGGTTTGTAATCTCAAAAGTATTGTGTCTGCATCAATCACATTAATCGCAGAGAATTAATTTGGAATTTTTGCTTTCATTTAGTAGCTGGAGTGGACTCTCTCAAACTTTGTACTTTCTCAGAGTTGAATTCTGATCACGCATGCGGGTGATCAAATATTTCGACAAACATGTGCTAGATCATTGAGCGGTAACGTGATCTGGGTTCAAGACGTCAAACAACATTCTGCAAATTTCACAATACTGGTATGCGGTCAATAAAGCGAAATGGTTTGAGCAGCTCTGGGATTATTATAATGACAGTCCATTGTCCAACTTCTTATGTTTAATTCTCTAAGTTCTATTGTCATCTCGAATTGAGTAATGACACTGCCCGCTCAATTTGCTCTCTCAAGAGCAGCAGGGTCAGCATTGCTACGATTACGTACGTGCAAAAACTTCTGTCACAGTGTCGACTCGTTAAGTCAGGGGTTGGCAACATATACCATGCAACTATATCAGGGGCTACTACATCTAGCCACAACTCTAGACTCCATTAGGTGACTGAACGGGAGGTTTTTTTAATTCACCATTGCTTGATCGAAATCAAAAATAAGATCTCTCCCTTTTTATGTCACGAGGTTTTATTGAAAATAAAATAAAGTGATCCGACGCGTTTCGTCTTAAAGACTGTCTCAAGGGTACACTGACACGGCTACATGATGCGGGTTGTATACTCAGGTCTTGGATTTGATATCTCCTCACACTAGCTCAAAAAAAAATATCAAAACCATATCAAAATAACAGAAAAATAAAACCATTGGATAAGCCTCCTAATTGGATAAACTTATCTTTAGACTTTGTCAGCGATAGCTGTAATAGAAAAATGAATAATCTTAAACGTAAATATGGTCTGCCCATGAGAATTACAGCCAGACCAGGCAAGAGACTACAGAACACAATAAAATCTAAAATAGATAATAAAGACTTTTGTTAATGTGACATTTGTAAACTGATCGGTCCTAAATATAACTGTAACGACAAATATTTAGTTCACGATTTTTCGTGTAAAATCTGTCAAATAAAGTACATTGGTTAAAGTAGTCGACCTTTTCGATCACGGTATAATGAACACGAACGCAGTGTTAGAAATAGAGACAAGAAAAGTGCCCTGAGTGATCATCATCTAAAACACCATACCGCTGAAATGATGGACATTAATTATTTCAACTGCAGTATTTTCGATAAACAGAAATCGGCGCTAAGACGGCTGAATCTCGCTGGATTGCATGAATAGACGTCATGAGCTAGTGTGAGGAGATATCAAATCCAAGACCTGAGTATATAACCCGCATCATGTAGCCGTGTCAGTGCACCATTGAGACAGTCTTTAAGACGAAACGCGTCGGGTCACTTTATTTTATTTTCAATAAAACCTCGTGACATAAAAAGGGAGAGATCTTATTTTTGATTTCGATCAAGCAATGGTGAACGCAACTCTAGAAATATCTAATCAATACATTTTTTAGCCTCTTAACAATTTGGAAGAAGCTATAAAAGACTAGACAGTTGAGCTATAAGGGTCCGAGGTTCGAAAGCAATCGCAGCAAATTGCAATTGGCTGCGCCAGACAATATAGGGCTGTGCACAAACGATTTGACTGACCCTTCTCCACGACACAAGGCGATTTATCTTATTTAGCTCTCGACCGACAACATTCTTCGACAACGGACGCTGCCCTCCTCCTACGACAGAAGTTCAGACAGCATATTTTCATTCTTTATTATTCTTAATTTATTTTGATTTGAGAGAAGGTTGCATCACGGTTGAAAGCTCTATTTTTCTGAGGTGTTGAATAAAATTAAATTGTACTTGTGTCTTTCTATTTCTTTAGTCAACTCTGGCCGCGCTATTCTTTGTAATTTACAAAATTTTGATAAACAATGTAATTTGAATCATCAAAATATTGGACCTATATCCGTCTATTAAGGACGAGTTATCTCTCATTTAGGTTTTTGATTAAATAGTCAGTGTTTCAAAAACGAACCCTACGTAATTAGTTAGTAGGCTATTTTAACCACTAAAAAGCCTAATTACTTGTTTATCACATCTCTGGTTCATCACAGCTGACGCTATCATGAGCATTAGACAAGCGAATATCTCGCAAAGCAAATCATTGCAGAGTCCCGGATACGGATAGAGGTGCCAGCTGATGTATAAATTTGCTTTTAAGACAATAAAATCAAAAACGAATTTGCCGGTAGCAACTTTGAAAAAACTGAAAGTATTTTTTTATCTCCAACAATAAGACTCCACATAATCTGATTCGTGCACACTTTCGATCGAGAAGCTTTGATGGACATGGCGGTTTCGGTAATAAACCTAATAGATTTTTTAATTTCTGCTGATTTTTGATGAGTGTGAAAAAGCGATATTTAGTTACATTACATTCAGGGATGCGGGTCCTATCATTTTGATAGCACATAGGACTCCGACTCCTACTCCGGGAGTTGATAGGACTGCGACTCCGGGCGGCAAGTACATGTATATATAGCCTAGTTTTTTTTTATAAAAACTGGTAACCTATAGATCATTATAGGCTTACCTGAACCTATCTTCAGTGATCATTTCCGTATCAATTATCAATTATTTTCGATGAGAGTTTATCAAATGTCGCTTTCAGTTGTATGCATGCCACTCGGCTGCTCCCATCTTCTTGATGTGTACTTCACATGGTTTTTCTACAGTCTCTACAAGGCGGGAAAATCCCCCCTTCTTCAAAAAATATGGGTACACTTTCAATTTTAATATGCTGTTTGGAGGAGCCATCACACATGATTAACGTGAGGCTTAGAGGTAATGTTCTTAAACAAGCTAGTACTTCATTTTTGTCTCTGATGTGACCTTTGGTGCGTAGGTGTGATCGAGGCCAGGAAGACTTGTCTTCTCTACTAAATCACCGAGTGAAAAGACAATCCTTTTTCCACTATCACGGTACATTCCCTCAACTATTACAGGCTCTGCATGTACTGCAGTCTCTGTACTTTTGTTTGACGGAGAAATCTAACTTCTAGACAGTGACAGCTACATGTATGCACGAGAATAAATAATTTGTTTGTATTATATTTTGTGTCTAGTTATAGGCCGGTGTCTGGAGTACTAGCATCTGACTCTATTTATTGAAGTAAAGCGAGCGCATTGAATGCTCATAATAAGGCCCATTTATGTTTTGCAAGTTCCAAGTACAACATCATAGATATTTTACAAGCTTTCATTTGGAATTAAGATATTTCTAGATGGATTTCAGATGCCTGCATGTTTTTAGATCAGCAATCTCAGATTTGAAGATGCTTGAAATTCAATTCGAGAACTTACAGAGAAAAGTCCTGAAATCTGCTGAAATCCATAAGGAAATGTCTAGAATTCATTTGTAAATGTCTGAAATGAATCGTGAAAAGGTTTGAAACGATTTTGAAATGGTGGAGCATATGTAGGTCAACACATATACATATACTTTTGCACCTTTTCAAAATATTTTCAGACCTTTCCACATTGAATTTGGACATTTCTAAATGAATTCCACACATTATACTAAATATTTAGGTTACACATTGCTTTTATGATAACTATTTACCACCTTACCGCATGCGGTCAGTGGACATCTGTAGCAGACACCTGTGATGTTCACTTTCATTACGATGCATGACCTTCCGTCTGCAATTCATTTTACCAACATTCATGTCCGGTTAAGAATATAACTATATGAAAAATTATACGACATGATAAAAATAGCTATGAGCAGATAGGTTCGGTCTGCAAAGTTGTTCTGCAAATAAATTGTCAGCCTAATTCAATTTCAAGTAATTTTTATCTAATAGTCCGGTTGATGCAAACATGATATTACCAAGAATCAGTGGCCCAACTGATTGACAGCATTGTTTGCCTAAACTCGAGCAAAGCAAGGCGCCCTCAATTACAGACATTGTTAAACAGCTTGCCACTTGCCATACACCATTGGTCACAGCTCATTGTCTTAATGATTTTTAGTTTTGGAGAAAAGAATTTTGGGGTGTATTGTAAAAATGACATAATAACAGTGCAGAATTTTGAGCTTCGGTTGACACTTTAAATTAGCCCTTTTTGCTGCGGTGCTCATTTGATGTGCCTACCGAATTTCACTAAGCCCGAATTAACTCGTATCGAGACAGATCATTGGTTCGTAGCAGGCGGTAATGCAATGAGAAACTGAGCCCGAGTTAATACGTTCACTGCCAGTTGCGAGTATATACTGGCTGATGGTGGTGTTGTACCATTATTAGCCATGAGTTTACTCGTAGCAGACTGAAATGCCTCCTAGTGGCAGGTTCCTTGAATTATTTGAAACTAATGATGTGATGCATATATTTAGATCATTTTGCAGCATTCCTCCAGCCTAGTATAGATATCTGGAGATCATAGATGTGGACAGACTCTTCAATCAGTAGTATAATGTTGGAAGGAAATCTTGTGAATAGTTGATATACAGTACATGTGCAATATGTATTTTGCTAGTTATGGATGCATAGTTATGTATATGTACAAGAGATAAAGGCGATTTTATAAAGTTGACTACCCTTCCATGTGATGATTCTTACGTTTATCTATAAGAATTTGCAGACATATGCCTTTCCATGGAGACTAATACGAGTAAAGCACCGTCTACGGGTGCACGAAGTGTGAGGCTGGATTGTGTGAAGAACATTTTTGTGAGTTGCAATTGCAAACGAGATAAGCTGCTAAATAATGGATTTCCAGGTCTTATAAGATCTTTTTACTTTGTACACAACAAAAACGCAAACTTTTATCATGCTGTAGATGCACATTAGTAAGTCGATATTTTATGCATAGTTTTGTAGTACATAAGTACATTTGAAAAACATTTTGTACATAAGTACATTTTGAAAAACGTACATGTAGTAACAGTTCTACTGACTCTAACTGCTTGAGTGATAATTAATCGAAACAAACTGTTACATTACAATGGTAATTATCCAACACCCACCGTAAATGTAAACACCATTACTCTGTTCTTTGAATTTTGTAGAGCATGTTTTTTTAGAGTAGTATGAGTCAGTAGCTTGCGGAGAAACAGCATACTTTGCACCAGCCTTCCCTATATCACTTGCACATCGCAGTAGGTCAAAAGAACAAATTATTCTTTGACTAAAAGCGTCGGGTAAATAGGAAGGTAACTTTGGTGCAGTATGCAACCTATCGAATCATGGGGAAATATTGGACAACGATAGACAATAAGATAACATCTGAAGATTAATATTATGAGGTTGAATCACATTATGCCTACCTGGTCGAGATCTATAGACAACTAGGACTATTGTGAGTTGTAGCCTATTGACTCATTTAGGGTGTTAACCGTTAAACGGCGTTGCCTTTTTTACTAGGATAACGGCGTTGTGGGGTGTTATTCACCCTATTATTATATTTTCATTTTTTCATGTTTTATGGGATAGGTAAAATTGTCTGATGCTATCAAATAGTAATCGAACGACCTTCTTATGTCATAGGCTACTATATGAAAACATGTTACTAACGGATATATGACCCTAATGTATATAAAAAAGCGTCTATTCCGTTAGTACGCTCCGTCTATAATTGTCATCAATACATGTATTTTTGTCCCAGTGTTGAAACCTGATCTTAGCTTCAAGTTCATATAAAACAATCAACAAAGTGTATACGAAATAAACAAACCGATTATAATTTGACGTCACAGATAGGTCTATAGTGAAAAAATAATCAATCCAAACGTCACGAGCAGTCAGGACACAAAACGGAGGCGTGGTCTTTGCAAACGGAAACAGTACACATGCTGCAACGCATGCGAGTTTTTCTGTCTTTCTGACGGGTACAGTATCGGCATCTCGTAGCCGGGAGAGGAGCGACGATCGATTCATTTCTTGGTAATGAAAAAGTCACACCCACGAGCCGCATGGAATCTTTGATGCTTCGTTTTAGATTAGAAAGAGTTGCTCTATGACGAACAAGAGGCATCGCCAACTGGAAGCCCAGTTTACATTTGAAATTGAAATGTGAAACGATCTCTTGTTCATTTTGCTGCATGGTCCTCATAGCCGCCACGACACCAACATCAACAAGCGCCATGAAAACGGAAAATGACCAACGGCGAGACTTGCGTTGGCATCGATACGAGCGGCAGAGTTTATCAAGAGTGTCCACTCCTCCTTTATTTCTGTTATAAAAATCTATTATTTCGGGTTTTTGGTTTTCACAATGAATGGCGGATGAGTGCATGGTGGAAAGCACGAGAACCGGGACCCTTTTCTTGTCCCAAAATGAACAAAGGACCCTTGCCCCAGACAAATAGTGTACATAGTCCCTTTTCCTTCGCCCGGAAATTGATTTGGCGGCAGGAGGTATCGAGCGATTGTTTCGGCGCATGGTTCCTACTATTTTGGTCCTTTCCTTCAGGAGTCGGTCAGCCAACTGAGTCGTTGTGAACCAACTGTCGGCAGTGATGTGGCGGCCTTTGTTCAACCAGTTCTCCGCCAATTTCATGACAACAGCTTCTCCAATAGAATGGCTTGCATTTCTCTCCTCGTCAGACAAAGTATCGGCACCAATGTACACCAAACATTTCAGGGGAAAGGAATTTTCCTGATCCACGAGCCAGAATACCTTGATACCAGATTTGCCGGGTTTCGATGGTATGTACTGTCTAAATGAGACACGTCCGTGAAACTCGACTAGCTGTTCGTCGACGTATAAAAACGGCCCCGCGATGTAATTCCGTGCAAGCGATGCATTGAGCATGAGTGTCATTCCGGTCACGGCGCAATTTATCATCGAATCGCATACATTTTCGTATTTGTGAAAACCGCATGTAGCTCATTGTAGCTCGAAATATACAATGTCCTCGAATAGGATGCCACATTTCCTGGATATCACGGCGACCTGCCTTGAACGAACCTGAAACAGAAAGATCCCGCATGTGAATGCAAATAACTAAAATGTTCATAATAGCCTACATAATTTCTTATCAATGAACATCATCATAGGCGTAAATGTATGTATTACATTACTAGCCTATCAATAAGGACGTAAAAATAGAGTAAAATTCGTCTCTCCTGTATTTTTCTCTACGAACCCATCAAAAAGTCCCAAATAGAATTCTCCTTTTATAACGAAACTCATAAAGACGATCTTTTTATAAAACGCATTATTTTTGTTCCTTATGAGATAATATGTCATAGATAGATTTTACTGTAGTAATTTTGAATAGTACTTATATAGACAGAAAGAATAGTAAATTGAATTTTGAATAGTTGCCCAGAAATAAGAACATGACTTACCTGCTATAATAAGAAGCCCGATAAAAGCTTTGATTTCGACGAGTGTGACTGGCTTCCAGGCGACTCCACTTGCTGAAGCAACTCTTCGTCCTTCCAAATTTGTGAATAACACGACTTCTGCGAGTATATCCTCAAAATACACGAGGAAAGATTCTTCATTTGATTGTGGGTGCAGTCCAGCTCGTAAGACTTGATTTCCGACATTGAAAACATTTCTAGATGACGCACGCCCAACACCATGGCGTGGTTGAATTATTTCCAATGAATTGTTCCATTCGCACTGATCATTGCTCCACCACCTACAGATGAGGCGGCTGATAAGAGATTGTCCGACGAGTTTGAGTCACTTTCACTTGAATTATTTGATTCAGGACTACTGTCAACAATTCTCTCAAGTTGTTCGACATCCAATATATCATCGTCGCTATAATGATCTCCAGTTGGAAGATCTACGGTAGCGTCATCAACTTCGGCTGCTGCAGCATCATCAGATTCTATGCTCTCAGGAAATTCTTCTTCTTTAGCCAGAATTCGGTTCGCAATTAATCGAGCTTGTCTTTCCGGAAGAGACCTTCTTGATGCAGACATCTCGACAGAATGTGCAACCACATAAGAAACGCACTGAATTTATTGGCGTATTCGAGAGGAGGGCGCTTTGTCTTGGAAATCGATCACGTCGTGAGACAGCTCCACTGCAAGCTTCGCAGGGTGCAATTTCTTGGAAATCAGAGAATAGAATTTCTTGGAAATAGGAGGACAGAATTTCTTGGAAAGCGATCACGTGAACGCTTGCTAAGTCAATAACATCAGAATTGTAACTCTAAACAACTTGGCAGCGATAAATTTCGTTTAGATGAAAAGAGAATGAACAAAAGTATCATTTTTTGAATGGGGTAGAAAACACCCCGCAACACCGGAATCTATAAAATCACTCCTAAATCATAAACCATGTGGAATATCAATCCAATTTTTCTACTGAAAAAATATTATAATTATCCAAGAAAAGTCATGAGATTTCAGCAATCGAACTAGAGTATAACAGAAGTTGTGTGTATTTAAATATCACTTGGGGTGGAAAACACCCCGCAACGCCGTTTAACGGTTAATTCTACGAGCGTGTACTTTCATCAGTTAGCAGACGGATGGAATTCCACTTTCAAACTCTTCATGGTCACGGCCTGATTGTGGTTGTGATAGTCTTCTGTATCTGCACGTTAATAAATTAACTGTTAACATTTCAAAACATAAGCAAGTTAACAGTGCGTCACTTGCTTAAATATACATAAACGCCAACAAGAAACATTGAGACAAATTATTCATGAAATGTGCCTTGTGAGTTAATTTCGTCAATTGGTACCTAAATCACGGTAGCATTTGCTGTATGGTTGCCCTGCTCAGTCATCAGCATAGCTGGGCACAATCCGTTAACTTCCGCTAATCCGTTAATTAACAGAAGTTAACTTTTTTCAACTTTTTAACTTTCTAAAAAAAGTTAACGATTAGTTTAACTTCCGTTCCTCTCATGGAAGTCCGTCAATCCGTTAACTTTTTTTCAATAAATATGCGGCTGAGAGCTCAGCCCATGATGTCAAGTCAACTATGCATTCAGACTTTTGAAGGTTGAGTTAACTTGGATACACCTTCGTTCATCGTGCACTCTGACAGGAACGCGCGGCGTTATACAGAATTCGCATTGGTATTTGCGTGAAGTTATTCTCTTCACACAATGAGGCAAGCAGTGTCAGGAGCGCAGTCATACAAGGTCACCCATACGCGTAAGCCTGATGGGTCTATAACTATCGCACAGTTAGTCATAATCCATAACATTTCCCAATAAGTTGAAATACGCACTGTAGGAAATTTATAATTCACTCAAATATAGCATTAAACCATCGTAAAAAAATCCAGCATCACTCTCAGATGCAGTCAAATTCAAAAATGTCCTTAAATAAAGAAATCGTTAACATCGCATAGACATGCATAGTCTATAACATATATTTTTGTATGAACTCCTAATAATCAGCAAGTCTATAACTTTCAATATTAAGCAGTCTGTAGCCACGCGAAGACTTCTTCTTCTTTACAATAGACAATGTATAGCACACATACTTCTCGAATTAATTGCTATCACAGTGCTAATAATAATAATAATAATGGAGTTGTAGCTAAGAATTATGCTGCCATTACATATCCTCTATGTATTGACCCCCATGTATATAATACGCTGAGCACACAATTCTTTGGATAATGACGTTCCGTATTTATATAGCCACTTCATGTAAAAGCAAAAAGAATTCAATGAATTAATTCTCATGATGTATTTAATCAAATTTTTGTCGCTTTCAATGTTTTCGATTTTAACCAAGTCCTGTCGCAGCCAAGTTCACAACTCAATGCCTGAAAGTGAAAGAATTCGTTGTTAGAAAACAGAATTCATTATCAAAATAGAGGTTGTATCACTGGTTACGGTATACGAATTATTATTACGTTCGTTTGCGTTTTTAGCTTCGATGACTGCAACTTTCTTCTAAACATTTTGTGGTGTTCAAAATTCTTCCCCACACTTCTTATCTTTTACGGATAAAAACCGGTACCCTTCATCGTTATTCTACATACGAAGTTTTCGTGGAAAGAGACGCATTCTTCTACAAGATGGTAGTGTTGCCTGACAAGCACAAATCACATTAAAGATCTGGCACAGTTTAAAGCGAATGACTTAGCGTGTTTGTCTCAGTAAACAGAAAGGAATGTTATAGACTTGTTAGCTACGACACGCAAATTGTGTTGTACAGTCGTGTGGCTTAAATCGCGATTTTTTATGATTTTCTCAGTACAGAAAGGAATGAACTCTCCGTGAAGTTAGAATTTTCCTGCTAGGCTGCATGCGATTGAACGCAGAAATTTGTTCGCAAAGCGATGAAGAAAACCGCTGGTGGTCGTCCAGACGGCAAGGGAAAGACTATACAATTTCAGACTAGTTATACCACATCATTCACGAGTTTACCACGTCCACGCCTGCATTCAATTTCATGAATATCCTGGTCTATGATTGTCTCTCATGATTTTGATTGATATCTTCCTATAAGTCCAAGAATTTGATTAAAATTCGGCATTATGAGCAGTTAGGTTATTGTATGCATCTTAATATTCGTGAAAATATCTCCAGTTTATGCTTGGATTTAGCATAAATACCAGCATACTAAAGTAACGACAGGTAGTTTTAAAATAGTTAAATTAAACAGATATTTTTTACTTAGTTTACTGAGCCTCACCAAAAATAGCTTGGTGATGATGTACTTTTCATTATCTACAGAAAACATTGATTTATTGTCAATTTGGTTAGCTAATAGAATAACGTGAATAAAGGCCTGCTTGTCATTTGTATTTTCTGATACTGTGAAATTCGTTTTCAAATAGTCAGGTCAAACCACCGGTCACATCTGCATTGATATTCATTATGAAAAACGTAGCTAATTGATCCGATAACCACATAATACGAAAATATTGAAAAGATAGCTTGATTGAAGAAATATTTCTGCTTTCGGTCGTTATGATTATCCGACCAATTAACATAGAAACTTATATGGGCTTTCATATGTACATAAAATATATGTACTATCTTCATAAGACCCAGGATGATAGGAAATTTCAAATCGAACATGCAACCAGGTCTATAGACGTGGCAAGCGTATACGCTTGACTTTATGGAATTGATACCGGAATGGTATTTGAGATATTCTAGTTGAACTTCTAGAAGCAATTGCAGTCCCCAAAAATAGAAGAGCAAGCAGTCACATGAAATTTTCAATGTGGTGAGCCTCAAATCGGTCAACAACTTTATAAACCACGTAACCGACAACAGGCTATATAACGTAACTTTTCCATCATGGCTAGAAGTCTATAACAGTCACTTCTGTGATTTAAACCACACTAGGCTTTAAACATAGATAGTAGCTACGGAGTCTATAACCTTGCGAGAGAATGAAATTGAGTTTCCTGGAAAAGATCTTTTACTTTATAATATTATCAAATTCATCATCTGAAGGATGGAATTTCAAAATTTTTCGTATCTACTTTTACTTTCGTAGGTTCTGCATGAATAATAACAAAACTTTTCGGTGACGTTTTAGTGATGCACTGGATAATTTTGTAAATTTATAGAAAAGAAATAGCTAGCACTATTTTTCTCATATTATATCTCTTATTTCTTCGGTCTGCAATATACAAATCGGTATATTGTGATTAAATATTTCAATATTAAGAGATATGCAGACTTTCACGCAAAATCGAAAAAGCAGGCCAAAAATGCTATTTTATCTTTCGACGATGCCATTTGCAAATATACACAGCATCTGAAGAATTAGCTTCTGATTTTCTGAGGAATCAGTAAAAAATGAGAAATATACCCTGCTTACTTCTTTTTCTTGGGCACATGTCCAGATTTTGCATGTTCGTAGTGGTCTTCCAGCATCTTTCCCACTTTCGTTAGTTCGATAGTAACATCGCTCATTCGATACCAGCGATTGTGTACCTCAGCCGTGTGCCCCAAGTGCCGGCACAACATGCGAAAGTCATTTTCGTGGAAGTCTTCAAGCTGAAAAACGAGTTTGATTGTTTGAAACTTGAAGTTCGCTTCCTAAATCGTTGCACAACCTAAAAGCTTCTTTATTCGTATCAAATTAAATCGCTATCTCATAATTAATTGATTACTAAATACACTCACTTGATTTAGGAAGCAGTGTGGTCTACCTAATTGCATGAAGCAATTGCCGGAGTTTTCTACTTAATATACCCGAGTGTATTAACCCTTTCGCTACCAATCACGAAATATTCGCAAAATATTCCCCTACATTTTTCGGAGTTGAGAAAACTCTAGGCTATTCATTCAGTACCAATGACGAATATATCGTGAAACTATCGTTGTCAATGAGAACCGCTTGATATTTAATGTTCATCATTTTTATTACCAATGACGATATTTTCGGCATCGACGGAATTGTCACTGAGTACACAGCCCTAATTTCACTGGATTGTCTTTCAGTACCGAGCAATTTCTTTCATTCTCAATTTCAGACTATTTTTGTTACTTTATAAGCTCTAGCTCTTTTGCTGAATAAGATTTTCAATGATTTCCACATAATTGAGTATTATTATAGGATCTATTGTCTTCACACTTCCGATAATTTATGATTACAGAAGAAAACATTCTTTGCGAAACACAATTTACTAATAAAAATCGAATGACAATTGATCTCATGGACATACAATCAGAAAAACACAATATACCTACTGTAATAGCCTTTCGGTTAGGCGTATCATCAGAATCTTGGTTTACTGTGAAAGACTTCAAAACATGGATTGGCACAAAGTGGTACATTTCCACAAGTACCGCATACGTATTTCGTATCTTTCCTTATTTTGTCTGATGAACATACATGGCATCTTCGATAACAAGGACGGACATTGCTATCAGAACTTGAAATTTTTAGAAAATGAGAATTTTGACACAAAAATCGCAGTGGTGTGTTGCCATCAACTGATCGTGGTATTTTTTTCAAAACGACACCCTCAGCTAATAGTTTGTGAGTCAGGTTACGCAAAAATTGTTTTCTTGTACATTGATTATTCAGTGAAAATACAACAAGTGAATTATTTACCACAAAGTCGATCAGCATAAAGAAAACCTTTTTATACCACTTCGTGGACTTTCGAACAACAGAAATGGGAACAATTATTTGAGACAATTTGTCTACCCCTCCCATTGTGAAATTATAATCATAAATCACTTGCGGAATATCTTTCAATTGCTTACGCTTATCAAGCTTCGTGACAAAAGAGTCATCATGAATTGTAGAGATCAAATGTACAACCTTTTTCTGTTTTGTTGTCGGATCACAATACTTGAAAATGCTTACCGAATGATTGTCACTCACTTTTGAGCACGACTGAAATTCTCCTCGGTCGATATTCTTCGTGATAAAGTCTCGTGGCAAATCCTTTCGATTTTTGTTGATAGTTCCATACAAGTCAAATTTTTAATTCAACACATCGCTTACAAAGTTCGAATGAATTTAAAAAATTGTCAAGAACCGATGTATATCCTTTTCCCTTTAAAGATTCTGTCAATGAAAGGACCATCCTTGTGGAGAAGTATCGTAGATGATGGTCCATGTAAACACGGCCATCTAAATCTGATGGCGAGAATTGATCAAGAGTTCCTTTGCCAGGTAGATGATGAAATTGTAAATGTTACTCGATGATGACTCACACACCACATAGATCTTGATACCATATCTGGCTCTCTTGGAAGGAATGTACTGTCGCCAATGGAGTCTGCCTTAAAATTTTTGCAGTAGCTCATCTATTGAAAGGATACTTTCGGGTTTGTATGTTTGGAAACGTTCTATAAGACGGTCTATAATGGGACATATCTTGTAGAGTCGATCAGTCGTATCAGAAGTGGCGTTGTCGTTGAAATGCAAACTGCTCAAGATATTTTGAAATCTGTTCCGTGACATAACACGTGAAAAAATGGTGTTTGGAAGATAGGGTCGTCCGTCCAGTAATCAGCAACGAATTCTTCTTAACAGACCCCATTATCAGGCACAGTCCAATGAATGAATTGAATTCCTCTTTTGTAATGTCTTCCCATATAGCTGTGTGTGATTGTAAGCTTCTTGCATATCGGTTGGTTTCTCGAATAATAATGTCAATTATATCATCCGTAAGGAAATATTTGAAGCATTCTAACTCAGAGTCAAACTGTCCTTGTAAACCAGAAGTAGCAGAAAACGTGAATGGAGGATGTAACTGAATATCATTAGACCAAGTGGAATTAGCGGGATCAACAATGTCGGAAGTATCAGAGTACATATCCAAGTCCTCTTCCGATTCACACGAAGAATCTGATGCATTAGAAAAGTTATCCGAAGACATTTCTACAATTTATCTTCAAATTCTAGGTCGCAAGCACAGTTTCACACGAATGAGCAAACTGACAGTTCAAATGAAGTCATGTGCTTTATTATTGATGTCTGGGTAGGATCTAATAATAGACATGACGTGTTTGGTATCAGTCGAAAGCTCTTTTCACTGCAAACGACGGGATGATGATCACATTCTGCTAATGTGAGTCTGTCAAGCATTTCAGACAAAAATAGCGGAAAAATGAAGCCAATAACGATATATTCGACGTTGGCATTAGAAAGCATTTTCAGTCCCGACGATATATTCGTCGATGGTAATGAGAAGCACACCACTCATATTTCACGCGGTATTCAAGAACGCGTCTTCAGCTGACGAGCATTTCGGTATTGACATTGAAAGACACATCAACAAATTTGACTGCGGTACTGGATGTCAAAATGAAGTAGGACGATATATTTGTTTTTGGGAATAGGTGGACATTCTGTGTTTTTTCGCCTGGTAGTTAAGGGGTTAAGGGGGAAATTAGTGCCAGTTGATATACCCGGGTATATTAACTCGCGTCAAACGTTCATTGTCTTTGTAACACTCAACAATTTTCTTGGAAATAACACAGCTGATTCTTGGAAATCAAGCACTCATCTTGTGATCTCATGTGGCAACCAATCACTGATATTCCTACGTTGCTGCACATCCCTGCGGGCCCTACCTGCTTATGGTATTTTCTGTCGGCAAACGTGTGGGTAAAATGCCGATGCCACAAAGGAAAAGAAAAGAAATCCCCGTAGAGACAAAACTTCAATGTATAAAACGAGCCGAAAAAGGAGAATCCCTACATAGTCTGGCGAATTAAACTGGCTTTCAACGTAGTTGAATCCGTTATTGAATAGAAAAAAAACTGTTATTATAACCTAAGAGCTGTTATTATTCAGATTTTATTCAGATGCTTGCTACGGTATTGATCATTTTTACACTAATAATGGTAATAAATTTCATTCAAATTGTGAATTTGTTTCCATTACAGTTTAGTTTGAAGCTCATATGTACCAAATTATAAGTACCTGTAATAAATTTTTGTTGCTTTCGGTGACGAATCAGTGTCGATCCACTAACCGGACGCAAGAGCTTCAACTACGGCGTGAAAAGATTGCTACAGTTTCTGAACAGGTGGCGACAAGCCTTCGTTTGCATATCAGAGATTCGAAGTAATTCTGACCTCAACCGAGGGAAATGATGACTCATCCAATGACTGAGTATGGGAATAATACAAATTTGAAGTTTGCCAGTGAACGAAGGGGCCGATCTTGATAAAACTTACATATTCTTGGAGCTGATAGCACCAGCATTCATTCAAACTCAAGCTGGAAAATACTAACGTTAATACAACAACAGTTATTCAGTTGTGTGCAGTCGGCCATTAAAAACTTTAAGCGAAAGTTGCGCAAAATTGGACATGAGTATAGTAAATTGAGTGAAATTGTATCAAATGTTGTCGAAATTCGAAAAAAAGTATATCATCTGAAAGCTTAACACGAGCCTGATTCAATGGTGATGATCTTTATTTTCTGTATTGCATAGCTTCGTCTGTTTGTCCTAGCTTGATCAATGTTGATGGTCTTTGAACGGTGACAGTGCTGTTATGCTTTTCATTCATGCAATTGTATTCAAATTTGAGCAAAATAGCTGTGCGGATATCATCCAAATTCGCAGGCTTTAACAAGTCTTGAAGTGATAAGTTTTCATGGCTACACTGTAATCTGGCACCTCCTAAAGTGGAAGAAATCTACATCCTAAAGCGCCACACACTAAAATTTCAGAAGGCTATGTTGAATTAGTAGGTGAGCATACTGAAGAGAACAATAGCCCTTAGACGTAAGCAGCTGCATAGAGGAGAGCGTGAGTCACTGCTTGCCAGACAGCAGGAACGTTGTCGCATAACAATAGCTGCTATTGAGGACATCATAAGTTCACGTTGCTGTATGTACGTGAATCATTCTCCGCTTCATCTATCCGAGGTTATGTAGCCGACTTTGACTTCGAGTGGCAAGTTGACTTTCCGTCAGTGATATTGCAATTAAATTGATTATGCCGAATATCTTATCTCGTAGCTGTTGAAGTTGTGCAGTAGTAAATTGCAAATATATGGATATCATGGTGTCATACCAGGAGACTACATCTTTCCCATCAACGTCGATCGAAATACGAGATAAGTGGAAAGGACTTGAATCCAAATGGCCGAAAATCTGCATTCTACATTTTCTCGTCATTGTCAATCGTGACAGATATACTAATCAATCTGGTTCATCAACTAACGGCAGCTCTGAAAAATGAGGTGAGTTTCCTGTTGCTCTGATAGCCTATTCGAAAGAGTTTTAATACATACATGCTATATAGCACTCTAATGTAAATCAAATTTAAGACTTCTGTAGTTAAAATGCCACTTTTTATAACGGGACTAAATTAATTTTTTTTGCGGATAATGCAAATTATAAATTGGAAGAGCTGCAAATTTTCGAGGTAGACATAAATTATATTTGTCAATTTTATGCATTCAGTCGCGTTTTCTGTGCACGGTAAAGCCTCTGAGAAGCAAATGCGTACTTATAGAAACTGCTCAAAGTACTCACTGTTTTTTAAGTGGTGTGTCCAATAAGGCTTCCGAACGAAGGCAGAAAAATACACGCATGTGAAGGGTTAATTGAATTGGCATATCAAGTTTTGGATTCAACCTGCTAAGGTAAGCATTTATCACCAACTTTCATGATAATTTTTTTTATTCTTTCTCATAAAATCATCACATATCATGCTGGTTTCCTCAAACGAACTATACTCACATAGAACCAAAACCTCTCACATAGAACAGTTTTAGACGCCTTCACAATGGCCATTAAATCACCGTAGAAAAGGAGATATTCCATTTTTCATTTTTATAAAATTTCTAACGACGATCTTGGGCCATGTAAGCCATGCCAGTTATTATTTCTGAAGTCAACATAGCTCATGCATGTTTGGTAGAGACCTGTGACGCTCATAGTGTTTTCACCTGATTAATAAGTACGGCTACTTGTTGTCGACACATAGCAGTTTACAAGACAGTGCGTGCTGTCTGATGTGGGAGAATCAATAAGAAACATGTGCAGTATTGCATTAGAACTTTCAAACGAAAATTAGTACTTGTGAATATGGATTATTAACATAATATTTGCTATTTGTTGGAGATATAAAAATCGTGAATTTCCATAATCTGTAGAACATCAAATAACTAAGAAAGGAGCCAATTTTCCGCAACAAGAGGTTTCAATTATTTTATCAAAGTACAGGTGCATGTATTCAATTCAGCATTGATAAATTATATTATGTAGGAGCATATCAAAATAAATAGCGTAATAAAAATAATTAAATGACACGATATGCTCTGTGTATGCATGTTTATAAGAAATTCTTTTGTTTTCAATTATCTGTCAAATAAAAAACTTCGAATTTATGAAGAAATCATAATTTGTTCAGCCTGTTTCATGTAACATGTAACATCTTGTCTCTTAAAGTTAATTATTTCTTTCCCTTCACTATATAGTTCGTAACTAAAATTCCTCTTTCTTTTCAGCAATCAGTTCGACTTGAATATCAGTGAATACAAATATGTGGTGTCCAAAAATTAAATATGTGCTTTGACGGATGGAGTATCTACCATCATGGAACATGAAGTCTTGTTTCTAACTTATAATCTCCAACACAATCGACAGTACTTTGGCCACCGTAGAAACTGCTGGTAGGACTTCTTCGTGTGCGTCACATCTTCACCAAGAAGCTCAGTGCAAAAATCTGTGAATTTTTTGGTTCCATAAGTTACTTTGAATTCTTCAGTTTCTGTCTTTCTATAATTATTCCTTGATGTTTTCCATGATGTGTTAGAGCTGCCATTTCTGTGAGTTTAGATCGTAATTTAATTGAACAAAAATAGGTATTGATTTCCTTATCTAGCACTTGATTGTTTTTGTCTTGATCTTGAGACTCTATTTGTTACTTTATCTTTATTGCAACTGTTGATCTACGATTTCACACATGCTTTTATCCACATAATTCTGTAATAAAAAATTCTGACATTTTATACTGTCCCGACAGTGATTAAATTATATAGCATTTATATTTTTGTCACCGAAAATTGCGTTGTCAGGTTAAAATTTTCATTGTACATGAATACATGAGATTTCGTTGTATCTGTAACATCAATAGACCTGTGATTGTATTCATTTTGCTGCCAGGTGTCAATTTTACAAATTTCAAGTGAATTTCAGTAAAGTTTGCTTTATGTATTCGAATTGTACAACACATGTTCTCTTGCATAACAGTACCACTTGGATCAAAGGGTTCTTATTTCCTTAGAGGGTTGTTTGTAAAGAAAGAGATGAATATTGAATAAATATAATGAAAGCTTTGTCTGCAATAAATCTCAATGCAAAACCCATCTATTGCTGAATAAAGATAGTAGAAGTATGAATTGTCATAAGGGAAAGTAGAATATGGCATTGAAAAAATGTTTTAGGAGGCGAGAGGCTAGCCTTCTAAAAGGCGCATGCTCTAGGATTTTTTTATTAGTTACGAATAGTGTCTTGCTTTAGGAGGTGATTCAGCTTGCTTTAGGAGGTGCTGGTTAACAGTGTAGTGTGCCGTCGGAAGTCCATCAGAAACGTGGAGAGAACTCTGGTTTTTTCGGAAACAGTCGTAAAATTTCGCATTCCTTTGCTGAGCAATTGTTGAGATACGAAGTCTTTGATAAGGCTATCATTGGCAGCTGTCTGCGTCACAATATCATTTTTCATGCGGGAGAAGAAGATATGGAGTTCTTGAGACATTCCAATGACTTGTAATTTTGTATGTTCTATTTTAAACTTCTTCATTGGATCCGATGGGCACCTGTGGCGGCAAATGATACAGGTATTGTAGTACCCGAAGCACTTGTTGCATGATGAGTGTTCAAGTTATTTGTTATGTCTATAGATCTTATCGGCCTCTGTACGACTATCAGATGTCCTCCGTTTTCAAGAACCGATGCATTATAAGCAAAGTTTCCTAAATTCCTCAGTTTTTGACATGCATGCTTTTTTTTGTATTGAGTTTTTCTTCATTTGAGTGATGTTAATAACTTCTTCGTTTTTGTGGATGTTGAGAAAATGACGTACAAGACATACACTCAAGATCATTTTCTTGCAGAAATAGCAACTCTCTCTCTTATCAAAAACTTGCTTGGTTGTGTTGTTGCAACCAAGAACAATTACTCGTCTAGGAACTTCACTGGTTGGCTCACTTTCAAAATCACTACACTCAGTACCTGCATCATCCGGATCGCTGTCTGTTGAGGTTCCAACAAGGTCAAGATCCACTTCCGCTTGTTTAGTTTGTCTTGTAACTATTTTGCTTATACCTTTCGCTGATCCAACATTCCTCTGATCGCTTTTGAAGTGCAGATCCTCGTCTTCGTCATTGGAATTTCTATACAAATGGAAGTAATGCTCTCCATCCTCACAGGACAATTGACTTTCATCACTGGAAGTTGTGGTCGAACACTTATCAAGTTTTAAACAGGGGAAAGCAGGTGTGGTTCCGGAAGTCGTGGCGACTTCTTTTTCTGTTTTCTGAAGAGTAGTCGATAAGTCTTCATCAACGCTCTCAAGGGCCTCATCTGCTAACTGTATGATTGCAGTATATCCATTTCCACCTTCTCCAGTATCAGTTCTATGTGTCTTCCGAATGATCGACTTCTCCTTGACATGTTTGCCTTTATTTAAACTTTTAGACGCAGTGTTTGTGTTTGCAACTTTGATCTTACTTCTTGGTTTTTTAGATTTCGAAGAGACTGGTAAAGTTTGAGCAAATGAGTGTGGTGTAACTTCTTTTAGTGGCCTTGAAACATCTTGACAGGTGGAACTTTGACCAAATTCTTTCAGCAGTCCTGGAAAAGAAAGAAGTCTTATTCAAAGATAATCTGAAAATTCTGACCCGAGAAAAATGTCAAAAAAGTCATGCTGAAGTGCATGGCTAGGATGCCAGGTGTCCCAAAAGTATCGGAAACTAATTTCTTATAACTTGGTCATTTTCCATTCAATGTATGCAGCTAACTTTTGTATGCAAATGCAAAATATACCTACCCATAAGAATTTTTCTACAAAGTTTATGTCTGAATATTGAGTACTCCTAGAGAAAGACGATGTGTAAGTTCAAATCCTGTGTATTTCCAATAGTGAAATTCAATATATAGGGTATTTTGACATGAAATTTCCATCCATCAAAGATTGATTACACTACGCATAGACTTCTTAATACTAGTATCTTGACAGGAAATTTCCCTGGAATCACTGTTAGATGAAAGTTGGGAGTTGTGATGATCACAAAGGGAGAAGTAGGACACCCAGGACGGATGCCGATACTTTTGAAGAGGTCCATGTTACAAGAAGCATGATTTGATTATCTGTTTGATTTTAAAGAGTTCAAAAATGTAATTGCAACAATGAAAAAAGTTAATCTCTTAAAGATTAATGGCAATAATAAGGTGAGCTGTGAAAAATTATTAGAAAAGATTAATCTTAAGCGTTTGAAGATGCGCCAAGAGACGGACAGGATTTCAATAGCCAACGATGCTAGGCTTTAGTGTAAAGGATATCATCAAAACCTAGAAAAAAATGTTTTCATCATTGCGTATCTTATTGCGAGGAGAAACAGTCATTTTTCATTAACATGCTACATCAATGAATTTGACGCTGCAAATTATGCGTTCGTATCTTTCACATTTTTGTCTGAGCTTTTTACTTGTCACTTCATCATTATCATATCGATCAACTTGTGAAGAAACGATCAGTCGATCGTGGGGAGCATGGATAATTGTTTGCCGAAACAGAAGGGATGCTATAGATGTCATCACGTCATGTGTCCGCAAAAAATACGAAATACTTCAACTTCGTCAGCATCGTCGGTTGGTGCAATCCTGTCCGTCTCCTGACGCATCTTGTTTTCTTGTCTTCAGTCCAGTTTAATCCGATCAGTCCAGTTTTTTTGGTTTAATCCGATTTTCGATGTGACGAAGTCTACGATTGAGAAGAAGATACATTACAGTAACATGGGCCACAAGACAATATCTTTATTGCCCGAAGTCAACTCATTCAAACGTTCAACAAAGAACGATAAACACAGATCAACTTACCTGTTTACTTAAATGATGTAAACCTGTAATTTAAATTATAATGTACATAATACTAAGGCACAATGGTGTAAATAAAAAAGTCGACCCTTACTCAATGACAAGAGAAACAATCACCTATGTAACGCAACATCTGATTTAGGACTATTTTGGCATATAAGCTGAAAGTTTGGCCAGCGGCAATGGCAAACATGAAATGTAATCGAAGTTTACACCGAAATTACACCAGCTCGTTTCACGGGATACGGTCTTCTTTAATTGTTTTCACTTTTGTATCTTACTCTCCAGACAACCAAGCCTGCAAGCCATCCTATGTATATGTTTGACGAATTGAAGGCCGGTTATGAGGCTGTACATTGTTATGACACTGAATTGTATCAATTTGAATTTCAAAAAACAAATAAATCATGATGATTGTGAATGCCATCGACATCAAGTCATTGAAACGGAGCAAGCAAAATAATATAAAAGTGATGCTTAAATTTTACGGACCGAATGATCTATCCTTTTTGATTGAAATCGTTAACTCTATGATTTACGAGCTAAAAATTGTCTATTTTTAGCTCACGTGTATATTGTCAATTTACATTTTGCAACAATATATGTACGCCTTCAGCACCAATATCCCAGACATCTGCGGCTATGTATACTTGATTGAGTATTAGCGCTAGCGGCTTTATTCAATCAAACTGTTTAAGGTATGTTGCTTGTTACATATGGCAATCAACAAAGAATGCAAAAATCACGTAAAATATGAATTATTACAATGACAAATCGATGGCAGCTTTCTTTGAATTTCTTGTCATCTTGGATCTGAAAAAAGAAAAAAATACATGTTATCCTGAATATTCATATGATCAGAACAAAGTCTGGTGCAACAGTTACAGGTTACTTCATAACGTTGATCCCTATACTTGACGAGAATCATCAATTTTATTAGTCGAGACGCAATACGAAAGAGTTTGCTTCCTTCACTACTATCTAAGTTGTTAGGAGCATCTAATATTAAGTAGGCAGACTACGACTTGCAAAAATTGTTTAGCCTCCATACATGGCCTGAAAGTCGAACAAGTGTATAACTCCTAATTTGATTGAAATCTTTAGTGCGTGCATTCACGTGTAAAAAAGGGGATTTCACAAATATTGGAAAAACATGAATTTTGTGTCCATTGATCTGTCATGCTTGTATCGTTTAAATGTACGATATTGGTGATTCGATAACTGATGGAGCAGATATGAAAAATTGAAAGTTCGAAACCAAAAAAATCGACAACCATTGGCGGGAATTCAAAAGGGACAAAACTCAGTTTCAGTGACTTTATGTTTGCCACGATGTCGTTTTGTCCATCATCACATCGAAGTAAGTTGAGCTTCCCTTCAATTGATGGTCATCTGCTGAAGTCTGATCCATTGTGGTCGAGTCAATCAAGTAGACCGAGGTCTATCATCTGTTTTCTCAAATTTTAGTATTTCATGATACATGTAAGTGTTTAATATTGATTGTGAATTATTGACCATAGGCTTATAACGGTTGTTAATTATGTGGTGTGAGAGAAACAATTGTCAAAGGAGCAGTGAATCGAATCACATCATTTATTGCGGGCCCACGTGGATTTCACAAACCTAAACAACAACCGGTTAATGACAACGACGTCGTATCTATCTTTTTAAAGAATTAATTGATGCAGCCACTTCTTGAGATTAGCACACTGATTTGACAACACGAAATTCCTTTCTTGGCTCATTGGGGAAGACCACCCAAGCAGCAATGTTCTACAGGCAATACAAAATGCGGTCAAAATGATCGGTTCAAAATTGTGTAAAATGAGTCATAGAAATATCTCTAGTGCCACCGAAACCGAAATAGAACCTGAGAACCGGCCCATCTAATTACCGAAAAGTCCTCATAAACTGAAACAGATTATCTAACACACAAAAATGCTTCTTTGATCAAGTCAAGTAATGCCAATGCAGTTCTCACGAAGATGTCATTTCGGAAATGACTAGCTGACAATAACGTCTTTTTCATCTATCATGAACATATTACTTTGGAAACTCATTATTAATTAATTATTTTACTCAGCAGCATGAAGAGAAAGAAAAAGCTATTAGGTCTTATATGTTATTTGAAAAGGACTGAAAGTCATATGGCATTTGATTAGGAAATCCTAGGAATTCGGGTTCCTCTTATCTTCTATTATAGCGTGGGTGATCGTAGGGAATTACATCATTTAATTTCCTTTGAGTGTCGCATAATAGTAAGTCTAATCAATACTGAAAAATGCCAAATCAGAACATAGCTATAAAATATTTTATCACTATCTTCATCTTAATTGATACGGTCGTGTCATTTGATTGAAATTCCAGAACAGTACAAGCTTCGACAGTGTAATTCACGATGTCTTATTCATTTTTGTTGTCTTACAAACGTTCTTGATGATTGGGGTAGTCCTATAGATAGTGTTCATTCGTTTTTCTTGAAATCCGGGCTACATGCCAAGAAGGTACAGGATGTCTACTAAAAAATGGAATAGGTCTACATAAATCACAACCCCTACGGCAAGCATCCGGCATTTTAGAAGTGAAATTTGCTTTTTATCACAGAAGCACTTATTGCTAGCCTAATTGACAAGTACACGTTAGCCGCACTTATCAACCCAACGCCTCCCCCCAAGGAAGAATCTACCAGCACAATCTCAATGTCTACGGACCTCCTCCATGATGGTTAACAGTCATAATAGTCTCGCCTCCAGAACGACATCAACGATGCGGCAGTGATATAAACTGAACTAAGTATTTATGCTATGTCATTTCATGTCAACTTTTGTCGTCTTCATTTGTGAAGTTTTTTCTGCAAAATTAAGGCCCTGATTGCCATGCCAGCTAAGAAATATCTGGTTTAGTAATCATGCTTTTCTCTAATTACTATCCACGAGAATGTTGTTCGCTCTGTTGCTGGAAGATTATAGTGGTAAAGGAATACAACATGTAGTAATAGTTCATAAACTTGTTACATGTAAAGATCTAACCATCAGTAGGCCAGCTGCCTTGTTTTAAAATTTAATGTAGCACATCCCAATCCCTATAGAGAGCAATGTATATTGTCTAGTTGTTATTTTTGCATGAGTCATGTCATCGTATTCAACGTTTACGAGGGTCAGAGCTATTTGTTGGGGAGTTTTGTGCACTAGCATCTTGGCCTGATTGAGTGAATACGACATTCGGTTAATGCAGAACATAGCTGTCTTTCGACTTTGATGTATAGCCAATGTCTTCCACTACAACAATGCGTGAGACGACATAAGGTACTATGTACAACTTACAACAGACAACTTAATTACTCAGAAAAGTAACATAAAACATAATTGACTTCCAAATGCATTAGAGATTAATCCGCGATTTTCCTCTCTTTTTAGGAGTATTCATCCCTCGTCGAATTTTTGTAAGGCGTAGGCCGTACCGATTATTTCGCGTTCGGGAGTTGATGGAGGCTGGACGGCGTGGGATGAACTTATTTGGATAGTTTTGGCTACAGTTCAAAATTCAGTATATATGTGTTTGTGGATAAATGCTTTGCTTTGATATTGAGGCTATGTCGACATCGGTTTTTATCAAACATCGGCTGTGGTTTTTTTAATTGTTCATTCCTTTACATAAGTTCGGTTAAAAAACCAAAACAATCGACAAGAGAATGTGCTATCCAGAGAAGTCACTGAATATCTTCTGTTTTGAACAGTGTATCCTATCATATAATAATGTAACATATGCGGGCCTATATACCCAATTTACCGATAAAAATCAGGGTCCTGCCAGTGCTATAACGGACCGATTCCCACTTAGTTTACATCGATAGTACGGGCGGCTAAATGTTGCCTGAAATGTTGGTGAGAATGCTCAGCTTCTGGAAGTTATGATAGTACAAAAAGTTTTGGCGTCGGGGCATTTGCCTTGATGACAGATAGGAGAAACCTAAAATGAATTTCTTCTCTTCGGAAAATTGGGTACCTACCGTATGAAGCCTACATAACTTGATTTGCGCATCGTAAACAGCAAACCTATCAGGCATACACTCTTTCCTAGCCAACATACAAAGCTAGAGAATTAAATCATGCCAGATCATGAAAAACACTTTCTGGATCGTATCTAGCAAGTCTATAACATTTCTCCCCGGCTACTGAGAAAATCACATCAAATCATCAATTGAAATGATACCAGTCTCTGCAAAACAATTTGCGGATCGTAGATAACAAGTCTATAACATTCTTTTCTATTACTGAGAAATGTATGCAATATTAGCGATTGAAATGATACCATAGCCTCTGCGAAACAGTTTGCGGATCGTAGCTAACAAGTCTATAACATTCCTTTCTACTACTGAGAAATGTATAGAATATTAGCGATTGAAATGATACCATAGCCTCTGCGAAACAGTTTGCGGATCGCAGATAACAAGTCTACAACATTCCTTTCTATTACTGAGAAATACATGCAATATTGGCGATTGAAATCATGTGAGGCTATGTAAAACAATTTGCGGATCGGAGCTAACAAGTCTATAACATTCCTTTTTATGACTTGGAAATGTATGCAATATTAACGATTGAAATTATTGAGGCTATGTAAAGCGATTTGCGGATCGGAGCCAACAAGTCTATAACATTCCTTTCTATTACTGAGAAATACATGCAATATTGGCAATTGAAATCATTGAGGCTATGTAAGACAATTTGCGGATCGTAGCTAACAAGTCTATAACATTCCTTTCTGTTTACTAAGAAATACATGCAATATTAGCCATTGAAATCATTGAGGCTATGTAAAACAATTTGCGGATCGGAGCTAGCAAGTCTATAACATTCCTTTTTATGACTTGGAAATGTATGCAATATTAACGATTGAAATTATTGAGGCTATGTAAAGCGATTTGCGGATCGGAGCCAACAAGTCTATAACATTCCTTTCTATTACTGAGAAATACATGCAATATTGGCGATTGAAGTGATATAGGTCTCTGCAAAGCAATTTGCGGATTGTAGCTAACAAGTCTATAACATTCCTTTCTATTACTGAGAAATACATGCAATATTAGCGATTGAAATCATGTGAGGTTATGTAAGACAATTTGCGGATCGTAGCTAACAAGTCTATAACATTCCTTTCTATTACTGAGAAATACATGCAATATTAGCCATTGAAATCATGTGAGGTTATGTAAGACAATTTGCGGATCGTGGCTAACAAGTCTATAACATTCCTTTCTATTACTGAGAAATACATGTACAAGCAGCGATACATCATGGTTTTGGAAGATAATTTGCGTGTCGCAGTCCATGACATTCTTCTCTGGATGAAAAAATTATACGAGATGACATTCTTGGTGCAACAAACCTGCAGTGTATAGTGCATATTGCTACTGGATGCAATTCTCAATAGCGTGATAAAATTGTCAAGAGCTGCTGTGCAATATGCTAAACTGAACCGTTCAATAAATTGGTGAATATTTTTAACGAATGACGTGAATAAATTTACTCGTGGAATAATCCCATGTTGATTAAACATCCCTGTGGTGGATTTATATACTAAAAAACCTCCAGTAGACCCATTATAGCCGAACTAATGCGATAAAACCCTAGTGAAAGAAGATGAAGATCGCATGACAGTAGAATTTTTGAATACTGTCATCTTCTAAATTATTTTAATTAGCACTCTTTAACAAGCAGAATTAAGTCAAAGTTATAGACTTGACGTACTCAGAACTCGGTAGAATTATTTGATATAAATCTATTTACTTGAGAGGTACGCATCATAGAAGCATGAAATTGGACGTTCCAAAGAATTTGAGTATGCTGCGTCATATTGAGTATTTTTTCCATAGAAATTTTCTTCATTTCCTGAAAAAAGTCTATAACGTTATAGTCGTACAAATGTTATAGACTGTGATGCCTCACAAGTGCATAAAAATCGATTCTATTCCCCAATGCGGTCTCATTTCGTCTACGCGCATGCTACGAAATGCCGAACAAATTTCCTTGGTGCAGGAAGAATATGTCGGCCTTGTATGGAGCCTTTTGTGCAAGCATGCTTTATTCTTTACCTAACGACTCGAATGAAAAAGATTGATGGATAAAAGCTTTGTGGAATAATTCATCAGAACAAGCGACTTTGGCCTGAGAACTGTTATGAGATGATTTAAGTCTTTTTCTAGAAAAGCTACATGGATAGCAAATATGTAGGCTCATGAGTTTTCACAAGAGGTGCATGGGTCCCTAGCCGAAGAAAAATAAGGAAACCAAGAATAGCAGGAAATTTATCTGTGAAGACACAATGTTAACAAAATGCGATTTTAAAGATAACATAAAATTTAGCGAATTGACGGTTTAACTTTAACTTCCGTTACTTTACTCCAAAATTAACGGAATTACATTTTTTAATTAACGGAACGAAGTTAACGGAACTAACTTGTTTTTTTAACGATGCCCAACACTGGTCATCAGACATAATGTTTTTCTCAGCGTTTTCATAACGGAAGTATTTTCATATCTACAGCTGCTCTTAAAAAGAAGAATTGATCTAAATTTCATCGAAATTCATGAATATATTTCGAGTAAACACCAGTAACAGCCTGACTCACGTTTCACCCTTCTTTTTGTTTCATCTACATGTACAATTAAAGTAATACGATCGAGATCAACCCTGACGCATTGGTGCATTTTTCTTTCACCCTTCATTTCATTTCTGTATTGGCATGTTGTGTGTATTATCATGTTACTTGTATTACATTTTGTTAGTAGAATGTCATCATTTTGTTTCATTTTTATACGACGGATTTCAGTGGCAATTCCATCACTTCACTCTCAAAACAATGCAAATATCAAGGAAATCTAATGTATTAAGACATACATGCAGCCTATGTGGCTTTTGATGAAGAAGAAGTTGATTATGCAGACAGCATCGATGCTGATATTAAAAGGGCAACATGACGAAGGGGCAACCCGAATCATGCCAATACAGGGTCAGTCAAAATAATTATCTTTCAAAACGTAGTTTTTCTCTCATGGTTAAGAGGATCTGCACCACAAACACAAGGTGCAGTTGGACAGAATTATAAAAGCAGGAATGATGAGCCATTCATGACTGTGTGATTGTTTCGTCTATTGAATGAAATAGCCTACATGTAGTCCATGCGTCCAACTATGCTAAGGTGAGCTCGATTTCAATGTGACGAAAGATGGAAGATGTTCGCAAAATTCTTGACAGGTTCCTCCAGAGATTCTCGAAACGGCTGAAAAATATTTGCTAATGTTGCATTTGTTTTGAATTCAACATTATATCATTAAATCATTTCAGCAATATGATAGCTGTTTTCTTCATTCACGGTGATTTATCCTCTCTCTCTCTTTTAATGCATTCGCACTTTTGAGTGAGTGATTGAGTGAGCGATGCTTTCAACCGATCGTCGGTGAACGAGTGAACTTGGCGAAGGGGATATTCTAGCTGCTACAGCAGTTAACGATGCACTAACTACACAACTTAACTATTTGTTAAGTCTGTTTAAGTCATAGAGTAAGTATGTTAGGTAGAGTGGCAACTCCGCATTTATTAAATCCCCAATGTGTATACACTTTCGATTTTATTAAATGAACTCAAGGGAGATACAGTCAGAACTGTTCCAAAATGTGAGATGTACACATTTATGCAGTTTTGCAGAATTTACCACGGAATCGAGTGATCATGATTGTAATGCAGAAGGAATGATGGTATTTCACAGATTCTAATGAAGGCCTTGGAGAGGCAATGTTTGTTAAAATAGCAGCTCAATGACCATACTGCTTTCATGCTGAACCTCAAGATTGTTTTCTTAAGCGAAATCATATCACAGGCAATTAACCTGCCACTGGTAGAGCAAAATCACATAATCAAAGGCAATGATTTCAATTAACTTTGAAAGATGTAAATAGTTCCACATTACTATTCAGATTCAAGAAATGAAACATGAATTTCGTGAATCATAAAAAACATGCCGGTGAAAATTGAATCAAAAACTTGAAATTTCAGCCAAAAGAAGGCACGAATAATATCGCAACTTTTTCATGAAGACTTCCATTATAATGCGGCTTATGAAATTCCCTTGCAAATTAGCTTAATTTCCGCTTAGTTAGTATGATTCATTCCTTTTAATAGCAAAGATTAGCAAAGATTCATTCCTTTTGATATCCAACTTGTTTCATACTTCTTATTCAGGAGAGTCATCTGGGTAGTATGATTTTTGGCAAATTTTGATTTTTTCAAAAGTGCTCAAATAGTTTTTTGGACCACGGAAACGCAAAAAACTGAATCTTTTCATATAAAAACTTTCACTGTATACAGATACTTTTTGAGTCGACACTCTACCTAATCCCTACTCTATGGTTTAAGTCTAAATGACAAAATGACAACAGAATATCAGAATATCAGAATATCAGAATATCAGAACGTTTATTTCTCAATCGAGAACACGAATACAGAATATGGCGATGATAATGTTATGGGAATATTTACAAGATAGATGACAATATCATGAAGCAGGCAACGATGGAGAAATTAGGATAGCTCTGTAAGGAGAGGACATTGACATTGCACAAACTGCATTTGAATAAAGTAATATTTTATTATAGCAAGAAGTGGATGAATGATATTTAGAGGATAGGTTATAACCATTAATAATTATAAGCGGCCTGATATCACATTGTCAAGTTTTTAATTATTGAAAGTATCCCAAAGCATATTTTATATACCTATTTAGTAAGAGGTCCGGAACAGAATTTTATCAAAGTATAAATATTCTCGCATATTTATTGAAATCATACATATAAATGATATTGAGCAGCTGCTTACCTGAAATGGAGCAATCAATGTTGATGCACAATTGCATACAATTCAAACTCAATGTTCCGGACCTCGTTCGCTGATATAGACTTCAGTAAATTCGACTGAGAGCGTTATTGCGTGTCTCAGTTTTATGCAGTTGAATGATATTCATGCAATCATTCGTTGCTGTAACAATGCTTTAGATCTGACTTCATTTGCTGCTTTTATGATTTTGCTTAACTTCACAATACTTCCTATATCAATTTTCTGAAGCATTCCATAGAAATCTCGCTTTGTGATATTGACGAGAAATGGTGTTATTTGTGATCTTATTTTGTTGTACATCGAACATTCACAGATAAAATGAAATACAGTTTCTATTGTTCCATCATTGCAGATGCTACATATTCTGTCTTCATATTCTAATCTATTTCTATAAGCTCTTGTTCTTACCGCTAAATCATGATTTCCACACATCATTTTTAGCAATGGTTCGATATCTTTCTGTCTTATGTTAAATGTCAAATAATGCTTTATTGTGCAGTCAAATTGAGCTGATTCCAAGTAGCTAATACCTGTTTGACTTCTTTTAGCGTCATTTATCCATTCAGCTCTGAAATGTTCTACTAATCTAGTTTTAACAATATTCTTGTATTCTTTAATGTTGAAATTTAAGCGTGCTGCTTTTTCCCATAGATATGATAAATTTAATTGTTTGAGTAGCTTTTCTATTCTCCAAGACCATGTATATGAGTATTTTGAACTATTCAAATTACTTGAAATATGATCAAAGCAGATTTTCATGACGCTGTTATTGCTACTAGAAATAATTTTGATCCAAAGATTGATTGCGGCTTTGTCAAAATAATATTCAAGTGGTAGCAATCCAAATTCACCAATTAAACAATAGTTTGCTGTTGTAGTTTGCAAATGATAGAAACGTTTGTAAAATTGAAACTGTATTTTATTCAATTCAGACAGTTTGTTATAGAAGCAAAATTCTCCACCATATTGCATTTTAGATAAAGTCAGCATTTCGAACGTATTTTTTACTATTGTTCCGTTAATACTTCCAAGTTCTTTCAGTTTTTTGGCTGTCAAATAGGAAGCTTGTTTGCCTTTGTTCGCAAGTGAAATTAGATGCTTCTTAGTGTTGTGAGAGATCCAAAATCCTAAGTATTTATATTCCTTAACTATTTTAATGTGTTTAATTTCATTATCAAAATTAATTCTTATGTAGTCATCATCATACTTAACATTTTGAATCATGATTTTTGTTTTATCATAATTTATTTCTAGACCATTATCGCTACAAAATTTATGCACTATTTTTATTTGTTTCATTAATCCGTCTTCATCATTACTCATTAAGAGGATGTCATCTGCATATATTAAAGATGGTACATGAAAATTTCCGATTACTGCAGCATTTAGTAGTTCAGTATTAGAGTAAATTTCTTTGGCCAAGTCATTCATAAAAATTGAAAATAAGGTGGGAGATAAACTATCTCCTTGAGGCAATCCATTTTGCAAGTTAAATGCATCGGATTCTATGCCATTAAATAATATTTTATATGTCTTTTTAGTTATCAATTTCATTAGAAGGTGGAGAAAGTTTCTGTTTGGAAGTAGTGCATGCAGTTTATTTATCATTAATTTCTTAGGAATTGAATCAAAAGCCTTCGATAAGTCCATGAAACTTATGTATAAAGGATGCCTATAATTCTTATAGATTTGCAATACTTCTTTAATTACATAAACATTATCCAATGTTGATCTTCCTTTTCGAAATCCCGTTTGACAGTAATGAATGATGTCATTCTCTTTGAGCCATTTGTTTAATCTTTCATTTAGAATTTTTGTTAGTAATTTTTCTACATTAGAGCTTAAATTTATAGGTCTATAGCTAGTTGTAACATTTTTCCCGCCTTTTTTGTATGTAGGTACTATCCAACTTTCTGAAAACGGGATTTCTTCTTTGTTAATTAGGAGTCGGTTGAACAGTACTTGTAGTACAGGCAATATTTTGTCAGATGTTTTCAGCATTTCTGATACGAATTCATCCGGACCACTCGATTTACAACTTTTGGCATTATTTAAATTAGTTTTAATTTCATTTATCGTTATATCTTCATCCAAAGTTTCATTGAATATTGTATTTAAGGGTTGCGAAGGTACTGTATCTATTATACTATGATGATAATGAAAATGTTTATCAGATTTTGTTAGTTCTATCACGAAATCTGAAGGTTTTAAATTGCTTGTAACATTAGTTTTCTTCTTATTGTTAATCAAATGCCAGTATGTTTTGTGGTCATTAGTTTCTTTAGCAACTAATAGTTGCTTTAGATCATCGTCTTTCAATTTACGTTTTTCTCGTCTTATTTCCTTTTGTAAGTTTTTCCTCGATTGCATAAGTTTATTCAAATTTTCATAAGATTTATTTTCTTTATATTTTCCAACTTCCGTTCTGTAAATTTTTCTTAGTCTTGTTATGTTCCTAGAATATTTAGACCTATGCACTTTGCTTTTACCGTAATATGCGTTACCTTTTATTTTCAATAGTTCTTCATATATTTCATTTGCATTCATTGTCTTAGCGTTCAATGTATTAGATAGTACTGAACAATTTATGTCAAATTTATTTCTGTCAAATTTTGGACAATTTTCTTGAGTCCATTTATAAGGAAATATTTTTTTGCATGAAGGCTTTGGATTTAGAATTCACAGTTCATTGTTGAAAGTCAATTTTAATTTTATTTTTAGATGTGAATGATCGGTGTATAAAACTGGATTACCAATTTCAAAACCAGTTAATATATTTAAGATAGATTCTGATATGATCAAGTAATCAATCATAGATTTCCTTACGATTATTAACAACAATTACTTTGTTATGATCAATGTGTAATTCAGTCATCATTAAAATCGAAAAATTTCAATTTGCTAACATATCATTAGAGGCTAAATTAAAGGATATCTCAATAACTTGATACGTGCACTTTGGATACTAATTACAGTTATTGCGATAGAAAATCGTTTCCCACTAACATCATTCTTCTCATTGACCCACAAAGTACAAGAACAGCACTTCCAAGATGTGCAGTAAGACTTCTTCAGTACCAAATAAAGAATGTACCTCATTTACTTGATTCTACTCATTTAATGAAAGTTGGGCTTGGGTTTTGGGTTTTCCCAAATTATTGGCCCAACTTTACGCAGTCTCACAAAGTTAGCGAACTGACTTTTAAGAGAAGTGATCGGCTGAGTACAAATTCAAAATGAACGGCGAACTGAGAGAACAATGGGTAACGCCAAATGAACGATCAATTGAGTGAAGTGAAAAATTGACTTATTCGAATGCCCTTTTCCTCCTACATATAAGTCATAATTGAATGCTAAACAACTTGAATTGCGCATTTTGGATTTGGCTTCCAGCAGTGCAACCATCTTGAAGCAAACAAAATCGTATATCAATGAATCAATGGCAAGTTTAACAATTTCCTAAATGGTCATATTATACAGCACAGAGTAATTGTTTGGAGACTATCTATCCAACAAACTAACAATTATCACGGCGGTGGGTCGTGGAATTTCCTCTCAAGGTTACAAGTTTTCTATCTATGGAAATGTACTTACATTTAGATTAACCGAGAAGTAGTGAAGATATGAAGAGGACTTTCCCGCGGAAATGAGATAACAGGCGAGGAGATATGAACAGTAGATGAGTGCCGACCACCCTCGTGGACCCTTCACGGAAAATGGCTGTAATTGATTTCATTGTTTTCCTGCAGTTGAATGCTGTATACTGAAACCAAATTGCAGACAAGATTTGTTTTGAGACCTTTTGTATTTCTAATGGATTTTAAATGGCCTTCAATTTTGTGGCAACAATACGATGCCGACATTTTTAGGATTGAAAACCTGCACTTATCCATGAGATTGAAACCTTGGTAACGTCCGTTCGGCTTCTTTTTGAAGTGTATTAATTCCACTGCCAGTTTGTGTCGGACGGAGATAGATTTTATTCTAATTTTTGTGACAAGGAAAGTTCATTTTACTGGTCTAAGTACATGTAGCAGTCTGATCTCTTTTATACCAATCTACAATTATCAGTTAATTGTTGCATTTTATACTAGATCAAAATTGGGTTCGGACAGCTGCATGTTTTTCATTTTAAAATCAGAGAATTGAAACTGAGTAACAGGAGTGTATATGTTCTTGCACATTTATAACTGCTAATTTCAAATGTAAAACATTGATGGCGAAAAACAAAATAATAAAACAATTGAATAAATAAAAGTAATTCGGATATATGGACATTTTGCAGGATATAATTTTAGAAGTGATTGAATTTTTGTAATAAAAGAATGCATCACAAAACTTTTAATCAAAATGTTTTTACTTAAATTGGATTTGCCTAACCTACACACTTATTTTTCATTCTGAAATCAGAAAAGATGACTTCCAATTTGATCCAAATATCCACGTACAGTGTATATTTCGTGCATTTTGTAATTCCCGTTTTATGCATTGCTTTCTTAGTCAAAGTCAGCCGGCCTTCATGCTCTACAGTTTACAATGTAGGACTACCACCAAGCATCAGCAGTTTCGCATGGGAGAAGGAAATTTACACACTATTATATGCAATCATTTTGCAACATTCTTTAATGCAATTTGTGTACCAGGTGTACTGCATTTGTGTGTACTGATCTTGATAAAAAATTGCATAGCTATAACTGAAATCATAAATTTAAGTACCGGAACCGGGTTCCTAATTTTATGTATAATTACATGCAATTAATTATACATAAACTACCTTGCTTAAATGCACTGTAGACGAAAATAAATGCTGCGGAACATTATCAGTACCCAAGTTTGGAAAAAATACATGAATTTATCGTAGATAATCCCCATCTGATACTACAATGAAGAAGTTTTCAGCAAAAGTAGAATAATCGGGTTTGCGAGATTGCTTTGGAATGACGTCGTAGCATTCTGATAAACTTGTCTAACCGCCCGCACACTTGCCACATTAATTTACGGTGAGCCAATAATCAGATCTTGTTTCGTACTCTTCCTATCAGTGAAGCGCATTCGTACGAAGAGTGCCTCATAAACATCATTACTGCCTTCTCATCTGAGTAACACGCATGGTATGTTGTCAATCCTAAAAGTGAAAATATTATTCCAGGTAGAAGATTTGTCCGTAGGCTCATGCTAGTTATAGGCAAGAATAATTTTGATAGCCTATCTTGAGTCATGATTTTGAAAGGTTAAATATTAGCCTTATCAGTTTTTTAGTGACTTGCTATTGGTGTGAAATCGGTCTGCTTCCGGCGTCCTGGTGTAAAACCGGTTGCCGACCACCGGACCGGACCTGTCTGAAAATCTCGGTCGGTTTCCATCTCTGAGCTAGGGTGTACACGCACTTTTAGCATCTTTTAACCACAAATTGCACATGCATTTTAGCTATGATGCCTTTACCGAGAAGTCTAGTGCATGCGATAAATTTCTACATGCTGACTTTAATACAATCAATAAACACTTCGTCGTTGTCATGACAATATCTCATATGTGATTTCAAGTTCGTTGGTTAATGCCTACTGTGTGTCAAATTACAAACTTTCAGGAGAAGCAAAAAACTGTCTGTAGACTGCAATTCTCATTGAAAATGGAAACCATCTCAGCATGTGGCTTTTAGCATCCTTCTACTATCGACAATATATATTCAAACATAAATTGAATCCAAGAAGAGGCTACAATTGAGTGTAATTCATATTATGACAGCATGTGTGAGATATAACTTGCCAAAATACAAGTGCGGTATTAACCAAGGATGCATTACATGACATAGCAATAGTTATTGCTACAGAATATGTTTGATATCAACCAAGAATGCACCTGTGACATATTACTTCAGGACCAAACTTTTAAGTGACTTTTCTTTAAGATTTCGGTTGTAATAGTCGCTGAAATTTTGACACAGGATCCGAGTGAGCATTAATATAGTTTTTATCGAGAAAAAAGAAAATTGATAAAAATGCGCATTGTAGGGATTGCCGCCGTCCCTAAAATGCACACATTCTATATTGCCGCGACAACGATGACTTGTAATGCTCCGACATTGTTTGTCTACAATTGTATTGGAGCAATCTGCGATAGAAAAATTAATTATCGATGCAAATGCAGCTTATTAGTACGACATTGGTAAAATGCAGTGTTTATCACGTCTTCTTCACGGTAATGGGAAGATGATATCAAATATCAGATGATATCATTTATTATCGCCGATATTTATATTTATTCAAGTGCATGAACGAGTGTTTTCAAGGCAAAATTTCAAAAGGATCCTTTCCTTCCGGCATATTTGTCATAAATCATCCCTGGTGTTGATCTGCAATCGAGAGGAAGAGTTAATTGCAGCTCATTGCGTACTTAACAAGTTTCCTGTGCGGATTTGCTCACAAGCTGGGGATGGCAAACGATTGAAATGTAGCTGAACAACGATTAAAATGCTATTGAAACTTGAACAACAGACAGAAAATCGGTTACACAGTCAAGAGTATCGAATACATGCATGGCAGGATGAATTGATTTGAATCATAGTGTGGAGGAAAATCTTCCTGCTCTTGCAGATAATTTTGGTCAATAATCATAAGATAATGACAGTGATAATTGTACTTTGTAGTCATTTTGTAGTTCGCTTCTTCAGCGATGGAAAATTTGTTCAAAAGTTTCATTCACATGTACTTTATAGTATTATGTTATACGGGAACTACTCCTTGTTTCAAATCAGTGTTCAGGTCAACAAAATTATGAAACGTGGCTTCTTCTGCGGAGTCAAACACTTACAAGTGGGTATTGGGAAAACTGTTCAAAAGTTTGAGCTACATTTCGTGATCTTAATTTGCAGAATATCTGATGGACAATAAATAACCGTTTAATAAACGATTAAGAAACTTAGCCTCTTTTTGCGACTTACATGCATAATAGTGGGCTTCGGAATTCTTTCATCGTATTCTTCCTCATTTCTTGACTGCATCAACTTATGCCGTAATACTCGATAACAAAATGCGAATGGAGCAATAATTAGCGTTGAGCACGGTGTTCCAATCAACCCCATGACAACTGTGGAGTTGTGGACTCATGACTCATGCATGCAGATGACACAGTGCAAATTGTATGCTCTAATTGCCACCTAGTCAGAAAATTCTACATTGTGGAAGTGCATGCCTCCACTGCTTCTTTGTAACATGCCCGGGCGAACTAGCGCAGTGCCGTCTTTTATAGAACCCAATTTCTGCTCTCATAATGCTGGCATGAGGAGAAAAGCTGTCGAAGAATTTCAAGAGTAGAAAAGAGGAACTTTGAGAATCTGCACACATTTGATGTATAAACTGAGGATTTGCCTGAAGTCGATTACTTCGACTGAGAAATTGAAATCCTTTAAATCGAAGATCAATATTGATTTGAGGATCAATTTCTCGTTCGAAGTATACTATCTATCTGTTGTAGATAGTTGGTTTGACTTTAGAAATGAATCGGAAAAGGCCTGTAAGTTTTTTGGAAATTATTTTTCACATGCTTGCGGTGAAGGCTGTAATGCTAAGACTGTTTGGCCACCCGAGGGCGCAAGGAACATATTCCCTCAAGGTTATACCCCTCAAACAATCAGCCGAAATGCAACAAGTCGCTCAATCCGCCCTTGCCAAACATTTAATGACGTGTCCACGAATAATGACAACTGTCGATGAAGATACAAAGGGATTCAACACGGATAGACGGACAAGAGATTCACTACAGCTATCAATAATCGAAAGGGTGACCATCCGCCAGCATTCTGTCCTATGAGCCTGCATACAGGGCTCAGTGTTCTTTTAAAACTAATTCAGTTCATTCTATTGGCTTCATTGCTTACAGGATTCAGAGTTATCTAATATTAGCTCTTTGCAAATTTAGAGCCAACATTCTTGAACAGTATTATTGCTTTCATTTTGTGATTTATCGATATTTCTATGTTTCAACATGTCTCAGTCTCGCATTGGTGTCAGTTAGTTAAATTTCGAACATATTTCAGAGAAGGAGAACTTGAATTGTTAGAGGGATTGCAATTCCGGTCATGATTGACTCAAAGAAAAATTTCGAAAAGCATTCGAAAATCTTCCACCGGCCAAGTAGTCAAAAATTACAAAATTACTACTGAAACGTCTATAAATTATTACTGAAATGCCAGCTAAATTAATCTTAAGATCCCGTGACCAGAATCCTGGGAATTCAGGATTTTCAAAACCCCAGAAGACTCGGGATTCCAGGACTGCAATCCCTCATTGTTAGTTGTGATATTGTTAATCCCTGCTCTAATCCACCCAGAGAGCATACGTAGCCATGGATCAGAAATGAAGCTTTTCTCCAAACATCAATACCTTATGTTGCTCAATGCTACACCTGTAACAAGGGCTAGTCTAGGTATGCTGTAGGAAGAACCAAGTGAGCTAATGCTCTGTTCAAAATAAGAATCTTTTTCTTTTGGTAATATATTTCGATCTATACTCATAGATCGTCAGACAAGTGATTCGTAGGTAAGCAAGCTTGACATCGTTTCCGTTTGAATCTATTATTTACCTAAACTATGATTGACTTGTCTGACGATCTATGAGTATAGATCGAATCATATTAGCAAAAGAAATACATTCTAATTTCGAACAGAGCATTTGCTAACTTGCCTCTTCCCACAACTTACCCACAATGTCAAACCACGGCATCTTCACCGTAAAGGCTAGTCTCTTTTCAACATCCTCTGACAGATTAAGTGATTTAATTAATGCTAGCGCTTATAGATCCGAAATCAAGTACTTGTAACTTACTATTGCTCCTTTTGTGTCAATGCAACCGGGAGATAATCGTAAACTATCCTCACTTTTGAAGGTTGAGTTATCGAGATCATATCAATTCTGTCAATCTCGCTGTCCGATTCTCTTCTTGAAGCCTATTGAGCTGAGCGTTTCCCCAGAATGAATTTCGGTAAGTCCTGTTCGTTACATCATCCGAAATTCATTCTCTGGGATGGATCTGTTTCTGAGACTGTCTTGATGAAGGTAATGAAGGTCTTTGATATCCATCAAGAAGGCGTCAAGGTATAACATATTCCAATTCATGAGATTGTTTTCGCACCAGACGTTTCAGAAGATCGACAGACTTGTTACCTTATCTGATTATGTGACTATTGATTGTCAATCAAGGCATTGAAGTTTTAATGACGATTAACAATCTTCTCATCACTAAAATTCAATGATTAATGGCTCAGTTGATATCTTAAAATCTTTAATAGACTTGTTATAATTGTTTGACAAATAATTGGAGAGTTAGCTTGAAAAAAGCAGGTATTAATGAAAGCACGACCGGAGACATTATTGAAGAAGTCGCTATTAATTGTTTCTTATCAGTTGTACAACGTCATTTCCATTGATTTGATGAGGCTGACATTTTATGATGACTTGAAGTGAACAATTTCCAATAGACATAAACTTTCAAATTTTCTGGAATGTGTGATTTACACTACAGTAGGAATGAGATCGATATGAATTTTATGATTCTGCACATCAACATCTGTGCCTCTCTGAAATACGGAGGCGAAATTCTATTGCTCCTGTTAACTTTCACATTCCAATAAAGCTGTTGAACTTAAAACAGCAATTTTTTATGACTGCTTAAGTCCCCAGCACCCATGTTGACTTCCTCATAGACACATTATAAAATAATACAGAAAGTTTATTATAGACCAATGATACCATAGATGCACGTAAATTACAAATGTTCAACTTGCTATTCACAATAAATCAGTGTGACCGATGGTAAAATCCGCACTCGATGAATAGATACACATAACAAAGTGTGTAGAAGATACCACAGCATTTGTATTTTAAATTTGCTGCGGGATAAACGTTGCATGACAAAAATAAAGATATTTCTTAGAATTTTTTCATGAACTTTCAAGTTTGAAAGTTGGGGGAGGGGGTGGGAAAGGGCTTGGTTCACGTTCGTAGTTAGATTGAGGAGTGGCGCTCCCAAGCCATCGAAATAGCTACACGGGTATGGGTCATTAACCGATTGTTACGATCACATGGTCCCCCCGGGTAACGCTAACAACATAGCTGGCTCACTGGCGAGATAAGGTCTACAGTCTTAAATTACCGTTGCCAGTGCAGATGGAGCTCGTTAGCTTGGCAGGCAGTCCATCTAGGAGAAGGAAAGCTCCGTCCAAACCAAACAAGTCTCCACCAATGCCTGGCCACAAGGTCAGGATGAGAAAGAAGGAGGGTTTGTGCCTGGAAGGGCATCCGGCAGTAAAATCCCCAGCCAATGCAAGTATGAAGATGTCTCCAACATTGAATAGATTAGGGCTAGGGCATCACACGCAAGCGACGCGCGGTGTCGTCGCCCAGGCAGCAAGGGTGACGCATCGTATCCTAAAGTGTGGGGGACAAGCTAAAATTGACATATTATGTAACATATCATGTAATGCGGGTATATTATATGTCAAGATCTATCACAAATTGCCACTGCGGATTGAAGAACATAACAGCATTGACTAATCTATTTTTCTGTTGCAAGATACTCGTTTAATATAGGTTACAGAGAACCTGCCATAGCCTATCATTTTACCACTAGATTTGACCATTATGCAGAGAAAGAATTACACTTTTCCAAATTATGTATGATGATTATGCAATATGATTATGGTTATAGTGACATAATGAAGAACCTTCGAAATGAGATCACTCATATCGTCGATTTTTTTTTCAAGAGTCTCGAACTCTTTGTTCTCTAATTTCAAAGATTATACTTCATATTTTAAAATCGGTGTGATTACATCCAATATCTGCAACTAATCCAATAACAGAAAATTGGTTTTTAATTAGGATTTCTGCTCACTTCGGAGATCGTAGCTGCATGCTATTTTCCTTGATTTGAGGCTCGGAGGAGCAAAAATTATGCATGAACCTCTGGATGATTATAAATTGATCGACTTGACCAAAGTGACGTAGGACTATAAAATAACTCACATGTTAAAGGGATCGAGCGTGCGATGTCGAAGACGTGGAACTAAATGAACTGATTCGATCTAGTAAAGCTATCAACCGGGAGATGCAGCCCCATGGTGAATTTGGAGATGATTATGATCCGTTAAGTCAAAAGTCAAGAAAATTAACCAAACATTCTACATTTCGTTTCTGAAGCGATCGTCTTAAAGGAGAGCAGTGAAACACATGTTTACACAATGGATTATTCCTTTAAAACTTTGCAGTCCGGGAGCTAGCGTGAAGTTGTGCAGGGAACGAGGTAGTACATAAAACTTCCACATAGCATAGTACACCTCTAACCTACTGCAAAACTTCGCGTCTGCCGGATCAGATCATTTGCTTTTCAGAAATAGAGAGGATAACACAATCCTATGTATTTCCAGTGGTAAAATTGTGACATTTAAGGTGTTGACTCCATTTTTTCGAATTTTTGCTCATAAAAGTTACACAAATTGGTATTTTGTTGAACTGGTTATTATAGAAATCATCTACAGATCATGATCTTTCAAATGAGTTATCATTCAGTGACAGAAGATGAAGTAAAGTGTACAAACAGACACTTTTCGTTAAAGTATATCAACAATTTTCCTGAAATTTCTATGTTAAAATTTGCAGTTACACCAACGAAAAGTGTCTGTTTGTACACTTTACTTCATCTTCTGTCACTGAATGATAACTCATTTGAAAGATCATGATCTGTAGATGATTTCTATAATAACCAGTTCAACAAAATACCAATTTGTGTAACTTTTATGAGCAAAAATTCGAAAAAATGGAGTCAACACCTTAAATGTCACAATTTTACCACTGGAAATACATAGGATTGTGTTATCCTCTCTATTTCTGAAAAGCAAATGATCTGATCCGGCAGACGCGAAGTTTTGCAGTAGGTTAGAGGTGTACTATGCTATGTGGAAGTTTTATGTACTACCTCGTTCCCTGCACAACTTCACGCTAGCTCCCGGACTATGTCTGCCAGATTCATTATATATGAGCTAATCATCTTCTGACTAAATGAATTCCGAATTTTAGCCATTATTCCGCTATGCAGTTCTTGGTCGAAATCCCGCTGCGCACACAGATGTGGACGTCACTCGTCAGGTGTCCGTCACATTGCAAGCAGTAATTATTAGCTAATATACGCCTTAAGAAATTTGTCATCAATTAATGTTGACAATTTGCAATACGCGATCGGATGAGAGATTTGTAGGGATCGACTTCTATGTCTACCTGAAAAATGTATTTGCAAAAGATAGTGAAACATTTCTTGAAACAGAAAAAGAAATTGTTAGAAATATGTTATAGACGGTTTAAATGTGTGTGGGACAAAACTCAACGCTTAAAAAAGTGTGGGGGACAATCACCATTGCTTTAAAAGGTGTGGAATGTCCCCCATGCCCCCACGGATGCGTCGCTATTGCCAGGCAGTGTGGTAAGTGTACAAGGGCTACCTCAGAACAGACAGCGGCTGCGGCTAAAGAAGCAAGTTGTCAAGAATAAGAACAATGAACGCGATACACCGTGCATGTGGCGTTTTGGAACATGGAATGTCCGATCTATGACATGTATGATCTATGACCTCAGAACAGACAGCGGCTGCGGCTAAAGAAGCAAGTTGTCAAGAATAAGAACAATGAACGCGATACACCGTGCATGTGGCGTTTTGGAACATGGAATGTCCGATCTATGACAGTTAGAGTGTGGAAATAGCTGATGTGCTTGAAAGTCGAAAAGTGGATTTTGCGTGCATTCAAGAAACGAAGTGGGCAGGTAATAAAGCGGGAGAACTTGGCCGTGGGTTTAGGTTTTCTGCTCAGGTGGTGCAGCAAAGAAGAATGTGGAGTTGGAATAGCAGTAAAACAAGATCACTAGTTCACGATACTAGAGATCAACCGGGTGAATGATCGGCTTATGTGGATGAAGACATACAGCCCCGGCAGCGTAAATAAGTGCCTATGCTTTAATAAGTGCCTATGCTCCCCAAACAGGTTGCTGAGAAGGGGAGTTTATGAGCCCGTCAGAAGACACAATTTCGGGATTGGAAGCACCATGTAAAATTGCCATTGGCAACTATAATAATAATAATAATTTATTCAACAAATAAGTACAGACAAATTAGCAATTAAAATTGAAAACACAGCATTACGAGCAGGCGCGAACGTTAAGGCTCAGTGAAAGTCATGACAGTTTTGATGCTGTCCGCTACGTCACACTGCTGGCGTATTGCAGAATGAAGAGAATTGCGAAGGAATCTGACCCATCGCAACACGTAAAACATTGATCATGGACCCTCCACAAATAGCTATGATGAAGCTGACGTATGAGCCTTTTAATGGTATGTTTTCAGTAAAGGCAGTTGATATGCGACGAACAATCAGCTGTCGCAAGCGATGGTCACTAATAAAATATTAGTGTAATGAAAGAGTAATCCAAACAGTAGAGTTGGTAAAGAGTTTTCCAGAGGTAGGCCTTATCAAATGGCGATAAGTTTGGATTGAGAATGCCAACAGGAGTCAGACCAAAAAATGCTCCTATTGCTTTTTTAATGCGCGCCTCAACATGTGACCGACCTTTCCAATCAGAATTCAAAGATATCCCAAGATGTGATGATGCATCAGAATTCTTGAGTTTATGTCCTGATAATGTCTAAGTAAGAAAAGTCTTCAACAGCTTCTTGTCAAAAATTATGCAATGACCTTTAGATTTCATCTCATTGTCAAGATTCACAAAAGAATGAAAAATATATTACAATCATACATAATATAAAAATACAAACAAATGAAAATGCAATATATACAAACTATACTAATACATATACAAACTATATGAACTGTCATGCTGGAAGTCAGAGGATCAACTGTGAGGCCCATGGGGGTCACGGATTTCGCGGTAGAAACGCAGATGGCGATAGACTGATGCAGTTACCCCAGTCAAACTACCTTAGAATAGCTAGCACCTGGTTCATGAAGAAAGATGCACAGAAGGTAACTTACAAAAGTGGAGGCAACAAGACAGTCATTAACTTCTTCCTAATGTCATCGGGATAAGTGAGAGCAATTCACAACTGCAAAGTGATCCCAAGTGAGTGTGCTTTTCTCCTCAGCATAAGCTTTTAATTATGGACCATAGGTCAGCACCGCTTGCAAAGCCAAAAATAAAAACAGGAAGAGAGAAAAATCAGGTGATGGAAGTTGTCATACGAGGAGAAAGCAGACAATTTTAGGCGCCTCACGTTGATGAGTATAGAGGAAGCTGTTAATTGGTAGGAGGTGACAAATATCCTGTGGAGTTGTGTGCAGGAGATCTGTGGAGTGACTCGAAGTGGAACCTTTCGAAACATAGACTCCTGGTGATGGATGAGCGCGATTCAAGGTGCCTTGAAAGCTAAGAAACTTAGCTTCAAAAATAGAATACCCCAACATGGTACAAACAGAGAGATTTACAAGCAGGCCAAGAAACACGCCAAAGCGGCTGTAGCTAAAGCAATGAGAGAAGCATGGAAGGAACTGTATAAGAAATTGGAGTCGAAAGATGGAGAGAAGCTGATTTTCAAGATAGCGAAGTCGAGAAACCAGAAATGCAAAGATAACATCGAAGGTTTCTTTATGAGTGACTCGGAAGGTACTATCCAGGTGACCAGCGATAGTAACAAATAAATATGGAGGGATTATTTCTGTGGATTGCTAAATGAAGAAAGACCACAAAATGAACTATCCACATAGCTAGCAGTGAAAGGTCCGATCGCTGAAATTACCCATGATGAAATCCAGAAAAGCTGAGCAACATGAAAGGCAGCCGCAGTTACGGACCCGACGACATACCCATAGAAGTCATCAAAGTGCTGGAAGAGAAAGGAGTAGACCTATGCCTGCATCATTTTAACGAGATCATCCGAGGCCATCAACAGTTGCCGGCGGTAGTAGTAAGCCCATCCCAAATTCAAGCACAAAATGTGAAATCATGAGCCATCAGGCTGACTCAGCCCCCCCCTCTGGAGAGAGGAAGGAAGTGGCCAACGATGTGCTGGGAGGAATGGGTCCGAGAGGAAAAAACGGGTCCCTCCCCCCTCTGGAGGGAAGGCAGGAGTTTTCCAGCTAGGAGTGGAATCTCGGAAGGGAGAAGGGGTGGAATGTGGGAAGGATAGAGTGAGGAAAGGGTGGATGTTGATGGTGTTGGGATGAGAGAAGTTGGAAATCGTCATGAAGGAGGGTTCAGATGTGAAAGTGGAGATCAGATTTGGAATCTACGTGAAATTTTGGGTGAGGAAGGAAGGCGGGAGGAGTTTTCCTGGGAGGCAAGGGCTAGAATCTCTGAAAACGGCAGAGTTGGAAAAAGGCGGGGTTTGGTGGAGTTTTGGGATGAGAAAGTCCATTTTTCAGGCAGAAGGAGTGCTCGGATGGGAAAACGGAGGCCAGATTCGGAATCTACGTGAAATGTTGGGTTAGGATGGATGTTTCCAGCGAAATCGGAGAGAAAAAATTTTGAGGACGTCCCCCCCCTCCTACCAAACTTCCAACTTTGGTGTGAGAAATCGTAGAAAGTCGTGTGATGGTTCATTTGAAAGCTGAGAGTGAGAAAAATGCAGTGGAAAGCCCAGTTTGGACCACTTTTCCTGGGTTGAGGGAGGAAAATGGTAGGGAAAACGTCAGAGTTGGAAAAGGCAGGTTTTGGTCGTTTTGGGATGAGAAAGTCCATTTTTCGACAGGAAGGAGGTCTCGGATGAGAAAACGTAGTGCAAATTCGGACGTTTTGGACAATTTTGGGTCTAGGAACTTCTTCCCAACTCAATCGGAGAGAAAAAGTTCTGACCCCTCCCCTCCTACCAAACTTCCAACTTTGGTGTGAGAAATCGTAGAAAGTCGTGTGATGGTTCATTTGAAAGCTGAGAATGACAAAAATGCAGTGGAAAGCTCAGATTGGTCTAATTTTCTTGGGTTTAGGGAGGAAAATGGCAGGAAAACGTCAGAGTTGGAAAAGGCAGGTTTTGGAGGTTTTGGGATGAGAAAAGTCGAATTTCGGCATGAAGGAGTGCTCGGATGGGAAAATAGAGGGCAGATTCGGAATGTTTGGCCAATTTTGGTTTTGGAAGGATGTTTCTAGCGACATCGGAGAGAAAAGGTTTTGAAGACGTCCCCCCCCCCTCGGCAACGATCTTCCAACTTTGGTTTCAGAAATCGTAGAAAGTCGTGCAATAGCTCATTTGAAAGCTGAGAGTGAGAAAAATGCAGTGGAAAGCTCCTTTTGGACCACTTTTCTTGGGTTGAGGGAGGAAAATGGTAGGAAAACGTCAGAGTTGGAAAAGGCAGGTTTTGGTCGTTTTGGGATGAGAAAGTCCATTTTTCGACAAGAAGGAGGTCTCGGATGGAAAAACGTAGTGCAAATTCGGACGTTTTGGACAATTTTGGGTCTAGAAACTCTTCCCAACTCAATCGGGCAGGAAAAGTTCTGACCCCCCCTCCTACCAAACTTCCAACTTTGGTGTGAGAAATCGTAGAAAGTCGTGCAATAGCTCGTTTGAAAGCTGGGAGTGAGACAAATTCAGTGGAAAACATGGCTTGTTCCACTCTGACTTCGTTTAGAGGTGAGACGTTATTGAAAATTTGGGACATTGGCGAAAAACGACAGAGTTAGAATTTTTATGAAAATCGCTCTAGCGGGTGAAGCAAGCCTCGGACGGGAAAACAGAGACCAGATTTGGAATCAGCGTGCCATTCTGCATGTGAATGTCATTCATGCTATGTATCCAAAGTGAAAGGAAGAAAGATGACAGAAGCAGTAGAGTTTACGAATGAATTTTGTTCACTACTTTTCATCGACAAAGTCTTCGTGGTGTGAGTAGGGACTACATAATCTCCTTTCATCATGAAAAGGCAGACTTAGAATTTGCTATCGCTAAAGGTTACTTCGTTTTCCAACTGCTCATGGACAGTTTGAAAAATAAAGATGTGAAAGGACGATTAGTTGCAGAGATTGAATTTGAGAAAGTGGCTGATGAACATGCAGGTGAGCGTGTAGTGTTTCATTTCGCATCCTATTCTGCAGAGACGATGCATGATCCGAAAGATTTTTATCAGCGACACATGGCGAAAGTTGCATCTCGACTAGATTCATTTCATGAGCATGGATCCAACTTGCTCTTATGTCGCATAAAACACATTCATATTCAACTCAATGTGCTAAACTACATTTGACTACAAGATTTGGGAAAAGCAATCATGAGTCAGTCGTCCGCGTGCCTCCTTTTCCCTGCCGCAACGAAGTCAGGGGAGAAACGGAGGTCTCTGATTGGCTCACATAGTGTCAAATGTGGATTCGCGGAAGACTATAAAAGCAGACGTCTCCCCATTTTCTCTTCATTTCATTCTCTTGACTTGGAAAGCGTGTGTGACTTGCTGAAGCCATTCTCCCCTCTCAACTTTGTCTGATCAATCCTGTTTGCAAATTGCCAAGTGAGTGTCATGACGGTGTGGCCTAAACCTTACCAGCATTTTAGAAGAGAGACGCAGGAGAGTGTGCGGCCGATGATTGTACAAGCTTATTTTGTTGAACCATCACCACCACCACCGCCGCCTCCACCACCTAGACGCTTTACCTTTAAGTCTTTTAGGGAATTGAAACTCAATTCGGGTCCTAAGACCAAGACATTTAATTTACTGGACGACGACGAAGACTTAGACCTTGGTGATAAGCTTTAAATCCTTTGAACGCTCCATAAGGTCCTCTTAAGGGCCACCTCATATGTCACTGCTAAGTTAACAATTTTCTTTTCTCTGATGATCATGAATGTACTTAGGGGTATTCTTTCGTTACAGACTGCCATGGCCATGAATCCTACTCCAACATCTCGAGCTGTGGAATCCGAAAATTGAAAAGGTAATTCACGGCTATCCTACCTACAAACAACAAGTGCGCTACAACGGTGTTCGACTCTATCTTCAAACGCCGGCGGTATACTTACCAAAAGTGGATACGCAAGTAAATCGTTGCAGTCAAAACCTGAGTATCCCTATTGATAATTGGTTGCGTCAGCAGCTTGATATTTTAGAAGACGTTGTGAGGCAAAAGGCTCTTATTCCTACTGAACTATTACAGTTGTGGCCAGAAAAGAAAACTCTTATTATAAACCATTGTATCGGGGCACTCGCTGCTATTTTTTACAAAGCAAGTATTGTAAAGTCACTTCAGGAGTGACAGTTGAACAGTCAGTTGAAACAGAATTGTCATCGCTAGGTGCAGGCTTTTATTCCTTTCATATTGAGGTGCCTGCTGTTTATGTGGGACCTCATCAATCTGACGGTAATTTGATTTTTCTCAATTTGCGCATTGCTACAATTCATCATCAACCTGAGTTAACAGGACTTGATAACATTGAGAAAGTCATTGATTCTTGTGTCAAAGAGTGTCAAGAACCTGTCACTAAACCTAAACGTCGTCGCACATCAAAGAAGATGGTGTTACCACCAAAGAGAAATCTTAAGTATTGTAATCAGTTAGTATGTAGTGAATGTGGAAAACGCGGTCTTGCGCGCTATGTTCAAATAAAACATTGTAATCATGTTGTATGTATCTTTTGCTATGTAAAGGACAGACATCCTTGTAAAGTTCCTGCTCAATGTATTATTTTGTAATGAAGTCTTTTTGATATTGTAGGTTGTCATCTTCATAGACAGTGAAGGAACACCCATGCAGGAATTGAGTGCTATTGCAATGAGGGAAAGTGATCAAACTGTTGTTAGTGTATATCATAGATTTGCCTACTGTCCTCCACACAAAGACGAATGGTCACGACGTCATGTGCATGGACTTGATCCTTCCATACCCATCTTCCTTGATACCCATCTTCCCGATACAGTCTATCATCGCGGTCGTCCGCAAATTTTGGTCATTCGCATGAGCAACGGTCGAAATAATCAAATCTTTCGCTGCGGCAAAATCCAAGTCCTAGGAAACTTTTCTCATTTCGTGATGCAGTCCATGTGTTACGAAGTCGTCAAGAAAATGCGAACACTCATGCCTCATCTACGCCTCAGTCCCCTGACATTGAAGAATATAGTAGTGTCTGTTCAATTGAAGATGTTAGTGAATTTAGCCAACATTAAAACCAGTAATCATTCTATATTTTAGGAAACTGAACTCTTTCCTGCTGCTCTGACTCGGAAGTGGCATCCTGTACATATTACAGTGTTTCACAACGGACATTGTATCATGACTGGTTTACGTGATATCAGTAAAGTAGCTGACATTGTTAAATCTCTAATGCGTTATCTGTATGAGTCACAGTTAATAGAATCGTGTTAATCACATGATGTGTTTTGAATGAGTCATCGCAATGAACTATCGCCAACACTCTTGTCAGTGAACAGGTCATCAACATGGCTATTCGCTTTATGATGAGTCAGCGCTATTCATAGACATGAAAAGATGCCCATACACTTGTCGGTGAAAAGGCCATCAACAAGGTTCATCACTTTATGATGAGTCAGCGCTATTTATAGACATGAAATGATGCCCACACACTTGTCGGTGAAAAGCTCATCAACAAGGTTCATCACTTTATGATGAGTCAGCGCTATTTATAGACATGAAATGATGTCCACACACTTGTCGGTGAAAAGGTCACGCTGTCTGACGTGAGGCGCCATCGCTTTGTCTGATAAATAACGCCCACACACATGTCGGTGAAAAGGTTGAACAAGACTGATTAGATTCTTATGACTGACGCCTTACCCCTTCATGAGTCAGAGCTATTTATAGAAAGAGTCAGCAGAGTGGTTGATGTTTCCTAAGCCGAAGAAATTGTCATCATGTTACATTCGTTGGTGAGGATGTTAACTTACAAACTCTAACATGGTTATGACTTCATTTTTATTTCACCTATCTTACAAACAGTGACATGGTGATAACTTTATTTCTAGCTTTACAATCATCAACTTTATTTCTAACTTTACAAACGTCAACTTTATTTCTAACTTTACAAACAGTGAAGTGATTCTGACTTCATTTTATATTTCGCCTATCTTACAAACAGTGATATGGTTATAAATTTACAATCATCAACTTTATTTCTAACTTTACAAACGTCAACTTTATTTCTAACTTTACAAACAGTGAAGTGATTCTGACTTCATTTTATATTTCGCCTATCTTACAAACAGCGACATGGTGATAACTTTATTTCTAACTTTACAAACAGTGAAGTGATTCTAACTTCATTTATATTTCACCTATCTTACAAACAGCGACATGGTGATAACTTTATTTCTAACTTTACAATCATCAACTTTATTTCTAACCCTACCCATCTTATAAAATGATCAAAACTTTTACTTCTATCTATTGAGTGAGAATCCCATCTTTATGTCAAAAGAAAAACGAGACAGTCTCTACATGATATGTTATTGAATGAAAGACATTTCATCACAGTCACACATAGTTAATACTGATGATAGCAGAAAACAAAGTTTTATGGCTGACATCACCGGAGAAAACAAAGTCACTGATGTGTCGGAAACTGTGCAGGGAGAAAACGTCAGGAAAAACCAGTTGATATGTAAGTCATGATATGAAGTGATCAGGAGTTGGACGCATGTTACAAGGCACTCACTCACAACACCCCATAGAAAACGCCATGGAGTGAAAAGCAAAACATCAACCACAACAGGGAGGAAGCATTCATCATCATACATCGCCGGACGGAGGAAGAGAAAGTTTCTGTCTCTTGGGTGGAGGTAGATGAGTGTCTGGATGGCCGTACGGTAATGAGTGGTTAGGACTCATCCAGCATCGCTTGTCTTCCCAAGCTGAGAGACCTCGTATCCTAAACGTCGTTGTTCTGACTTGATGCGACTGTGATTTTAAAATGGTCATTTCTACTTTTTTAATTTTGAGAGAATCTAAGGCATCTTGATAGTCCCTATGTGTCATTTTTCTAACGATTGACTTCGAGATGCCTTTCGCCCGTTTTATAGAAAGCTCTGAGGATTTTAGCTTCATGGAGTACATCTTAGGGCGAAGCAAGATCATCTTATCTATCTGTTTGTCGGCACACTCATCCTTGAAGCAGCCAATCTTCGCTTTATTTGAGGTAGAGTAAAGCGGATGGTCAGTGGGATAGTTGGAACTATGAAACTTGGGTGCTAAATATTTTAAAATGTCTTTCTGCTTGACTTGGCTAGAGGTTGTCAAAGCTAGGAAGAAGCTGTCTGTATCGCCTCCTACTAATTCCACATGTTGGATCAATGGACACGTTTTAAAAGTGTGGTAAAACAACATGTACATTTCTAACTTGGATTGATCCAAGACAGCTTGACCGACGAAAAAAAGCTTGCAAAGTTCTACTTTAGATTTTAGCATTTTAAAACCAGTGATGTCTTCGGAAATGACATCATGGTGGCAAAACAACGGCGAGCGACATAACTTGATACTCGTTTCCGGATCAGTCACGATACGATAGTCCATGCGCTTTCTTACATCCTCCATGGTTTTACCAAAGAGGGCATTATTCTTAAATTCAAAGAAGTCCTTTTCGAAAGGATTCTTGGATTCAGTCCGTTTCTTGTTATTAAATTCTGTATACGGTTTTAGAAAGGGCTTTTGCCTAAACTGGATAGCGCGATGGACTTTGTCAAGTTGCATCCCCATACCTAGATAGAATTTGAGGATGGAATAGTGCACGATGTAATGCTGCTTGTTCAATTGGGTGAGCAACAACTTCCTAGTGGCTTTATACTTTAAGTCATTTTCCGCCTCATATTTCTTATTGTGTTCTTCCATGAAGGGAGAGAATATATCTGGACTGACTATGCCAGATTCGGGTGCGAGAGGAAAATCAACTGTTCTATTCTTAATACAGTCCGGATACATGAGGTCGACTTCAAATAAATAACCTATGTCGGCCTCATCTCCCAGTGCCATGATGTGTGTTGGATTGGAGAAGTATTCAATGTCATGGGGCTCTACCCATTGGAAGTCAGATTGCGGCAAAGGCTTGGAGAGTGCACTCCCATACAAATTATTATGGTCTATGTACATTAAATGCGTGGTCGATCCTATGTCTTGGGTGCTGTTGACAACATGTTTGCTGACAAATGTTAAGCCTCCCCTAATACCACGTTCAAATAACGTGTACATTTCTGCATCTTGCAGTAAATGAATGCTCTCTTTCGTCATCTTGAAGGCTGACTGATAGGACAGACCCGTCAGACTAACAAAATGGAAGGGGTCTAAGGCGTCCTGTTCTAATGTGACTTTCCTAAAAGTCTCAAACACGTCAGCCAACAGATAGACGTCTAATTTTAAGTAGGCAAGCATGTAGTCACCAAAAGTGCGACACCTAAATTCTAACCATGCTTGCTCTGCATGCCTATAATCATCCAGCGAACAGTCCTCACCCGTCAAATCATTTTTAAATTTATCGATGGACGAAGGGATGTCTCTTTCAATGTATCCATTGAACTAAAATAACTATAAGGAAACACCCCTTTCCGTCGTATCAGACTGTCACTTATGTTGGGATAGTCTTTCCTTAAATGTTGAGTGAGGAGAAGTGTTTCTAAATTATTAGCCAACGCGGCTAAGGAAGAAGACATAAACTGGAAACTGTCTAGAAACTTTATGTCATAGAAGACAGACTTCCCCTCCTTCGTCTTATCGACTTGGACTTTAGCAGTGATGCACATAAATTTTTCCTTACTTTGTGCAATCACGTTGGATGACCAGCATTTCATTTTACCGAATCCATGGCGAATGATGATGTGAGCATCATAACATTTAAAGTTATGAATGATGACGGGGAGCGTTCGCCATTTGAGCCTAAGTTTCATATTGCATTTACTGCATGAGGCAGACCTAAATTTACCACTGAGATGACAATGGTCCCTCACTTTCTTATGTTGCTGATCATCAAAGGATGAACAGCAGCGGGGACATTGCGTGGTCCTATCAAACTAGATTTTATCGGCTTCTGTGAAGCACATGGGTTTCCTAGCTAGCTCCGTTTCATAGCGTTGATGAAACCGAGCTTTCCTATCTAAAAAGTCGAGGAAGTTTTCAACGCACTCCTCGCCTTGCCACACATGCATTTTATTTTGGTTCCTATAATATGGATGCCTAACTTCATAGCAGGCAATGGCTGCTGGCTCATGACTTAGGTCTTCTTGTTCAATGAAACATTCAATGTCCGCATAGATGGTACATATGGGACTGAGCTCATTGCCGTTTTCCTCATACCTATAAAATTTATCTTTGGGCATGACTTCCATTTGAAGTTTACCCCGAGAGCACCACTCGTAATGCTGTTCAAAATATGGTTTAGATGTGAAACGTCGTGTGCAGTGATCACAGTAATAAAAATTATCCCTATAGGTTGCTTGATGATGGTATAACTTTGAAATTTTAGGAATGCCACAATAATGCAGTTCTGGGTGGTTGTCGCTATAGACTAGGAGGAGATTGACAACCCGGTCGAAGTTACTTTGGCGATTATTATACCTAACGGCCTTCAGACCTTTTCCCAGAGTTGGACGACGATCTTAATGTTATTGAGTTTTTCAAATTGGGCGATGCCTTTAAAATCTAATGTGTTGACATCTAACCCATCAAACTTAAGCTCATCCTCCCATTCACAATACTTGGTGACTCTTTGACGATTCCTATCTATATCATTATAGTGAAGAATGGAGAGGACGGCATACTTGAAACACTGGGACTGACACTCGACATTGACGACAGCCTTTTTGTTAGCCAGTGCTTTGGGGAGGGTGAAACAACCACTCCCTTGTAACTTTTCTAATAGATTTTTTTATGTCTACCTTCTCTATCCCATCAAAGACCAGACCGCTGTCTCTTTCATTAAATTTATTTAAGTTGTTGACGAGATAGGTCGCATGTCTCTCTATCCACTCGTTTACATCACCTATGAGATCAGCAGCACAGGAGGCTATCCTAATGGTCACAGTGGACTCTACTTCTCCCGTGCTACTGTCTACCTTATTGAAATGAGCAGTGAGATAGAACATGCCCTTAAGTAAAAATCTATCTAAGCTCGCCAACATTTGATGAATTAAGTCTATATTATTCATCAAGAAAGGATGAATGTCTTGCACAGCTTCAGAGCTTTCTAACTCATAATCGTGAACGAGCCTCTCAAGGGAAAACTTGCTCAGCCTTAGAGTGACGTTGTTGTCAGTGTAAAGCTCAGTTGGATGAGTGTGACAGAGTGTGTGCGAAGAAAGAACAAACTCTGTAGGAAAGGTCTTCCGACACGAAGAACAGGAAAAGCCGACGTGCGATGAAGGATGCTTCTTACCTGATGACGTTGGTGGTTGCCTCACACTGCCACAGGAACCGCCTTCGATGTGGACTCGCAAGTTGGTACTGTTGTAGAACGTACGTCTACAACCTTCACACTTGGGCCGTTGAGGGATGGGTCGACGCTTTCCTCCCTTGCAGGCATGGCCAGCGGTGTGACGTCTCAAACTGTAGGCTGAGGCGAAGACCCTGTCACACCGCCGGCATCGAAAGTCCTCTTCGACTTCCATCTCTCTCTCCTCTCCCACTATCTCCAACTCATCCTGCTCCAGCAGCCTCTCCACCGACTTGACGGAGAGGAGAGGGAGTTCGACCGCTGCAGGTGGTGGTGGAGATGCTGGGATGATGGGACGGGAGGGAAATTCGCCGTCCAGGAGATAGACTGCCAGATCTGTTGAGAAAAAGAGAAAAGAGATTAGTAACATGATCATCATTTCAAGTTTGAAGTCTTATCCCCCTTTTCCCAATCATGATTACTTACCATCTAATGAATTGATCTCCGGCAGCAAGGATGAACGCGGAGGAGGTAGGAGAGGGACGCGAGCCGAGGGTGGAAGGGTCCTGGGCTTCGGTGTTGGAGGGATGTGGTGACGAGGAGCAGGGACTGGAGCAGGGACGGGTGCAGGTTCTGGAGCTGGCAGTGGAGGTGGGGCAATGACGTTGCCCGAGAGAGTGGTCGCACCTTGGGCGGAGGTAGATGGGTGGGAAGGTAGGGCCGGAAATTCATCGTGGTATTTCCGCCTCACGGCTTCATCTTCGCCAAGTCTGTAGAGAGGAAAGAGAGATTAAATTAGAGGTTGCGGAGATAATGATGATAGCGAGCAAGCTATACGAATACAGAAGTGCTAAAACATGACATTCCAACTCTCATAGGTGAGGACACTTACACTTGCCAAGCCGCTCGTAAGCTTCCCCGATTGCACCTTGGGGGACGGGTTCCCCTTTACGAATTCATTCATGCACTGAAAAAGAATGACAGCAAAGATAAGCAGAGGTAAAATTTGGATTCGGTTTAAACATGAACAAAATAAGGGAGGTACTCTTGATTTTAATGAGGATGTCTACCCTAATGATGTTAGTAATAGAGTCAACCTTGTTACAAATACTTACATTGCTCGATGGTGGCTCTCTCCATCTCAGCAGCAATGCGATAATTCTCAACTTTGTTGAATTCCATGTCGGACAGTTAGCAGGTAATGAATTGTAAAACTTCAATCACTGAAAAGGAAATATGAGAATCGTTTCATTTGCCTAGTCAACGTTTGGGAACAGTCATTGAAGTGACATCTAATGAGTTACATTTCACTCTACTCCATATCATAAAGACTAACCTTTGTCGAATGGCTGAAGTACTCTGACCTGGCGAGAGAAAGCGTCACGTTGAGTATGAAGTCGAACGCCCAACATGAGCAACGGCTCAGAGGTTTCGGTCTAACAAACGACGAACAACCCGTGCAACGCAATCCCTCTACGGCAGTACCTGCCGTCCCGAAGGAACGCTCGAGCAAAGGAGGTATTACAGCGATGGTATGTTTTATGAGCAGAAGATATGATAGCAAGAGACTATTCAACTTGATAGCAAGTTAAAACAACCTGATAGCAGGAGCTCACCGACACTCACCTTGTGAAAGATAAATGTGAAGAGCAGAGCTGGTGCACTGCCTTTTATAAGATTTTCCTAAGCGGTGAATGGATGAGACCTCTCGTCCAATCACAAACGAGCTAGAGTTCCCGATGTGCGCACGCACGTTTGTAACGCGTTATTGAAATCGTCGTAGGCAAACATGATGTTTAGCAATAGACTCAAGCATGGCACCTGAAGTCAATACATTGAAACATGATGATTGCACGATTCGTTTTCATCAAGAGAGCTTCGGAGGCTTAATACAAGATTACATCCTTGAGTTTCAAAGGGAGGAGACAGATTGGAAGCATGTTTAGACTACACACGAGAAATATTTACGGAGTTGATATCTTATTTCAAAGACAGTCTCATCAAGGCTCATTTAATTGCAAATGTCAATTGCATTCATTTTCCAGAAGGTGAAGTAGCGGAAAGTGTTGACTTTCAATTTCGTTCCTACGGACAAGAATGTGTTACTGATGCTTCTGAGTTTTATACACGACATCTGCGGAAGATTATTTCTCGGATGGACAACTTTCATGGTTACGGCGATCAGTTGCTTCTGAATAAAATAAACCATATTGTCATTGCTATTAGTAAAGTGGGTTTCAATGATGTTAAATCAAAGACCAAATAAAGTATTTTTCATGACACTTGTGTTGTGCTAAAATTTCTAGCGCTGTGGTGAACACTGTTTTCATAAAACATTCTAAACTCGTAGTCTCACTGCAGTAGAAAACTGCTTTTAGTAAACCTGATGAAGCTAATCTAACAGTCATGGAGTTTGAATTTTCTAATAGGGAAACATTTGGCAACTGTCTCCAATAAAACTTTCTAACACTGTGAAAGTAAGTTACAAGACAATCTACACTGTGCGGTAAAACCTTTTCGATAAGACTTTCTAGTGCTGTGATGAGTTCGGTCAGACATACAACTTCAATGATCAAGCTTTATTTTCACAAAAGGGCGTCCCAAGTAACACAGATACGTTGGTACTACGTTGGACCTTCATTGGCCATTTACAATGGTAAAAAGTTGGAAATGATACAGCGGGCCTACATTGGTTCTATGAAGGCAATCCAACCTAGAACCGGTCTTCAACCAACGTAATCCAACATATTTTCGTGCGATGGCCATCCAAGCGCCGCTCTAGCCATCCTTATGCCAACAAACGCCAATTTAATCCCACTTTATTGCCTCTTTAAGCCAACGTAACCTTCAGCCGCCGCCGATAGCTTATATTGGTCAACCTAATCCCACCGTAGCCTCCCATTAGCAAACATTGGTCGACTTAATGTACGATCAAACGCGATTTTCACTTTTCGCACTCGATCGAGCACAAATTAGCGTGATTGTCAATACATCGCTCTTGATCGAGAGCGAAGAAGCGTGATTACATTAAATTTCGAACTCGATTGAGGGCGTAGTTCTAATATTGCGGCGATATCTGACTCGTTCTATTCTTACATTGTTGCTCTTTGATGTGTCCGGCTAGATTCAACTGCTGCATGAGTATGAAGACATATGAACAGTTATTCCATTTATGAAAAATGCTGTCTTTACCTGTTAATTGAGTTATCGAGAATGAGCACGACTTTGACACATGTGCGAAGCATTTCAACAATAATAAATTCAAAAAATTTGTAATATTTAGTGTTCATGTAGTATTGCTTCATAAGTATTTCCAAGATTTTTTAAACATATGATTGTACATGATGTTTCGTCCATACGTCAAAGTCGCGCTGCTCGAAAACTCCATGAATAGACAAGAACAGCATTTCCGGAAACAATCTGTTCATGCATTTTCCCTATCAAGTAGAAGCTGAATTAACCGTGCGAATACATACCGATGAGCAACAATGCAAGAATAAAGCGAGTCTGTTATCACTGAAAAATCAGGAACATACTTGATGAATGATATCGAGTGTGTCAGTAGGCTTAAATTCACTCGAATTTCAGTGTCTCCTTACCTTGTCATACCACTGGCCTACTTCGAACTCATAAAATCTTCTACGAGAAACAGTTGTCCTCTGCAGCAAGCATTTGGATGTTGGTGAAATTGAATCATGAGCGCAGTGCTTCATCATCTACAAAGTAAACCCATAGATGTGTACTTTAAAAATATCTCAATTTCTCCAATTCGTAATCCCGATTCTTGTCTTACCGGAATGTGTTGGAACTCCTGATGCTGTAGCCAATTCAGATGATTATGCCAAATAATTCAAATATTTCGTGAAAATGATGAGCAATATAGCAAACACTTCACCATAATCACTTATAGCTCTGAATTTTAGCTAAATTGACTAAAAACTAATTAGAAACATTAGATACAAGGACATAATAACAAAGAAATAAGATGTTGATGAGTAAGAATTGAATCATGAGCGCAGGGAATTGAATCACAACACGAAGATATAATTAAGATGCAAACATAGTTTTGGTTAGGTATTGACAAAAGCACTGAGTGCTGAAACCACTTCGAGCAGTCTGTATAATATTTAAGTGACAAATAAAGTTTCGGCTAAAAGAAAAAATATGTGCTATTTTATGATCGCATGTATATGGAATGCACTGTATTATATTGTATTATATTTATCAAAATTTTGGCGAGATACAAACCTGACTGTAAACATACAAGAAAATGCACAAATTTATACGCACATTACTAGCGTGATGGAAAATGAAATGAGGGAATTATTTATAATTCATAATGGACTAATATTCCGGAAGCAGCAACGATTTAAGCGATTTGAACTTAGTCTCACATGTAGCCCATACATTGAACAAGTTGCTACGCCGCTTGTCTTAAGTGCCATGTCTTACTCGAAGACATGTCTGCATGGGCATAAGGTCCCCTAACGTCATACTCTTTTGTAGGAATTCAAGACAGCATTATCTGTGTATTGCATGGGTATATATTTACTCTTACTCAAAGGACATCAAACGTAGACAATGAAATACACAGACAATACTATCTGAAATTTCTGCGTAAGTAAACGTCGTTTGGGGTCATTGTCGTGTCCATACCGATATGGTCTAGGCTTTCGAGTAAGGCATGGCACGCAATTTGCTCAGAATTTCAGCAACACGAGTTTCTGAGGCAGCAAATGTTTGGACTTGCTCAAGAACAGGCCTGAAATTAGTGGTTGGTAAGGTAGATGCCGTCAATCATGAAGAATTGCACAAATGAAATCATGAAACCCACACGTATAGACTCTGATGTGGATGTTTAAACAACACTAAGTGAATAAAGGGATCAAGAGTCTAGTAGATGCAGACGTCATTAAGGCAAGGATTTTTGACGATAGCAGTGGCAACGAGGACAATTGATCTCTTGAGCGAATGAAAAAATACGACTGATGTGACAAGAATAATCTCTCAAGTTCAAGGCATTTGCAATGTGAATCATAAAAACGTGCTTCTGTTCATTTAAGAATAAAATTTGAATCAAACTGAAATCACTTTCATTTTCATAAGCAATCCAAAAGGAAAAACATTAGTGGGTAGTTTCATACGCGATTACTTTTGGGAGACCGTAATAAACAGTGTCACTAATTAAATGAGGTGTAGTTAAATGTTTCTGCCTTCCGGTGATATTGGAAACATTTATTGACTTACTGGCCAGACGAATTCCTGACGGATCATTCGAGCAGTCTGATTGGATATTTAACGTGTGCTACGATTAAAAGAGTAATTCAAAAATTGATGAATATTATTAACTTCACCATTGTAAGAGCATATCGTTTATTTCTCTGTGGTCTGGCTCGATCAGTGCCGGCGAACTGAATTTGCTCTCAAATAAATTGCATTCAACGTGAGGCAGCTTGCCCGAAGCCGGTCCAAAATAGGCCTTGAGAACAGGAAACTGAGCTAAAATAGGCTGAATCTTGGATAAAATCAACCTGAAGCCGGTATAAATCCCGGTCTGAAGTTCGATCTAGGCCGGCCGCGGAGCCCGACCGACACCAACATCCCGGCCGGTTTCCATGTCAGAGTCGAATCATCGACCATCGCGTAATTTCTTAAGTATGATGGCAATTTTCTTCAACAATGCAACGCTGCTTGTCACTTTAGTCGGAAATGCATGGAACATTTTCGAAGGGAATCAATGCCGCAACTAGGCCTTGAACCAATCAAAAAATTTACTGGCTATCGAAAAAATATCGCAAGGCATAGCAACAGATGGTCTCAACTTTCCTGATGATGTGGTATCATGACGAAGAAATCAAGGAAACATACACATGTGGAAAAGAATTAAAATTGTGATCGAATCAAAACGAGAATGGACAAAGAATCTGCGTAATTCAACCTGTTGGTGATACACAGTATTGCACTCACTTTTTCTATGAAGCATTACAAATTGCTGTCGCGATAGTCAAGAAAATCATGATCGAAACAAGATAAGGCCGATTGATAAAGTAACAAAAATAGAGAGTGGAAGCAAAAAATGCAATGACACTAGATGCATAGCTGCCAACAGAAGAAAGTCGTTTTGGCGGAAATTTTTTTTAAACATCAAAAGGTCGAATGGCCGGATAATAAAATCTCCAAAATTATGTTAGACGACAGAGTCACGATACAACCAATATCTGAGAGCCATTGTAGACAATTACAGGCCTGTGATTAGCCTATGAAAAAAATTGAGGATTTTTTGTGAAAAATTTGAGGAATGGAAACGGAGCCTACTATGATAATTGCAAGAAAAACTACAAATTTTAGCACGGACTTTGGGCCAAACTTCAAATCATGAAAGTCACAACGAAGAAGGTAACCCAAGGGTTGACCACACCCCACTTTTTGAAGTATATTGCAAAGGAATACTGACTTGGTCATAATCACTTCCCGCGTTGTTACGAAATCAATTTGTTGCCTCAAGTATTATCTGCTTAGAATGTGTCGAACAGAGGATGTCAAATCAAGCTGCTGATATCGCTCTGCTTCACGCTATCGTCTCCAATTCAATGATGCTTGTCAGATTTGTATGCTGTATTTTTTTTGAATGTAGGATATATCCTCAACCACATGCATCTGTGGCTTTGCAACGATTAATTTTTACGGACTTAAAACAAATTTGGGAGGAGAGTAACCCATAAGTATAGAAAGCTTAAAATCGTTGACGGAATGCTTGTGACTTAAAAAAGTCAGTAATATATTATGAAGGATACGCAACACTGCACACTAAATTATTAATTTTACTTTATCCTACATAAGTTTTGGCGGGTTTTGTTTACTTGTTAGCGTTTGATCATATCGCTCCGATCCACATTCAAATGAACATAAATTCTCTCATATACAACACAAAAGAAGTGTCGGGAACAGGCTTGCCAGTTGAGTTGTTGGTCTCATACAGGCAAAGAGTGAGAGATTTATAATCTTTGGAGGTGATAATTATCACCTCTATTCGCATGAAGTTGCGCCGAGATATTGACGTCCACATCTTGCAGTAAACCCAGGTTGGAAATCTACCAATCCAGTACTATGTGGTTCAATGTCTTAATTAATCTAAGTTCACATGCAACGATAAGCAATGTGTGCACTAATTTCACACCAACCTGTGTTTAGCAAATTATGAAAACGATCTATAAGTGAATAATTCATCCAGGATAAATGTCGATCAGCAGACCCTGGAAAATGTAGCTGCAAAAAGACTCATGAGATAGCAGAGCTTCATACGCTTCCAACCCCCGCACGCTAGTGATCAGGAGGCATGTAGACACTAAATTTAGGGACCATCCGCTTTACCCCGTCGGATGTCTTCGTGTTCAGCGGAAATAAAATGAAAGAGAGTGAGTGAAACAAACGCTTCAGATAAGAGCTTTTGATAAGAGCACTGAAATCCAAGTGGGCTGGGCTACCTATATGTTATCATATAATGGATATGGAAGATCGATATCCTTAAGTTCTTTAAGAAGTACAGGCATGTATTTAGCAGCCATATAGTCGCAGAAACATATAAAGAAGGTTGTGACAAAGGTCAAGATAATTAATGAAAATAATTGAATGTGCATTTTATTGTTGGAATTCTAAGCAATATTATGAAGTAAGAAGTAAAAAATTGCAGTGTTCAAATATACAACTTCTGTAGGTTGATCGCAGTGTTTCACTCATTAAATACGTGAAAGCATTTAATGAGTGAGTTCGACAGACAATAACTTCGGACAACTTCTCTGCTTAGCAAAATAAGTCCAGACGAACCGGAACATCTGCAGCCCTGTAGCTTGCAGAAATGAAAACGACATTCAACGTAACAAAGTGCGTCAAGGTAACAAAATTAAAAAAAACAAGCTAACGACTGGTTAATTTTTGATGTGCTAAATATGACATGGCTAAAAGAAAATCATTATATCCTAAAATGTCTAGAAATTTAAAAATACTTACTAGAAGGACAAGCAACGGTTCTCCTCTCCTCATGTGGAATGAATTGGTGAGTAAGTCGCTCTTTTCAAAATTATGTTTATCACTTATATATTGAAAAGATTCTTTTTGACAGTCTGCCCATTCAGATGATAAAAGGACAGGTCTGTTTTCAATCAAAATATCAGATCTAGCTAGCACAGCGGGATTACGCCATCTAAAATCTACCAAGTGTGTGAGAGAAAAATAATTTAGTTATAAATCATGAGAGAAGAAAAAGAAAAGAAACAAATCATGAGTGATTCATGATTAGCAGCATGGATGTAGGGTACATGTTACAGGATTCTATCTTAGCTTCTTGTTTGGAAGTTTACACATCATCACCATTCGCCAAAAAATAATACATTATCCGACATTTAGTCTGTAAAGTGTATTTGAGGAATTTCTCATATTTAAGCTATATTTGAGGAATTTTTGAGGATTTGAGGAGTAATAAACAAATTTGAGGAGTAATCACAGGCCTGCAGTTATCAGGTTGAATCAGTTTGAAGCATGTAACATTAACGATTTCACTGAATTTATAGAGAGCAAGCCGTCCGTGTCCGTGGATGAAAAATAGTCGACTTTTCAGACCCTTTTTTGGCGAATTTCAGCCAGATGGCGGAAGATTGGCAGCCGACTATGACATAGAGCTATGTGTAGGCGTATACTAGAACTTAATAGAAATAATGCTACACACTAGAAGTAACACTACACAAAATAAATAACTACTCTTTTTCTACATTTCTACATAGTAGTGGAATACAACACTTATGCCACAATTCTACTGATGATCAATTTCTACCAATACTGAACCTATTGACCAAGGGACGTACTAATGCTGCAGGTGCTCATCTGGTTCGTTTCGACCTTAACCTGAACACTCAAACCCTGACGAGCATGGTCTCACACACATTGCGACTGACAACATGCTCAACTGGCAGTGATATATTCGGAAAGACATGCCAACATGTTGATAAAACATCATGGAAATGATGCGTTTCCAAGATATGCGCTGATCCTGTCTCTTCATTCATCCCATCTGTAAATGCTTCATAATATCAGTTATTCCCGAATGAAAACGAATTCTGCACATTCTAAATTCTCAAATATAGGTGCAAAAGTGAGGATGTTCCATTCCCCTTCACTTGTTTTTGTATATGTGTGCATCGTAAGAATTGCATGTGTAAGAATCGTAGTCTGAGAATTAACAACAACGAGATTAAATACACGATAGATCAGATTGCCATGCAAAAGTTGTGCGACTGGTAGGATTCGAACCTACGACCAAGGTTAACTAGACCTGTGCGCTAAACAATCTAATGCACGATTCGCATTCTGAGATCTCATCGTGACCATAGTCTGGTTTTGTTGTCATTAAACTGTAACAATGGCCAATCTCAATCAGGAATTCGAATATTATCAAAGCGAATCTATTTCTCACTCCAGCCGTTACTGAATACGCCTCTTACTTTTGTGGTTTCTTCCAATCTTGTGCTCATTGCTTGAAAGTGAAAACTTAAAACAAAAGAGTAAAACAAACAGAATGGTGATGTAGTAAGTCTTTCCTTAATTCAAACACATTTCACATCACGAGCAACTTTCACAATGTCTACTGACATCTATATATGGAGGGTAAATGTTATTTACAAAAGAGACAAGCCAATTAGTGCTGGTTGATAGATCATCAGATAATTGATAATTCAGGTCTTTAGTGTGAATCAAGCAAAGTTTACGATAGGTTGATTTGCCTGTTTTGAGATACAAATTTCCCAAAAATTACAGACTTAATGTTGACAACGAGAAGTAGAGAAATCTGTTGCCTTGTTGTGCTTGTCAGTTGACGAATTCTAATAACTAAATTCGTGAATATTGCATGAAACATTCAGTTTCATCTATAACCCATGTGTTTATCGATAATTTAATCTGATTCAGAATTATATTTCCATTAAAATATTGTAATAAAACAATAATAGGGCAACGCTAATAGAGTATGTTCCATGACAATGTTTTTCTTCCTATGCACTTTATTTAACTGTCATCTAGCCTTTCAGACAAAATTACCATTAATGGACCATCATTGGCTCGAAAATGGCTATCTACATTTTCATTTTACATCGGTTCATTAAAGGATTAAGATGGCCAGTGTAAGCCAACTCCAAGCCAACCAATTTTCGAAACCAATGGAAAGATACAAACGTTGGACCAATGCTGGCTTATGTCGGCTAACGAAGGCCACTGAAAGCCAATGTAACATTCAAAGGACCAATGCAGGACCAACGTATGCTAGGAGTTTGTGCTACTTGGGGTCGCGGTAAAAACTAGTTGACTACACTAACGATTGCATTTCATGACATGTGTGTTTCATAAAACGTCATGATCAAACTTTTCTAACTATACATCAACCTGTGTTGCAGTAAAACTTTTACAAACCATGATACACTTTCTGATTAGACTTACGAATACAACTTCAATGATCAAACTTTACTTTCTCAAACGGGTGTCGCGGTAATATTATTTGACTACACTAACTTTGCTGTTACAAACCATGATACACTTTCTGACTAGACTTATGAATATACCCTCGCTGATTAAACTTTATTTTCACAAACGTGCGTCGTAGTAAACTATTTGACTACACTAACTTTGCAAACCATGATGCACTTTCTGACTAGACTTACGAATAAACCTTCGATGATTAAACTATATTTTCACAAACGTGCGTCGCGGTAAACTATTTGACTACACTAACTTTGCAAACCATGATACACTTTCTGACTAGACTTACGAATAAACGTCAATGACCAAACTTTACTTCTACAAGCGTGTGTCGCAGTAAAATTATTTGACTACACTAGCGCTTACATTTTATGACATGTGTGTTTCATAAAACGCCATGATCAAACTTTCTATTTATACATATACCTGTGCTGTAGTAAAACTTTTGTACAACACTGACAAGAGCTTGTTCACTAGCGAAGAGAGAAGTTTGTGATGTGTTGCATGTGGCGCAAGGGTGGCCTCCCATTTCATTCCATTCATCATTTTTCTTCCCCTCTGCATTCCATATCCGAAGATATGCGGCGGGCTTGGGACCGCTTGAGCTGCATTAGAAGGTTGTCCCTTAAAAGAGCCCATGGGTCGTTCTCCGTCAACCAACACTCCTCTCACATCTGCAAAAACTCTGAAAGAAAAAGAATAGGAGATTAGAGGCGGCAAGGAAATGATCATGTTGAAGTAACTTGCTGGGAACTTTCTTGCGAATTTTTTGGACGACGAAGTCCTCCAGCTCTCCGCACGGTGTGCCTGAATCCACTTTTGGTCGGAGGAATTAGAACTCAAAATATTTTTGCTGCATGGATGAGAGTAGGCTTCTAGAAGTTGATTATAACAAAAATTAAAAAATCGATCGACGTCTTTATGAATAATTTGATTTTTTCGTTTTTTACCTTTTTTCTAATAATGAATAATAATAATTGTTCTAATAATTGGTCGAAGGAATTAGAACTCAAAATATTTTTGCTGCAAGGATGAGAGTAGGCTTGTAGAAGTTGATTATAACAAAAATTAAAAAAATCGATCGACGTCTTGATGAATAATTTGATTTTAGTACTTATTATATAGCTAATTGGATTAATTTTATACTACTTTTTAATAATGTAAGTAATAAAACAATCGATAATTCGAAAAAAATAATCTATTTCAATTACAAAACTGCAAAAGTGGTCTGCCAAAAAACTAAAAACATCGACAAAAAACGCGTACGTGGGGAAGGGGCAAAACTGACAGATGTCGTGAATTATACTCACACACTGCTCTTAAAAGCTGCTGACTGAAGGCTCTGTGATTGTCCGGAACTTTATATTTCATCCAAGTGCTTTTGAAGTCGCAATGCACGCTTTCAAAGGACTGTTCGGACCAACAGCCCAATCCTGTCTGCTGACGGTGGCAAAATTCTTCCACGTGAAAATATATCGCGTGAATTTTGGGCGTAACCGGAATGTGCAGATTGTCATACGCCCTCTTGAAAATTTCAATTTTTTGAACGTATTTGTGGTCCAAGTCTTTAGAAAACCATGAATGAATGACATCATTGAGTGCGCGAAATGCCAGAATAAAGTTTTTGCAGTCAGCTGGAGACATTTCCTCCAAGACATCAATGATCTGTAATAACTTTCGGCATGAGTTGTCATTGAAGGAACCGCCGTGTATAGCCTCACGAGTAACATGAACAGCATCCGTCCATAAATGACTATTGGGCCAGACGTTCGTCAGATGTTTGTATAGAGTGTTGACTGAACCCAGAAGTAGATGCAGTTCTGGCGGTGGAATTATGTCCAGTATCGAGGTATCATCGGCATTTTTAAAGATAGGAGGATGGATTGTATTGCCGAATTCCTTTGCTTGAGATAAATTTTTACCTGAGTCAACAAAGGACCAGTATTGAGCTCGGATGGTTCCGAGGGTGCTAGGTCGACCTTTCTATCCCAAACAGCATTTTTGGGACATCGCACCAGCTGCAAGGGTGTGAGGAAGAGTGCGACATGAGTCCCAGCATAATATTTGCTAGCTTAAGGTACATGGAGCACGTGTACGGGGTCAAGGCTTCTGGATGATTTGTAAGCTTGAGAATATTCCATAGGGTAAGTATGTTCCTATAATTCTCGGGAATATCTTTGACAATGGCCAAAATGAAAGTTTTTTTGACACCAGAATCTTTGAAGTGATGTACACCGGCTGCGACACGATGATTTTCGGTGTTAAAAAATGATGATTGCACAGTAAGGCAAACTTTCAAAAATTCTCCTCTACCATCAATACCAATGGTTGAGCGTATTTGGCTTGAGTCATAATTTCTTAGTTCGACAATGCACTGTTTGAGATCTTCAAGTGAACGACAAAAGCCAACACTTCCGAAGCTATTGCTAGGCGTCGCATTAGAACTGGTTGTTACGAATGAGTGGTCTTCAACAACGAAATGTCCATTTAATCGGTGATTCATTTCTTTCAATTTCTCTTTTAAATTTACTTCTACTGCAGATCTCTGTCCAATAGCCGATCTAAGATGCTTACTCAACGTATGAGTTCGGTTCGTACTCAAATTCATCTCTGTTTGAATTCTGTGCATAGCATGAGAACTGATCGGTAGACACGAAGATGAAGGAGACGTGGATAAATTTACACATCTACCATTAGGCGAAGCAAAAGAAAATGTATCTACTGAGCCCGGAACTTGTCTCTTTTTCTCCAGCACTACCGACGAAACAAGTTTTTCTTTAGTCTCTGAGGAATCTGCGATGTTTAATAATATAACGTGCCTTTTGTTTGCCGAACATGTATGCGGCTTTCCACGCCCAAGAACCAGAAAACAGTGCGAACAAATTTTCATCGCTTCAGTCTTACCGGATTTCGAGGGGTTATGAACGGAGGATGTTTTGGGTCCAGGTATTCTAGCGACGAGAACGACGGAGGACGCCGAGAGATTAGAGGCAGTTGACGCTCTGGCGTGTTCAAACACCTTGCAATTGCAGACGGTGTTTGAGGGAGATCGAGCAGGCCGTTCGGTCAATGAGGAGTGATCGAAGAGGGTATCTGTGCGCGTGAAAATTTGTTTGCCATATTCGTACACAATGGTGTAGCAGTTGCTACATGACACTGTCGGTAGCCTGACATCGTCTTCGTCGAAGCCACAGAGGATGTGCTCTTCAATGATATTTTGAGCTTGTGAAGAAATGTTTCTCATCACTTTCGTTTTGCTGAAACACAGCAGACACACAGCTTTCCTGCATTCGTCGTGATTTCTCGTACTGTTCGGCATATTGAACTGCAATGTGAAGCACGGCACTGAACGGATGTCACTGAAGTAATGGCATGAGACCGCGAGCAAACGCTATCAACAGAATGACAATTGACGCAATCAATTGACGTCACCAATAATTTTAATTGGATAAAATTAATCCAATTAGCTATATAATAAGTACTTGATTGTTTTATTACTTACATTATTAAAAAGTAGTATAAAATTAATCCAATTAGCTATATAATAAGTACTAAAATCAAATTATTCATAAAGACGTCGATCGATTTTTTTAATTTTTGCTTTAATCAACTTCTACAAGCCTACTCTCATCCTTGCAGCAAAAATATTTTGAGTTGTAACTCCTTCGAACAAAAGTGGATTCAGGCACACCGTGCGGTGATGTCCATATTCATATGTAGACACCGGACTCCGTCGCCCTCATAGCATTGTTGGGTCACGTTGGCGTCATCGGTAATGGTTGGGACGTCATATACATTATTTTGGAAGAGGGGAAGTTAGACTTTATACACTCTTCTTTTTCTACTCTGCAGTCGCTCAACTTCACCCGCCAACCTCTTATTTATGCCCTTCACCTCCTCCGTCTCCTTCACCACGCTTCGCATCCGCTCTATCTCTTCATCCTTCCTCGGCAAACTCGCCTGCAAACTCTCCACCAAACCTGCCTTCCTCATCAACTCGCTCCTTTCCGCCATCCATTCCTTCTCCTTCTTTCTCATGCTCTCCAACTCTTACCTCGCTGCCCTATACCTTTCAAACTTCAACGTCAGCTCTTCATTCTCCTTCAAAACTTTTCTATTGACACTTTCCAACCCCATCATGCGATCCTTCATCCTCACAAATGCATCCGTATCATACCCCTCTTCCCGCCGTGGCGATGACTCTGCCATCGGCTTACCCACTTCCTTCCCCTCCCCCTCCAGATCACCGATATCCCCAAACAAATCCTCAATCACCTTATCCAAATCAACATCAACCTTCTTCTTCATTTTCGCTCTCAACTCAACTTCCTCACTCGAACTCTCATCACTCGCCTTCGTCACCACTTTCTCCCCAATCACGTCCTCAATCGTTGCCACCGCCTTCCTCACCTCTTCCCTTTCCAACAATTCTCCCTCAAACCACGTCTTGAACCGTGACATAGCTATATTCCCACTCGGACACTCGCTATGACACTTAATAAAAGTCTCCTCATTCCCTTCCTCACATACCACCTGATGATGTACGCAAACTCTCAACAACACCTCTCTCATGTGCGCGCCCACCGTTCCCTCTTTAATATGCTTCTTGAGCTCGCTGCCTCTAGCAATCTTGCCGCAACTGCATTTGCCTACTAGCATCTTGGCGTTGCCCGATTTCGTCATTATGATTCTGTAAAGATAGAGTAAAATTTGATAGCAAGTGTTTACAGGATACTACTTGCTGATATGCATTGAAAGACATTTGATAGCAAACGTTGGAATAAAATTTAAAGAGTGTGACTCCTAGCTTTATCCTAGTTTGATAGCAAACCTTGTCAGAGCACTCACCGTTCGTCTTGCAACTTGAAACAGGAGTGAAGAATGGAGAAAAGTCGCGGTTTATATACCCGGCGAGCACAAAGCCATGATTCAGACTTTCCTTATTTGGCCGTGCTTTTGACTTGACAACAGCAGTTTTACCATGTATGGGCATCGGCAGTCACCGTGCTTTCCGTTACCAACTCCCAACACAAAGACGGATTCCCCTATGACGCGAAAAGGTTTGACGTCAATGCTTGCAGTAACCGCCCCATTTTTACCAAGTTACAATGACAAACGATAGACGTTGCCAAGCCTGAGTTACTGAGGCTAGACGAAGAAGGCCTGATAGCAAGCCAGCAACCATTTTGGTGTTAAGCTCTTGAATCCGTTACAGGCATTACTCAGAGGGGATCTTATCCCAGCTCCAAGGCCTCGACCCACAAATCCAACCTCGGGCGGACAGAGCGTGCGTCATGTCACTGTGTTAGTATCCGGGCCCCAGTTTTGACATGAAAACCGGTGGAGTTATTTACAAGAGGAAACTACCCAAGTCACAGAGACTCATAAACGACTGCTTTTTATTCAAAAACTTTAATTATTATCATTAAATATGAATTCAAAATTTTTCAGTATTTTAGTACTACTCATAAAACGTTTATAAGTAGTCTGTCACCTGCAGCACAGCAAGAGCTGTCGAATGTTTTTTGAATCAAGTCTAAAGGACTTGTAGAGGCAAAGTTATAGCCGTTTGAAAATTTCGGCCTACTATCATCAAATGGTCAGTCATGCTATACTGACTAACCTATAAGTCTGACACCTTAGGTGATATCAGCAATGGAAAGTCTGAAGTCCGATATCGGAACTCAAGAGAAACGACTTACCTGTAGTCAGTTTCTCAACTTAGTGAAATTCCTCTCCCGATCCCGTTCTTATATACCCTGTGAATATGCAATCGGCAATCCATGCCGGGGGGTGGGGGTCAAAACATTATTTGTCACAAATTTGACACTGATTCCAAATCTGGTCTCTGTTTTCCCTTCCGAGGCTTACTTCACCCGCTAGAGCGATTTTCATAAAAATTCTAACTCTGTCGTTTTTCGCCAATGTCCCAAATTTTCAATAACGTCTCACCTCTAAACGAAGGCAGAGTGGAACAAGCCATGTTTTCCACTGAATTTGTCTCACATCCAGCTTTCAAACGAGCTATTGCACGACTTTCTACGATTTCTCACACCAAAGTTGGAAGTTTGGTAGGAGGGGAGGGGTCAGAACTTTTTCTCTCCGATTGAGTTGGGAAGAAGTTCCTAGACCCAAAATTGTCCAAAACGTCCGAATTTGCACTACGTTTTTCCATCCGAGACCTCCTTCCTGTCGAAAAATGGACTTTCTCATCCCAAAACCTGCCTTTTCCAACTCTGACGTTTTCCTACCATCTTCCTCCCTCAACCCAGGAAAAGTGGTCCAAACTGGGCTTTCCACTGCATTTTTCTCACTCTCAGCTTTCAAATGAACCATCACACGACTTTCTACGATTTCTCACACCAAAGTTGGAAGTTTGGCAGGAGGGGGGGGGGACGTCCTCAAAATATTTTCTCTCCGATTTCGCTGGAAACATCCATCCTAACCCAACATTTCACGTAGATTCCGAATCTGGCCTCCGTTTTCCCATCCGAGCACTCCTTCTGCCTGAAAAATGGACTTTCTCATCCCAAAACTCCACCAAACCTCGCCTTTTTCCAACTATGCCGTTTTCAGAGATTCTAGCCCTTGCCTCCCAGGAAAACTCCTCCCGCCTTCCTTCCTCACCCAAAATTTCACGTAGATTCCAAATCTGATCTCCACTTTCACATCCGAACCCTCCTTTATGACGATTTCCAACTTCTCTCATCCCAACACCATCAACATCCACCCTTTCCTCACTCTATCCTTCCCACATTCCACCCCTTCTCCCTTCCGAGATTCCACTCCCAGCTGGAAAACTCCTGCCTTCCCTCCAGAGGGGGGAGGGACCCGTTTCTTCCTCTCGGACCCATTCCTCCCAGCACATCGTTGGTCACTTCCTTCCTCTCTCCAGAGGGGGGGGCTGAGTCAGCCTGATGGCTCATGATTTCACATTTTGTGCTTGAATTTGGGATGGGCTTACTACTGGCGGTGTGGAGAGAGAGAGAGCATTTTAGCACCAATATATAAAACAACGGTGATCGCAGAGTTTGTAGCAGCTATCGGGGGTATCAAGCAGCTCTGCCACAGTTTCAAACTCCTCGAGCGAATAATCGCACTAGGCATGAGAATGAGAATGTGCACGAATGTATGAAACAACCGGTTTGGATTCAGACCTAGATGTAGCACCACAGATCCCTTGATTGCAATGCATAAGGTCATGAAGAACCTGGGGGTGGGAAACGAGCCTTTCAGGGAGGGTTTCGTGGACTAAGAGAAAGCGTGCGACTCTGTTTCTCGAGAATTCTTGTTCAACTGTTTGAGAAGGAAAAGGTTGTCAGAGATGTAAGTCTCACTAATTCAGGATATGTGTCGAGATACTCTGGCAATTGAGAAAACCAGGCATGGTTGCACTCCGCCGTTTGAGGTCTCTGTTGAGCCGTTGCACCAGGGATCAGCGTTGAGGCATATCTCTTCCTACTGGTCTTAGATGTGATAACTGGGCATCTAGAGAGTAGTCCCCCAAAAGAAATGCTCTCCGCCGACGATCTGGCGATTTGTGGGGATTCTACAGCAGCAGTACAAACCAGGCTAGATGTGGCGTAATGCACTGGAAAGAGATGGTCTTCGGATTAGCAGAAGTAAGGGTGAACATCTCTCCACCGCTGTGAACGACGAAGAAATCCAATTGGATGGAACTCCGCTCCCTTCAGTTAATAAGTTCAAATATCTCGGTTCACTCTTAGATGAAACATCATCTTGCGATCAGGACATCAAAAATCGCATACAAAGAGGATGAAAAGTTGGAGGCAAGTGACAGGAGTTATATAAGACAAAGGAGTTCTTCTCAAGCTGAAATCAAAGACTTACTAGACCATGATACGACCGGCAATGACCTATGGAGGAGAGTGTTGGGCACCGGGGAAGAAAGATACACAAAGGCTGATGGTGACTGAAATGAAGATGTTTAGGCGATGTCAAGGTTTAACCCTCGCGACCGAGTCAAGAATGAATAGATTCGGCGAAAGATGAGAGTCCCAGCCGTCGACAGATTCATGGAGTCCATGCGGCTTGCATGGTTCAAGCACGTCAGAAGAAGACCGGACGATCATAAAATTCAAGCAATCCTGTATCAACCAATATCTGGCAGACGAAGAAGAGATCGTCTACCCCTGTCATGGAAAAGGGTTACAGAATAGGATTTGGAGCAAAATGGAATAACCGACAATCTGGCCCTAGATCGCGTGAAATAGAAGAGGGCGATACGGCTCACCCTGGAGTAATTTGGGATTGGTGGCCCATAAAGCAGGGATGCGGAGTCCTATCATTCTGATAAAACTCCGACTCCGGGCGGCAAGTATATATAGTCTAGTTGTTTTAAAAAAACTGGTAGCCTACATCATAGATCATTATAGTCTTACCTGAATCTATTATCAGTGATAATTCCTGTTTCAATTATCAATCATTTTCGATGAAGTTTATCAAATGCTGCTTTCAGTTGGATGCATGCGACTCGACTCCTCCCATCTTGCTGATGCGTACTCCACAAGGTTTTTCTCCATACTCTACTAGGCAGGAAAATCCCCATCCTTCTTCAAAAATGTGAGCGCACTTTCGATTTTAATATGCACTTTAGAGGAGCCATCGCATACACGATTAACGTGAGGGTAAGAGATACTGTCCAAAAAAAATTAGCATTTCATTTTTGTCTCTGATGTGACCTTTGGTGCGTAGGTGTGGTCGAGGCTAGGAAGGCTTGTCTTCTCTACCAAATTGCCGAGTGAAAAGACAATTCTTTTTTCACTTTCACGGTTCATTCCCTCAACTATTACAAGCTTTGCATGCAGCAGTGTCTCTGTACTTTTGTTTGACGGAGAAAGTTGACATCAAGACATTGACAGTCATACACGAGGATAAATAATTTGCTTTTGCTTGTATTGCTTGTATTTGCTATTTCGGACCTAGTTATGGGCCGGAATCCGGAGTCACATCATTTGATAGGACTCCGGCACTCCGACTCCGCACCCCTGCGGTAAGGGTGAGTATCGTATTGAGATCCAAGTTTGAAAGTTCAGCATGAGGTAGGAAAAATAACTGCAGCCTTGCTTTGATTTTGATTATGTCTTCATTTCTAGATAATATATGATGCAACAGTCGCTCCACTTTGAGATTATTTACAAATGAAGCATCGAATTCGCAATGCGCAAAAACAATTCGTTGTTATGAGTCATCATTCAATTCGTACGATAAATTGACATCACCAATTCGGTTGTCCAGACACACAGACAGTCCATATGGTCAATTATGGAGCAAATTTGCTCCTGTTCTTGGTTAATCCGATAATTAATTTAATCAATTGTTTGGACAGAGGTTGCTCTGAGTAATCAGACTCATTGTTTGAGCCAAATACTGACGCACAGGACGGAAAACATCGATTAACATATGCCATGTCTCTCGTAATTGAACTAATCCCATGTGGTGAAACTTCGATCATAGTCAAAGTTTTCCTATTTTCATCAGGGTTGCCCCAGTAAGCGCTTGATTTGGAGGGAACAGCAGGAGAAATGTGTATTGAGGGCAAGGCTGATAATAATAATAATATACGTTTTATTTCAGAAAAAACATAAAAGTAATCTCCAATGAGAATCGGGGAGATTATGAGAAGTTGAAGTCGTGCTGACATCATTTGGCAAAAACAAAGCTCAAAGATCAAATTTAACGAGAGTTAAACATTACAGAGCATGATGGCAGGGATCCATTTGACCTTCGCGTTGTCATTACTGTGGTGATATCAGTTTTCTGCTACGTTTTCAAATCATGAGGAACCAACATTTTTAGAACTTGTTATCAAGGATGTTTGGCCGCGCTTTGTTTTCCCATATGACATATTCCCATGGCAATATTCGCTATGAATATTCATTCATTGATGCTGAAGTCTGAAGGACTGTCTTCTACGTGGGCAAGCATACTCTCCAGCAGTCCAGATAATCCCAAATACGCAGCAAACATTCAATTTAACCATATTTCAATTCTATTTCGCTTCATTATCATTGCTAAGAATTACTAGAAAAACAGTGTGCATCAAATTTGGCGTGTTCAACTATAATAATCGATGCGCAATTTGTCATTCAGCAAACTAGTTCTTGCAGAGAAGCACTACCGGCTGTCAAGACAAAAGTTGAGTCCATGGCTCATGTGGCCCTCACCCGTGCGCACTTAATGCAGGGATGCGGAGTCCTATCATTTTGATAAAAAAACGACTTCGACTCCGGGTGGCAAGTATAAAAGCCTAGATTTTTGAAAAATGAACCAGCAACCTATATCATAGATCACTATAGGCTTACCTGTATCTATTATCAGTGATAATTCCTGTTTCAATTATCAATCATTTTCGATGAAGTTTATCAAATGTCGCTTTCAGTTGGATGCATGCGACTCGGCTCCTCCTATCTTCTTGATGTGCGATTTACAGGGTTTTTCTCCAGCCTCTAGCAGGCAGGAAAATCCCCCATCCTTCGTCAAAAATATGAGTACACTTTCGAATTTAATATTCACTTTAGAGGAGCCATCGCATACACGATTAACGTGAGGGTAAGAGATACTGTCCAAAAAAAAAATTAGCATTTCATTTTTGTCTCTGATGTGACCTTTGGTGCGTAGGTGTGATCGAGGCTAGGAAGGCTTGTCTTCTCTACCAAATTGCCGAGTGAAAAGACAATTCTTTTTTCACTTTCACGGTTCATTCCCTCAACTATTACAAGCTTTGCATGCAGCAGTGTCTCTGTACTTTTGTTTGACGGAGAAAGTTGACATCAAGACATTGACAGTCATACACGAGGATAAATCATTTGTTTGTATCATATTTCGGGTCTAGTTATGGGCCGGAGTCACATCATGATAGGACTCCGACTCCGACTCCGCATCCCTGACTTAATGTCATTGGCATATGAGTGCAATTCACTCGCGTGTCTTACTAATCTCAAGGGATATTTATGAGTATGCAGATATAGGTGTGTTATTACGCAACATGTTGCATAATAATTGTGTAGCATGTTGCATAATAACTTGCATATATTTGTACTGATAAATAGCCTCTGAGATTAGTAAAACACACGAGCGACTTGTGCTCATGTGGTAATAACATCATCTTTATATTATTACTTTTGGATTATTTTTATATTTATGTTAGTTATTCACAAGCGATTTCAGGACTGTGGCATATATTGGTGATGAGACAAACCCGTTATTGCGCATGACTCAAAGAAATACTTTACTCTCCTACTGTTCTGATCAGCTACAAGACAGTATTCTCGTTGGTGGCTTTGTCTATTCATATGACCTTGCCATTCCTCCTGCTGTCCTGTGTAATCTTGATTGCGCCACTTCACACTTACCATTTAAGCTCGTGACTTCAGGACGTACTAGATCATTTTTGATGACTGAATTGCACATTAGAAAGTGTATCGTGAGTTCGAATTTGTTTAATGCCACAAATGTCAGCAAAATTTGACATCTTCGTGTCAGTATGCTTCCTTTTTGAAATGTTGTATTCATCATTTCCATCCATCAGTTGTCAGTACATTTCGCAACAGGGACGATCTCTAATAGAAAGTGAACAATTTATTTCCATATTCAATGAATTGTTGACTCAATGAATTTGAATACATGTCAAATAAAACAACTTTTATTAATGTAACCGATAAATTTCGAAATTCTTCTTGAATTAGCTCTGTTGATAAATACTCCTCCTATTCACACAAGAGATGTTGCCTCTAATCGCAAGTAGCAAAATATCAGTGCAGAGGAGACGATAGATTTAATTGATCTAGCAAATCTTGCCTTGAATATTCCACCTTAATCATTTTGCCATGCAAAGGTTTATCGAAAAAATAACAATTTCATTACCACTCCAGGACATGAACTTATGGACTCCCGATCATTCCTAGAATGTTATCTGTCATTTGTGTAGCTGTTATAGCATTTGTCTCGAAAAAGTTGCAAATCTCTCACTGTTGGGTCAGTCAGTATTTTCCCTCAAATCATTCAAGCTGTTTCGTTATTTCAAAGTTCTGTACGATATGAGATTGAACGTATGTGAGGATCTTAAAGTGGCACATTATTGATCTGCCCTATCCGGTTTGCTCATTTCGGAAGCAGAATTCTGACCTTGAATATTTTATATATAAGTCAGCTGTTAGTCAGCTGTTTTGCTCATTTCATTTGCAGTTTATTTGATGTGAAGAAGGTGCATATTCCAATGATCAAATTGTATTATCAGATATGCCTGTATTCATTTTCCTTTGAAATCATCCGTTTTTCGGTATTTAGCTTTAGAGCAAAGGCTGTTAGTAATGATACCAAAATAAGGCAAATAACAGCAGGTATTGCCAAATTTAATACTTATCGTTAATATACCATTTATTCCACTATAATCAAGATCATGTATGGTTTTTGATAATGCTTGTGTTCCCAATCTAATTTCATTCTATGATTATTTGTCAATGACAACTGGATATCTATCAAAGGTCATCTTCCTGCCTATATGTCTAAAAAAGTGCAAAACTGTTTTAGAACAAAAATAATGAGTGTTATAAGTAATAGAATTCAATTAGTATCAGATCACTGAAATTGGTGTACCCACTAAGATAAATTGCTTCGTTTGTGTGTTTGGGACTAGAGATGGCTTTCCTTAATACTGATGGTCATGGCTAGAGCTAGTCTCGAGGGGTAGGAAAGTAAATTTTCCATTGAACGCTATGTAAATTCAAGCCTGAATTTTAAAGAACCAGAACATTGACACAACATTAAACGCACGCATTCAGTAAATTTCGATTGTGAATAACTGACCAGTGTGACTAATACTTCCATTTGACGAATACATCACGGAGAAATTCAGTCAAAGATGCGTACTTTCACTTGACAGGCCCGCACGCTTGGCCAATCACGCAAGTCAAAGAGAGACAAATATCTATGTCAATTTCTATCGCTTGCTAGCATTGCATACAATGGCTGAGATATGTCCACTCTGGACTAACCCACACGCAAATGAGTCTATCTCTGTGGTCCCCAATCACTTCATGTCATCGAATGCTTCATCAGATGAAATAAGAGAAATTGCATCTGCAGTTTTTATACTTGAGTTTAGATTTAATCAGAAGTGCAAGCTCAAACTGATCAACCTAAACTTACATTCATTCACTGACCTCAGCAATCATCGTGACAAATGTGATGGAATTGAGCGACAAATTTCAATGTAAATGAATATTTAAAAATCCCGAGTAAGTTGATTCCACTGTGGGCATTTAGCAGATCCCCGTAAATACATTAATTTTCTGTTGCTAAGAGCAAAGCGTCATGGAAGCAAAACTAGCGCTCCTCGCCCGAATACTGAAGCATTAAACACAAGTTTTTGTTATTTCTTCATTCAATTTTGCATTTACAAACTTGCAGTACAATTGGTTGCGCGATCAAAGTAGGAATAATCTGCTGGATGTTTGCATGATAACGTCTATTTTTCATTTAGAATATTCAATGCCGAGCTTTATACTTCGAAGTCACATGCAATTTTCGGTCATGTTATTACCGCTCGCATACATATGCATGTGAAAATGACAGCTTCCGTCTCGTGGCCATGCAGGTTCGTTGGTGTGTCGTAGGAAAGGCCTTGTCTGAATAAAGGAAGCTTTTATCGGCCTCATCTGATCATTTATTTATTTGTTTTCACTTAAGTATTTTTCTGTTGCTTCATTGTCAGTCAACTCATCTTATCAACTTACCTGTTATTTCAATTTGTCTGATTTTGTCGAGCTGTGATTATGATTGCACAGATAGCCAGTGGCGTATCCAGAAATTCCTCCAGGTGAGGCACAAATTATATTCATTCACAACTAAGGCCTACTATGCAATAGCAAATTATTGCTAACTTACTTCACTGAATTGAATTGAAATAATTTGACTTATGCTGATATATGATATATTTTACTATGCTGATAGAATCTTCCGCAATCAAATATTGTGAAAAAGATTAAAAAATAGCTCTGCCAAATGTTTCAAAATTTTAGTAATTCTATACAAGTCCAAATTATAATTCAGGTCACAGGTTGCAAATGAAACTGAAATGGTCGTAGTATTCAGGAGTGTCCGGTCTATATTGTAGACTCTGTCAAAAAAATTTACAAAAAAATCAGATCGTCGTCTGCTCCGCATGGCGAAGTTATCTGACAATTGGTTGCGATTGATCTGAATGCCTCTGTTTATATAAAGATGCGCTAATCCATTTAACCGATCTCCCATGCTCGATCTCAAAATAATGTTTGAGATGCTTTAGAGCACTGAATTAACATTCTCCTGCAGCGCTCGTAACTGGGATTGTCGCAAAAACCTGCGACTTATTCCTGAGGGGAGGGGCATGGCCCGATGGCCACCCCGTAAATATGCCACTGCAGATGGCGTGCTTTTAGATTTCAATGTCCAATAATACCATTCTAACATTGCTTGATAAATTTCTGCAACAATGACATAAAATGCTTGTGATTTTTGTCACGCTTCATCTCCTAAGAACGGATGAAGTCCCGGTAATGTAAAGAATACGAGCGCATGATTTTTCAGTTTTCATTTTAAAGACAATTTCAAATGGGCTCCAGCAAATAATTATATTTTTGCATCATGAACGGTGCAAACTAGACAGAGTAAACTGATTACTACTCATTAAAGAGTTGCAAATCTCTCCCTCAAACACACACACTGTCATGTTGTAACATCTTCACTTCACTCAGAGGTCAAGTCTCAAGTCATGACGGAAGAACTTCAAAGATATACTTCCGTTGACAGTTGAAGTCAAAACAACTTTTTAATTTACAGAAGCTGCGTTGACCTCATTAACGAGGATATTTGTAAATCATGACATGGACTTGATCAAGAGTTATCGCTGAGTCATTTCATCTTTTCTATTTCAAGGAAACTTTTTGTCGAAAGCAAACAAAACAATTCACAGCAGGATTAACCTGAAAGACAAAACATCACAATTGGAAGACAATTTCATGTCACCCTCAGGACTTGTTCATTCAACACTATTCTTTCAAAAGAATTTGTAATACTGGTAAATTAACAGCTATTAGGGTTTGAAAACCGCTTTGTTAGGCAAGTTGATAAGAAAAAAGTTCGCTGGCTTTTATCGGACATTTAATCAATTGTCGACGGCAGGGACACCTGATAAGTTCCATGCAAGACGAACTTGTCGGTTTATTCTGTTATACTTGTAAGTAAAGCGCTAACAATGGTGGCGTCAACGCGACATTTTCTTCAAGCATTGAGCATTAAGATTGTCTGAGAGCGGTCGAATAGGGGTTGTTGGAGAGCAGGTTTGGAGAGTTAAAAAAGCGAAACGAATTATGACGTTGAACAGATAAATCTTCAATTAATAATGTGCGCTAGCCGCCTCAAATCGTTTCTTCCGCACTGTTTTCAGTCTGCTTTGGCGACATTTCTTATCTTGAGGCGTTTACTATCAGGAGCAGACGGAAAACTGGAAAGACTGGAAACTAATCTCACAAGAAAAGGACGCGGTTTGCTTTTCAGAGGATATTTGTACTTGCCTGTCCACCCTTTGATTTTGGAGAATATCAAAGCCTCTGTGACCTTGTACTGAATTAGAGGAAAGCCTCAAGTGACAGTGAGACAATTAGGATTGAGTGAATGACCTTCACTGCAAGCCTATGTCAGCACTTTCGCGATCATTGAGGAGAAAGTTGAAAAGAGGAATAAAGAAAGAAAATTCAAATTGTCTCCCCAATTAATTTTACCACTCGTCCTCCTTTCAAATGCCATTCAACGGGATAGAAAAATGATTGAGTTTTCCAGAGGAAGAACCGAGGGGATCATCGGTTTGTCAAAGATGATTTAAACTTGTCTAGGGTCTTTAAAGCTCAATTATTATCAGCTGAAGACAAAGTTTTCATCAAATTAATTTCAATTTCAACACGCTATCACTTCTGAATGTATTCTATCCTAAACAGAGAAGCTAATTAGAAAATTAAAACAATCAAATTAAGTTAAAAATAGTTTTCTGCGTTTCAGATTTCACTCATGTATTCATTTTGTTAACCTATTAACGTCTGGGAAAATATTCTCTTTTTTCCTAATTTGTATAAGTAGAAACCTGATTGTCGGTTTTTCGTTGTTGGCATTATAGTATAGAAATCGGAACCGTGGAATAGTCTACACCACGCAGAACTATGTGAAAGTTTTAGCTCAATCACTAATCAGCTATATTGTCAGGGCACACGATTACTGAGTGATGCAATTGTGGAAATGCTTGATGTAAATCATACGCAGGATTGCGTTATGTGCATGTGATTGCACACTGTATGCATTTATTATGTGTGTTCATGCGACCATTTTGCAAGTACATGTAAATGTGCAAAATGTTCGTACAGTATGTGTGATAAACTTGCGTATGTCCATATTGTGAGTCGAGAGTGATGTCTCGATCATTTGTACACTTTGACAATTCATAGCTTCGGCGAGTTGCATGGCTGTAGACCGATTGTAGATGCGATTAACATTTAAGGGATGTGTATTACAGAACTACATAGACCCTAATTTTATAAGGAACCACAGACTTGGCAAAAAATTTCTGATTGGGTTTACATAAAAGAAATTAGCATGAAAAGTGAAATTAAATGTTCAATTCAGTCTTTGCCATGAGATTCATGTCAGCTCATTTAGCTGCACCTTCGCATCGAAATACACATGCAGAAGCAGTACGTATTAGAAGTTGCATAGGTTGCAGACTGGACTGATGGTTTTCATCTAACTCCAGAACGAAGGAAGATGCGAACTCCAAATTTTAGATAGCTTATTTTCTACGTATTTCACAGCTTTGCACCAATTTTGAGTAACATCGGCCAAATAATTTCGTCACAATGAGATTTCAAAAATTTGAATGAACGAATTTTGCACTATTTTCGCTTTGAATGTTTTCTGGTGTCCTTACATAATATTAAAACCATTCGAATTTATAAAAGAAAATGTTCTCGTGTCAAATTGAACAGTGAATGACAATTCCCTTGCAGATTCTGTTTAGACTTTGACGTTTTGAATTCAAAATTTAAAATTGTGAAATTTTTGCAATTGATGAAGTACAAATCCATTAATGTGGCGGTGTGCCAATGGCTTCAAGACCTCAGTACAAAAATAATGAATATTAAATAATATAAAATTGGACTGGATTAGAAAATCCAAACGTACTAATATGTACATGTATGTGGTATTAATTGGTACCTCCACAGTGACTTGAATATGAAAACAATGATAATATTCTGACTCGTCATTATGAGACCTTTCATTTGCTGTATTTTGTTATGAATTTCGACCTTTATTTTGGAAATAGGCAGGGAGCGCGTTTCCACGGTTAACAAGCATGATTGAGACATATAAACAATACAGTAGCTTGTCTAAAAGTGCAAAGAATGCATATTTCTCAAATAATTTACAAAAATATGCCCTATCGGGTGATATAGAAAAAGCAAGCTGCATTGATGAGAGAAGTCGGGGAGGGACTTCCTCTCCACTACAACAGACGTTAGATAAAAGACTGCGTTGAAAGATTGACGTGCTTGAACTCACATGCTTTGCAAGAAAGTCACTGAAATTCCGATATACTGAGATTTCATCAATCTTCTATCCCTAACTGACCTACTTCTACATCTGATGCTTCAAACTAATGCCGGCAGGGTTTCAATTTCCGCTGGATCCATAAAAGATGAATAGTGACCATAAAGCAATTGACCTGTGCGATGTCTTATCAGTAATCATCATAATTTTTCATCATCCTTCTAGCATCACTGCCTGTGTTACCTTATCTTACTCGCTTGAAACGTCTGAAAAAATATAAACCATCTTATCATTGACTTCGTTCAGCTTTGAAAGTTGCGGAGTAGAAACGCAAATATGGTAATGGATCTTACACTGTATAACTGCAGGATTTTGATATCTCTGAATTCAAAATTAGAGACGAAAATTTCAGGCTTTTTACACGTCAATGTTTCTTTATCTTATCGCCAAATGTTGGGCTTGTGGAAATGATGAATTTAATGGACAAATAAAATTCTTCACTCAACGACATACCGACCTCAATATAACAGATTTCAAGCAATATCTATAAGCCGTATTTCATGAATTTGCTTGTCTACATGAATAGAATCGAATCTATCCAAGTTTCTTAAGTGTGTGTTGACGTAGGACGTAGACTGTCATTTCAAAGCTAATTAAGCAGATTCAAATTTGATGAATGTCGCCCCTTCCTGGATGCACCAAAGACTAATGTCTTTCGATTCATTATTTAGCTCTATATCTAATGGAATTCATGGACTAATTGACACATGATTATACTTTTGGTTCTGAGATCTAGTCACTATTGACATCAACCCTGTTTTAGCCCACACGGGTCCAAGAACACCTTACACATTTATTGATATTGCAAAAACTATAAATAGCAATAAATGTAATATAAAAAAACTAAATAATTTTGTGCCTTTCATTTTCTGTGTGTGTATTACTGACAACTAATCCAAATTTTGTAAAATTCACCTATGGCAATGTCAAAAATTAGGCCTTTATTTAATAGAAATTGTTAAAATCGATGATTTTTGTCACTTTCTTGCAAAGTTAGACATTTCAATCAATTGAAAGTAACTATAGAACATGACAAAGTACAAATAGAAGTTGCGATTATTATGCTCATTCATAAATGCAGCTATGTATATAAACACGACTCGCAATAGATTTAAAAGAATTTCATTCAATACATGCTACAAAAAGTATATGCCAAGTGCAAAATAGACAAATTATCATTACTCACAGCACTTTTGATTCATTAGTTCATCGACATGTTCAGTTACTGAATCTTTTCAGCTCAATATTTTGGACAATATAGAATCCTCTTTCGACAAGAGCGATTCAATTTAAAATAAGAGTGACTTAGTTTTAGATTAGAATCCATTTCGGGCATGATTTTACAGGAATTGGACGGAGTTCTGCACTCTATGTTTTGAATTTTCATCACTTCTACGTCCATTTCTGACAAAACGCTTCCGCTACCACTTTCAATGATAAATAAATAAATAAATATATATATATATATATATATATATATATATATATATATATATATATATATATATATATATATATATATATATATATGATATATTTGCCTCCTCTCCTCATTCGTTTATGACAATCCTTCCTGCTCATTTACTCATGCATACTATGATGATTATGTTCAACATGCGATGAGAGAAATTCATGCCTTTGTAAATGTATCATAATCATTCTCGTCCTTGTAATTTGGTTGTCATCATTTCATGCTCATGCCTCAATGTCATCGTACTCATATTTTTGTAAATAATATCATTAATAATATCATAATGTGAATTTCTAATTGTGCATCAGAAACTTTTCAGACTCATTCTATCGCAACATCCGTCGAAGTGCTTCATGTATATCATTCCTCATCGTGAATCAGACATCATTCCTGGTTGTGGTTGCCGCATTCGTTCATTCATCCACTTAATTTTTTGTAAATCTCATCTCTTTTTATGTTACATTAATTATCATTACCGCATAACTTTCTCTGTTTGTACCAAAATTTGGTCAATAAACTTTCTGAGTTCTGAGTTCTGAGAGAGAGAGAGAGACTTCAAGTCTTAATCGGAGGTCGGTTGACAACACGGGTTGAGGTCCAGTTTTCTAATCTTTTCTCGATCACATTCCAGAATGTCTGCAGCTACACCTGTGACCACTCAGCCCAAGTCACCCCTTCCTACATCATCCTCATCCTCATCTAAACATCCTGGTTTCATTGCCTCGAAGGATAAATTCACCAGCTGCACGCGACCAATTGATGACCAGTTTTTCCTCACATGCAAAAAGTGCGAAGCGAGTCTACACTACTCCTGTACGGAGCTGCCACATTATGAGCTGGTGAAATATGTGAAAGAAAATTTATACAAAAGAAAATATACCTGTGTTGAATGCATTAAGAAAATCCATGCACAGGATTACGCAATTATAGAAGAAAATGTGAAAAATTACTGTGGCAAAGACCATTTGATAGCAGAGTATAAGAGGCGAGTTCAAATCATGGAAGAAAAAATAGACGACCTGAAGAATTCAGCACAGCAAACAAATACCGAAAGAGATGAAATGAAAGACCAAGTTGAAAGACAGAATGAAGAATTGACGATAGCTCAAAGAAAGAACGCAGATCTTCTTCAAACAATCGAAGTGTACGATTCCCAACTGACTGAATATGAAGAGAAGGAAAGAAAAAATCAAAACAATAGCAGCAAGGAGAGGGAAAGAAAGAACAGTGACATTGAAGAACTTATTAAGCTTGTCGACGCAAATAGACAAAACACGAGTTCGGAGATAGCGGTGTTGAGGCATGTCATCGACGACGGAAAGACCAGCATGCATAAAAGTTTGAGCAGACAAGAAGGAAACCCGTCAACATACTATCAACCTGCACCAACGTCAACATACTATCAACCTGCACCAACGTCAACATACCGTCAACCTGCACCAACGAGACTGTACCAGCCAAGACCCTACCGACAGCAGCAACGACGACCAGCGCCAATCTGTCATTCGTGTGGCCGAAGAGGCCATATAGCAAGAAGCTGTTACTCAAGTCGACCGCGATGGTACACACCAAGAACCAACTTCTCAAGACCACAACAGCAACATTACCAGCAGTACCAGTTGCCTTACAATCAGCGCTACCCACCGGAACAGCAATTCAGTCATCAAAGCTTCCAACCGCCCATAAGCTACCATCAGCCACCCGCTCCCACCATGGCTCAAGGACATTATCCGAATTTTAATCAAGTCGGTGTGCAACAACAGCAGTTCATTTAGCGGAAGTGAGCGAGGGGAGGAGACAGAAAAAAGTAAGACTCAAATCCAATTGATAAAAATATTTTATACAAATATTAATGGATTAAATATCAATAAAATTGAAGACATTAATCAGATTAATTGTGACGCGGATATAATGTGCTTCACCGAAACACACTTAATGGAATATAATAATTCGACAATAGACCAATACAATACCATAGAAACATCTAGCAAAACCAAAAATAATCTAGGACGCCATATTAAAGGAGTCAATCTGTATCACAAAAAGGACAACCTAAATATAGAAAAAATAGTTCTGAAAATGGAGACACGATAATAATTGAAATGTCAAACAAACAATGGAAGGAAATAAAAAGAATACATATGATCTTATGTTATAGAGAAAGCAGAGAATCCAAATATGCAGATAAAGAATATCTTGATAAAATAAAAAGATATATAGAAAAATTCAAAATGAAGCATATAATTATGATGGGAGATTTAAATAGCAGAATAGGTAATTTGAATGACAACGTACATATGGATCTCCCATTAAGAAATTCTGAAGATTCAATTGTAAATAAGCAAGGAAGAGAACTGATAAATTTCTGTAATGAAGCATCTCTGATAATAGCTAATGGAAGATACGAAAAAGGAGAACACACTTTCTGCAGACTGCAAAATGGAAAGTGTTGCAAATCAGTAATAGATTACTTAATACTGTCAGAATCATTATTGCAAAATTTAGAAACATTTAAAATATTGGAGCCTCAATTATTTACTGACCACAGACCGATGGTAATAGAGATAAATATAACTTTAAAGACTGTAGCAAAGAATGCATCATCTAATGTTAATTTTGCACAAATGAATCATGATACACGGATCATCCCTCTCAAATGGTCTCCTAAATATGACATTGAAAAATTTCATCAAAATGCTGTAGGTAAAAGCATGAATCTCTTAAAAGAAGTAACAGATAATAAGTTAAACAAAGAAGACATTTATTACAAATTAATCAATATCAATAAGGGATCACTGTCTACTATGACGAATCCTGATAGACAAATAATTTATTCTAATGAATTAAGATCTCTCAGGAAAACATATAGACAAACTGTTGAGAAATATAAAGCTGATAAATCTGAACAAAATTTGCATTTGTTGTTGCATACAAAAAGAGAACTTAATAAAAGCATCAAAAGAGAGAAGAAGACACTGAAGCAAGCGAATTTAAATGAACTACAAATAGCGAAATTTAATAACGATGTTAAAAGATATTGGGAGCTTCTGAATAAAAATAAGCCTAAGAAAAATACTAAAAATAAAACTTCACCGTCAGCTCTATCTTTCAAAGAAAACATCCAGAAAAGGGATGCAGAAATAGAAAATCTAAAAGGTAATAAAAACTGCGTAATTGCTATGCATAAAACTCTACTTACCAAAAGTGACGACAGTGTAAACCAAACTATAACAATGACGGAGATTGAAAATGCGATAAAACGGTCGAAAACATCCAAATCCAGTGGCCCAGACGAAATTGTATATGAAATGTTAAAGAATGATCAGAACCAAAGTAAGATCCTGCATACTCTTTTTAATGAAATATTGATTGATCATGAAACTCCTTGGCATTCCAGTTGGACCATCCCTATCTTTAAGAAGGGTGATAAAGATGATACTAACTCCTATCGATGTTTGAATTTATCATCATGTATTGAGAAATTATTGACCAAAATATTAAATGATAGGTTAAATGTTTGGCTCGACAAAAATGCAATATTACACGAATCTCAAACAGGTTTTAGGAAAGAACACTCGACAATTGACAATATTTGGATCTTAAAAGAAATAATACAGATATATAAAAATGATAAGAGACCACTGTATACCTGCTTTGTTGATATTTCAAAAGCATTTGATTCTGTTCAGAAAAGCAGACTGATAAATAAGTTGAGAAGCATAATACCTAATGGTGATTTTTTGTTGTTACTGATACATATTTTAAAATACAAAACATATAAAGTTCTGTTTAATGGTACAGAAAGTGACGAATTCGATGTTAAACATGGCGTTCCACAGGGAGATACAGTCCGTTTCATAAAAAGTGGATCATCCTAAAATTTGTACTAAATAAAACATAAGTATGATACAGAAAGCATTTTTCATGTTATTTCATGTCCCTAATATATTTAAATGTCCTTATATAATCTGATAAGCTATGATACAGTAACGGTTCTTAAGAAGCTAATATTTTGTGGTCCTACCCTTATTGTCAATGACAATACAGAAAGCATTTTTCATGTTATTTCATGTCCCTAATATATTTAAATGTCCTTATATAATCTGACATGCTATGATACAGTAACGGATCTTAAGAAGCTAATATTTTGTGGTCCTACCCTTATTGTCAATGACATTACCAATTCGTCTAGGCATTGATTCGACGATATCGTTTATTTTTGACTGATCTAACTTTCTCCACTCTCTTTTTAACAGTGACGTAAGTTGTGATACGCCATCTGTAGGTAGCAGTGAACGACGAACGTTACGTTTTAGAATACTCCATACATTTTCTATGGGATTCAGATCAGGAGAACGAGCTGGCCAAGATAATGTCCTAAGCCCTAATTGAGACTTGCATAAGTTGACTCTACTACTCCTGTGACACGTAGCATTATCATCCATAAATAACCAAGTCGATGGATCACCAAGTTGATCTGTCATTTGGCCAATGTCCATTCGTAAAACATTCACATAGCGTTCAGAATTCATGGTTCCTTGCTGTATGTGAATTTCAGAGCGGCCATTGGTCCAAATGCCAGCCCAAATCAGTAGAGTCGCACCACCTTGTACCCGTGGACGATGTAAATGTCTCGGAATTTCCTGATCAGATTTCATCCATAATCTCAATCGACCATCACTATCCTTCAGACGGACTGATGCCTCATTCTAGCAAGGCTGACACTTTGCCTTTTGTGAATGCGATCTCGTTATTGTTCATTTGTGCTTTGTATTGTTTTCAACCGGTAAGAGATAGATTTCTAGCTGAAAGCAATCTGGAGTGCTGCCAACACCACCGCAACGAAGTCAGGAAGCTATGGAACATGAAGTCCAGTCAATCACATGTAGCAGTTACATTATTGTTGATGAATAATGGTGCTATACTGGCTCTGATTGACCGATTTTCTTTATTTTTGTTTTGCTTGATAGCTTTTGGCTTGTAGAACAACATATTACATAACAAAGGAAACAAATATAATTTTACAAGAGTGAGGTATGATTTTGTGCAACTTTGCTAAATGAAGATCAAATTGTCTACTACTTTTTTTATCTATAACAGGAAAACAACTCAATATTCATGCTTGAAATTTCCAACAATGATATTAGTAAGCACAACTGACATATCTTCCAAATTTCAGAGAAATTCGCTCAAGTTTGGCGGAGTTAGACAAAGTTGAAGTTAAGGCGATGTTTAAGGGTGATCCATTTTTTATGAAACAATTTGTAGTTTATCGCCTACCCTGTTTTGTATTTACATGAACGACTTCTTAATTGAACTTTATCGAAATATAAGTACATTTCATCCTATAAAGATAAGCCATTTGAATCTGGTGGCGCTCATATATGCCGACGATATTTTATTGATGAGTGAAACGCAAACTGGCATCATTAAACAGATTAAGCTTCTTCATGAATTGTGTGAAAGTAACAGCTTGAGAATGAATATAAGACGAAGATAATGATCTTTAATGAAACTGAAAAATATGAGAAACTGCATTTAAGGGATGATGATGATATATTGCCAATCGAAGTTGTTGATGACTATAAATATTTAGGTTATTGGATTGCAAAGAATGATAGAAAACACATAGAAGAATTAGCGAAAAAATGAAAAGCATCATCGTACGTAACCGCTAAAACTTTAAAGGAATTTGGCAATGTAGACGGTAGAATAATGACAGAAGCATTTGAAATGTTAACGATATCAAAAATAAGATATGACAGTGAACTGTTTTTCGACAAAAGTTTGGCTGATCTAAATCGAGTGATTATGCAATTCTACAAAAGATATCACCATTTAAGAATAACTACGCCAAATTATTGCATTATTGGGGAATTCGGTGTCAAACCAATAGAATTTTATTGCTATAAATCAGCAATAAATTATTTTCTTAAGATAAATAACAATAATGATACACGATTAATCACCCGAGTATTCAAAAATATACAATGCAATATAAACCATAAGTCTTATGGTTACATGGTGTGTTCGAATAAACATTTTATTTAACAAAATCAAATTTAAAGACGTGCAAGGCTTGGATTACAGTGGAAAGTCTAAAAAAATAGTTAATAGTGCTCTAACGGAATTCTTTAGGAAGGAATGGATTGATAGTGCCAAACATAGCAATAAAGGTTTAAATTATTTGGAGCTGTGTAGATTTCAATGTCAACTGAAGCCATATCTAGCACTCACTAGTGACAAAACTAAAATCAATAATATTATTAAAATCAGAACAGGAAATCACACACTAGCAGCAGAAGTTGGAACGTATCACAACCGCATTGCATATAAAGATTATATTTGTAAATTATGCGAACATGATGAGATAGAAGATATCTTCCACTTCTTTGCTGTATGTCCATGCTATAATGATGTGAGAAATGCTTTAATTCCATATGTAAAAGATATTTCAAGAACGGATTTCTATGATTTCATGAATTCATTAACAATCGGACAGTTACGGATAGTTGACGAATATATTGATAGAGCGATGGACATTAAAAACAAAAGAACATAGATAGCGGACTGTAGGCGACAATGTCTAAGATTGTGTTTACGCTTTGATCAACAAAAACAATGAACGACTATAAAACTTCGACATATGAAACAATGACATGACATCTTGGTTAGATATCCATGATATGAAACGTTGCCGTCTAAATGCAAAATGCAATCATAGATAGCGGATGGCAATCTACCCAAGGTATGCGAATGCCTGAATATCAATATGATTGACTTTTCTAATCAATTTATTGAGAAGCGCACGGTGTAGAAATTAAATGAAATGGATACAACTTGGTCTGATTTCTGTGATACTAATTGACAAAGCGTGAACACAATAAATAAATCGATGAAGTGCGACAATGGGTAGTAAAATTGCACTGCTGCATTGTTAAGAGGTAGTAAAAATCACTCACAGATATCGACAACAAAATAGATTATCGCCTTGATCACTCGCTTCAAGTCTTAATCGGAGGTCGGTTGACAACACGGGTTGAGGTCCAGTTTTCTAATCTTTTCTCGATCACATTCCAGGTATGTGTTCAACATCATTGATATAAAAAAGTTGTATCTGCTTAAAATATCCCGCACCTCCGATTAATAATAGGAATAATTATAGGATTAGTAACCTGCTGCTGGGTGTGATGTGTAAATAAGAACAATAAATAACATGATTAATAACATCAAATTATCTTACAAATGACGAGATGAATGCCCTGTCTCCTCTCCTCCCTGGATCATTATAAATCACGTTACATTGTTCACATTCATATCGTTATCATCATCTGTACATGTGTCAGACTTTTTCAGACTTTCATTTCAAACACGTCATCAAAGGAATTCAACGACGATCAAGGTGCTAGTGTGTTTTTACCTTTCATCTCATACATCCAATCATGTCATCTTTCACCTTCATTCCTCTAGTAATTAAATGAAATAATTGTAAGTACCACAACGTTTGTACCCACTCGTTGGGCAATAAACTTTTTGAGTTTTGAGAGAGAGAGAGGCGGCGGATGCATGAGATGCGTGGCTCGGTGAATGCGGGTAGGGAGGACCTTGGAGGTGTAGTGCTCCAGGGAGGATGGGGTCAGCGTGGCCCGATTGAGAGCAGGACATTCCCTGGGACTGAGTAGGTGCCGCAAACAGAAAGGGTCGTGGATGTGAAGTAGGTGCTCGGAAGTGAAAAGAGGGGTGGACCGTACTCATGGAATAAATGTCCTGACGGTATGAATGTCAGTTTGGGGTATGCATGTCGATTGAGATGATTCATTTTTGTGTTCCGCCACCGGCTACTTATAGACTTTTGAACTGCAGCCGCTTGTCCCCATAACAGTAACAGCAACTTAAATAACACTTGGGAGCTCTTACAAACTCACAAAAATATTCTAAACTTATGCTGAAAGTGTTAGAAGCGAAACGTCTATCAGTGCCGAGATGGACCACTTCTGCAATATCAGTCACTATCAGTGATCAAATCAAACATCAACAACCGCAAAGACTCACCTGAAAAGTGAAGAATCCGCTAATCATCTATCAAACTACAATCAACTGTCAATAACTTCAATAATTGAGATGTTTATCAGATCACTTTGACAGGCAGTATAACTTGCAAACAACAGGGTACCAATTTCAAAATGAAACGTTTGTCTTGTTTGACAAGCAGACGAAAAACATTTATAAACTTTGGAGAGAAGTTGTGACTGTGACATCCTGAAACTGTTGATAATTATCTTCCATCTGTGGTTCTGACCTGACCAGACTAGATACAAATAACACCGTCTGTTATCAGTTAAAACCAAAGTATTTCAAATCCAAGAAGACGAACTACTTCTGCGGACATTCTTGAGTTGAACCAGCAAGGAAGAATGATGTTACCAAAACAAGGTTGCTATTTAGACCAGCTCATTAAACCTGAGATATGGCGTCGAATTAAACTTCAATTGCCCCAGCTAGAAGTGAACTGCATAACATAACTCACGTCAAATTTCGTGCGAAGAAAAATATAACAAGTAAAAATACAAAATTGTTTTTCCCACAGCATAGTTGCGTTCGATCAGGGAAAACGACAGACTACTATAAAGGTTGATTTGACATTAAACAATGAAATCTTACTGTTCTTGATAAAATAAATGTAGGTGTATTCAAAATGGCATGGGCCTCATCAGCAAGATGACCGTCTGCCTCCGCATCGATTTGGGCTCCTTATCATATTGGATGATCAGCAGCCGGTGGACCCTTGTCTAAAGCCGTGCCGACAATAAAATGCACAAACGAACTCTATGAACAGAGGCATAAAACTCATGTCAAATTACTTGAATTTGTCATGAGTTCAGAATTTTGAATTTTGAATTTGAATCCATGTGTTCATTATTGAATGCTGGACAATATAATATAACAATTTAAACATAAGACAAAATGCCATTGACACGTTCATAGCGAGTTCATCATGCAGCACACAGTGTATCAGTTCACAGCAGATGTATCCACCACGAGACATACTAGTATTTCGGCCTGTTGGGCCTCATCAGTCGCAGGTTGCTTCAAACCAGCGACGTTGGAGCTAGAGAACGTGCAATCATGCCCTTCAAACCACACGCACCCGTAACCCCTAAACTATTGATGCACATTATTAATTTGATGCAATAAAAATAACATAATCACTTTAACATTTTCATAAGTAAGTACACTACTTTATTGCAGGTCCCTGTTACATATTTTTCTTTGAACAACAACTTCAGTATCCCACAACAAATGATTGATTCTTATTTCAAATATGCATAGACCCTATATGCCCATTCTATTTCAATTCGCATTATTCAAATTGCTCTTCATTAGCAAAAAACATGATAACGATGACACCATAAAGAAACTTCACCTTGTCCAACCACGTATCAGATTTCGCGCACGAAATCAATCTATGCCAAGTATTTGAAGTGAGTCACGAGCGGATATCTAAGGACGCGACACTGTGCGTGTACGAGATGTATTCAACAAGTTCTTCCGCTTCCATTACAATAGCTGTGATGCAAGTGATTTGATGACGACATTTAAGGACAAAATTATAAAACTATGGCGACATCCGCACGTACTGTGATGTAAATTCATCATTGATCACTATCACTGAGCGAAAATGGAATTCCGATTCGGTAAACATCAAAGACAGTCAAATGCGAACTACACCATCTGCTCAGGCTCCGAAACACCAATTATCCTTTCTGATCCTTGCTGACTTGTGATACATAAATTCTCTGACTTGAAATATTCATTTTATCTTACACATCCAGCTTTTATACGCAATAAATCAAAGAATTTTTCATGAGCAATAAAAGGTAGAAATACATGTGATAGAAAAACAACACAGTCTGACTGTCCATTGGAAGTTAATATTACATCGAAGTAATATCTGAAGTCTAACATGTGAGGTTTGAGGTGCTTGATGAAGGGGTCTACTTATTGATAAAGACAATTTAGATGTTGCCCCTGAGGATTTCAGTTTCCGGTCATTTCAGACATTAGAAACAATCTGATCGCGATTTGCAAACAGTTCATGATTGTACATTTTGCTGTATGCTCTCGCAGTATGCTTATTATGCTGTTATTTAAAATGTACTGTAGGGCCGCACAGTGGCGTAGCCAAGGGGGGGACATGTACCCACCGAAATGAAATTTGAGCGGGGGACAATCTTCGTGTTGTCCCCTGTTGCGCAACGATCGCGAGAGATGTTCATTTCAGGTAGTCGTGAGTGAGTAGTCAGGTTCAGTGAGTCAGGTAGTCGGTAAGGCGCCGGCATGTACAGGGTTGTGCATCAAAATTGCATCACCTGATAAAAAGAAGGACATTATCCTATTCCTCCCTTGATACAACTTTTGAAGTAAAAATCAATTTTTCATCTAAGAAACTTCTATTTCAATGAACATACGAATCGTGAGGTGATACAATTAGTAATCTATAGGCCCACCGCGGGCTTTTATGCACGCTGATACACGGCAAGGCATTGAAGCATATAGTGCCTGGTGAAAAGGGTTTTTCGATCATTCCGAGAAACTCCAAATGGTTGAGAAACTCGTTGATGAGTTCAACTTAGAGCGGCTTTATCTTTTTCATTAGTCTCTGCTTTCACTATTGCCCACTGATTTTCAATCGGCGAAAGATGGGTGAGTACGGGGCCAGGGTCAAAATGCCGCACATGTCACCTTTTTTGCCCCATGGAAAAGGCCCTTCATTGTCTAGAGGTTGTGGGCACGTGCAAGTATCCTGCTGAAACAATAATTTACTGTTTTCCCCAACTTCCTTACTCGAAATTTGAGGCACTACCACAAAGAGAAATAAGCCTCTTATACTTCACTGAAATTCATTGAGCTTCAAACCACTATGAACTCGACCTAGGGCCATGCACTGTAATATGCGGACCACAGCATGACCTTTATTGGATGGCCGAAATGCTTGCCCGGGTTGAGATCTTCAGTTGGAGCTCGCACGATTGCTTTGCACGCATCTGGACGAGGGTAGGTTGACGTTCGAAAGATCATTCATCATGAAGATGCCTTTGCTCCAATCTTTCAGCCGTCCAATGCCTATGTTCCTTGCACAGTCCAGTCTTTTCCTACTTTCATGGTGAACTGTAAGATCCTGCGCCTATAACGGTCGATAAGTGGTCTAATCGTTTTTCCCAAATAGACGGGACGTCGAACTGTCGATATCAAAGTGTTCTCTCAACTATTTGCGATTACCAATGAAGAGGCGTGCGGCATTTTGACTGAGTATACGCAGAAGAGCTCAGTCGTCAACGACTCGTTAGTACGAAGTGGACGGATGACACAGTTCTCATTCACTCTGATGTAGCGCCTGTTCCCGTTATCGCTTAATTATCCTGGATACGGTCGATTGTTACGAGGCCAGATATCCGCTATCTGTTCTTGTGCTTATGTTACATGTTCCACAAGGCTATAATTTCTTTGCCCTGACTTCATTTGAGCTTGTCAACAGTTCATTGTTAGATTCTCACTATGCACTGAATAGACGGCAAACAAGGCAGAAAAAACCGATGTATGTTCATTCAAATTTGAAAGTTTGAACTCAAACATTTATAATAGATGAAGACTTGCATTTTATGACAATAGAAGTCATCCACAGCCTAGAAATCAGTGCAAAGCAATAATCAATCTGCCACTAATTATAAGCAATAAGCAATAATACACAAGCTTACATAGAAATTGATTTCAAAGTCTTTGATCACGTGATGTAATTTCAATGCACAACCCTGTACTGTCACGGACGTCTCGATATGGCTAGTAGCCAGGACACAACACAATTTTGCGATACTAACAAATAGAGGCCATTCATGACTGGGTATATAAACGCCTGTTCTATTTCGCTTTTGCTTCCAATTACACATGCATCGAATGATGAGCCACTTATATTAAATCAATATTGTTAGAGCCTAGACTACATTCTACGCTTGTGGCTGTCATCGATAATCTTGTATATCTTGAACATACCTGAAGGCATAATGTTTACAAAAAGATCTAAAGGCTACTTCTGAAGAAATAATATACAAACTTGTTATATAAACTTGTATATACTGCATGATTTTATGTTAATCGTATATCATGAAGAAAAGACAAAATCAGATCATAATCAAATCAGACATGAATGAATATTAGGGCTTCTTCTGATTTACGAAATTATTAAATTTAATTAAGTCACATTTATTGTCCCCCCCCGGAAATGAAATCCTGGCTACGCGAGGGGCCGCATCGAACTTATTGTTTGACGATGTGTGGTGTTCATGTTATTCGATATGGGAGGGTGGGTGCTGCTTCATGGCAACATAAACGAATCATTTTTCTGCTTTGCTATTCAGGGATTGTCAAACATTAGCTGCAATTCAATTGGGCTAAGCAATCTATTAATTAAAATTATTTGATGGTAGCAATCAATTATCACCTCTTGATTCAACTTTAATAATTCACTTTAACGAATTATGCTGCATAAACTAACCTTTAAAGCTTTTTTTAATCCGCAGACGCCTATTATCTATTTGGCCAAGTACACTTTCTACTTGGAATTCCCATTTTCTTGATTGGATGTGAATGTGAAAATCGGCAAATTCAATTTCAGAAAAAGGCGGAAAATAATCGCAGAGCCTAGATAAGAGAGCACAAAGTAGATATTCAAAGGTTATCATAAAGGTATTTTGCAGGACAAGATAGAGATGCTAGGAAGGCTATGCAGTAAATAGCAGTAATTTGGAATATTTAATGCTACCAAAAATTCATTGCGACCAATAAATTGCCGATTAATTGCAGTGCCGTTGACTTTCGTTAACATATTTTGCTGCAGTCTATGCAAGTTTCCATAGGGCATCGACCACAAAATTGAGTTTCAGAGTGATGGATTGCGGAGATCAAAACAAATAATCATGTTGCAATTCTACTTGGATAACAACGATGGAGGGTCTCCAAGCTGCAATCAGCTTTTTTGAGCTGCCAACAGTTTAGATGACAATGAAACTTCTTGAAAAGTTTGAGAATTCACTCATTCATTGTCAGCACTCTCTTGGAGATATAATACCGTCATCACCCGATTTATAGTTGAGGCCATCCGTCAACGTTTGAATTTGCGGCATTATTTTCAATATTGAAAATGTAGGTTGTCTCTCCTTCTAATTCAACGCCAACAAATAAAAATAACTCCTTTTTACATCAGCGGGAGTTTCGGGTCCAGACACTTTTTCAATGCAAAAATGCACCTTTTGTTAGCTGCCATTACATTCGCTTAAATTTGCAATAGAGTGTCCATTGTGCTGTAAAAGCCTCATTTTCTCAGGCTATGAAAAAGAAATTCCAAAAAATTTCATCACTCCTTCGATATTTTTACCAATTTGTAGAATAAAATATTGTGACCAAAACAGCTGGCACCTCGTGCCACTGACACTTCAGTTAGATTTGATAAGATGCAACTTCGATGCCCGGGTAAAATGAATTTCTAGTAATAAAACAGAGTTCCTTGAGAAATATTCAAAAGTGTGGGAGTTCGTGTTTTCGATTGATGCTTGGCGTCGTGACTTAATCAGACGAGCTTCGGTCAACCTGCAATCTACGGCGTTCTGGCTAGTATCAATTGTATCATTCTAACGTTTGAGTTTGAAATTCTGACGTCATCACAATTATGTGCTTTTAGATTGCATTCCTATTGTTCCTTTTTATTAGATCTCGTTTGTGTTCATTGTGGCGCTTTCAGAAAGGCCGGCCAGTCCAACCAATGCCGAATTTTCTGTTTGTCTGCGAGTTTGAACGACAAGTCATATTGCTTCACGAGTCTTTTTAATTTGAGATAACAAGCATCACTAACAAATTTTAGTTTTCAAGGGATGCAGCTGTCATTATCATGTATTTTTATTATTAACTATGAAAACATCACGATTGGAAAAGCCGTTCTGTTTAAATCTGTCGTTCAATTTTGACCAAGCTTCATCTGCTTTGTTTTAATCCGAACTCCAGCTGTTGGTGAGGACATTTTTACTATTTTTATGTAATTAGGTATTATATGGCGCAGTACCCAAATTTGCTTGATTTGGGATGATTTTTGACATACCATATTCTATCGTACTATGATTGATCTCTGGAATGGCATCGAGATAATTCAGGGATTTTTGATTGGGCACTTCTACAATGAATTTTATGTCTTGGGACACAGAGTTGAGTAGGGCTACTTCCGTGTTTTAGTTCGTGGTTTCCTTATCATTGTTATTTATAGAGTAAAGGATGATATCATCAATGTATCGGGCGTAATACTGGGAGTTAGAAAATCATTTTTCAAGAATTTCAAGGGCTCCTTGTTCAATATAGCAGTGCATGCATGTGATAGCGAATGGTGGTGAGAATCGAGCCCCCATCGGATACCCTTTGTTTGGCGGTAGATTGTGTTATTGTAATGTATATAATAGTCGCAGCAAACGAATTTTAGTCAGTTGTGCCTGTCATCTTAAAAAGCTCATCTTCTGCCCGTTCCCTGCAGAAACTCGAGCAGTCGGCCGGACTAATATATGGAATTTGACAGATGGACCGTGTCTGGGCCATGATGGTCATCCAGTGTCTGAGTTCACCTCAAATCGATCCGCTCGAGCTCTAACACATTCCGTCGCTGCTTGACCGTCACTCATGAGTCTCCAGAACTTCCATGACTCATTCTAATTACTAATTTTCCATCCATTTAAATCTGATTACCAAAATTATGAATTAAAGATTGCATTGTCGAGCAAATTCATTTCTTGAATCCTCACTAAGTGATCGAAACTGATTTCAACTGTGTCTGCACTGAATTTATTGTTCCCTGTCTCAATAATGGGCTTCCAACCAAATGTACTCAATACTTTTAATAGATAATAAACTTCGATGATTTGACAGGTGAGTGCTGTTTAATGTAACCATTGATCAAAACAACAGGCAAGTCATAAATTTCACTTCACTTGTACTTTGGATTAAAAGTGGAGCAAGATTTTATTTTCGTCACCATTTCATTGTCAAAATTGCAGCTCACTTTCAGTTGTCTTCCGTAAATTTGAAATGCCGGAAATATAGGGCTGCTTGTTCCCCAGTGCAATAACATTATTTTAATTCTGTGATATTGCGTGCGCTGCCTTCAAGTTGCTCGCCACTACTTTAAGTCGCGCAGATTGACATGTGTCAGATCGGACGTGTAAATTCTCGTGGTGATAAAGCATGTATATAACAGATCAGAGTCTATTGTAGGGCGTTTGGATGGTTGTAAGTCAGCTGGGTGTGATTCAACATCGGAAATGGCAATTAATGATTTTCTACTGTAAGAAATCAACATGACAGTGTCAATTAATATTTAGTGAGCATTATCATGCTGCTACGTCATAGGCAGATTCAAAAGGCTGCCAAACAAAACAGAACATACTTTAAGTATTAATGAGCATGTTCTTAGGAGACGAAAAATAGCCGCCGGCCTCTCCGGCGCTGTCGGCAAATACGCCTACAATATTAATATCGCATATGTTCTTGAGCTTGAAGTTTCGAGTGTGGTTTCATCTAATTGGTAGGTGACTTATAGAAGAAAATTGTTTTATTTTTAATTGCAAATTATTGCAAATAGTTGATAAATTAATTATCTAACCAGTACTGATTAAAAGTAATTAATCAATTTATTTATCAATCTACGGGATGGACCAAAGTTTATGACCCTCTAAGGATTTTTAAGCAAAGGCAGAACTTCGTCCGACAAAAATCTATTTAGCATCCATGACTGCATATAATTTCAATTTGGAAATGTCAATGTGTAAACTGAAATTGTCAAAAAAATTCTCGGAGAGTCGTGGTCACCTGAACAGAATCCTGAAGAATCGACCAAAAGTGTTCAATGACGTTTAGGTCCCCTGAATTTCCACGCCAGACTTTCCAAGCAGTAAGTCCAACATCGTCTAAAACAGTAAGGGATTTCTTCGCTGCATGTGCTCGTGCGCTGTCCGGTTAATTCTTCTTTAGTAGCATTGTTTCGGCTATCTCCAGATCTTTCTTTCTATCATATCTTGCCAGGACGATGGTGTTCTCTCTGATGATGTTGCAGTCTTTCACTATTTTATGCTCTTGTTTGAGATGTCTGCTGATGGATCCGTTGTTCACATGATGTTTGATCACAGATTCATTCTGCATTGCGGTCCCATCTGATCGATGCCCAACTTTTGGTGGTAGATCATTTTCCGGTAGCTGCTGCGAGGAGTTGGAACTCACTTCCCCAGAACTTGCGAGCGATTGACAATATGCGTTCCTTCAAGAAACAAGTGAAGAAATACCTTATCGATCTTACTTATAAATGACTCTCCTTTGTATCTCTTTTATTTCTATTTCTTATATTGTAAATTGTAAAGTGGCCTTGAAGCCTCGTAGCATAATGCCACTCTAAATATAGTGCATATTTGAATTGAAGTTGAATTGAATTTGCCTCTATATGACTGATCATTTGCTGTATACCCATAGGCCATATTATAGACAGTCCTTTATTATTTGCATTCAATAAATTTTAACACTTATGTAAGGTTGGTTTACGCACATATCAAACATATCGTTTTGAATCAACGACTTCGCTCATTGTTGGAGAGTTTAGATGTACAAATATAATGAGTTTTAAAACCATAGAGCATTCTATAATGGTTTACATAGATGGTTGGCCACTATCAAAATGGCGTCAACGTGAAAGTCTAATTGAACATTATCATTTAAAAATGTCATCACTCTTTAATAACGGCATTAATTAGATGATCCATTAGCTTCATGATTTGGCGAATCTATCGATTGGAATTTTAAATTCAGCCAAGACTTGTACAATAGTGGGCTTGGTCCGTCAAAAGTCGTATAGGGATTGTGGATGACTGAACAAATGGCTAGAATGACTTATCAACCAAAATTTTATTACAGAGTTACAAATGAAACACATGGATTTCATAAAATCATGTGTGGAAAATTACATCACACAAGTAGGCACCGTGGTAAGATTGTATCCTCTTTACAGCACTCATCTTGACATGTCTCAAAGCTTGTCTGCTAATCATCTGGATTCCTTTTAGTTCACCGGTGGTTCTCGCCTTTGAAACGCACACACTCTCTTTAATATCCACAAAGAAAATAATCTGGGGGAGACAAATCCGGGGATCAACCGATTCTGGGGAGACAAACCATATGTTAGCCTATAACAGGACCCTTACAGCAGACCTATTAGCAAGACCCTTAAAGCAGTATAACCCAGGGCATGCTGTCTCCCTTACTCAGTAAAGCAATGCGCCGCGCTTATCTGTTATAACATGCGTGAAACGGGTCTTCAAAATTGTCTTGTAAATGACGAAATAAATGATCTCCGAATATTGAAACGACCTGATGAAATCATCTACACATATTTTCGGAAATATTCCGAGAACTGGTGAGCAAAAACAAATTTCGAGGTAATAAGATGCAATCTGATATAAAAATTTGATATCAAGGAAGCTATTAGTACAAAGAAGGAAATTCATTGATATGAAGATGTTTTGATTCTGTTATATCAAGTGCATTTATTTCATCAGAGAATATCATCTTTCATTATTTCGGCATGATTTTCTTGATGTCTGCAATGTTGGCGCCGAATAATTTGAAAACGTAAGGAAAGGATGACAGTTGCAAGTTGCAAAGTATACTTTTTAGGATGATTGAGTTTTCCTCGCATCCTTCTTCCTACTGTTCTTCTTCCTCCTCGCATTTCAATCATAGGAGTCTCGATGGCGACATTGCACTTTGCCAATGAAGAGAAGTCAGAAGATCGAGCTTCCTTGACTGAATCCTAATAACTGCACATGATTTGTCAAATATCGAATTTCATGGAGTTTGTAAAACATGAGTGACACAGATAATATGAGTGAAGATTAAAATGCTGTTTTCTGACAGAATCGAAGTGTACTGTAAGGTGATGCTATTCGTAAAACATGAGAGCAGGTTAGTTCTATTCCTTTTCATGATTCTTTCATGCAAATGTCTATCAGTCACTTACCGGTACTAAGACGAAACACAGCTCATACAATGCTCGCGACATCTGTTCAATATTTTCAGTCCCAACATGTTAAAATTTGACTGCCATTCATTTCCACTGTATTCCTGTTCATTCTTTCACATATACATAATCTTTGATCGGCTACAATTACAACCACGTTAGATGGACTGTATTCGTTAGTTAGTCCTGGACCTACTGGCACTTTCCTCCTAAATTCGCGCACAAAGGGCTTAATAGCATGGACATCTTGAGTGTCACAACCAGTCGCTTTCGGTTATAAGCAAGGCTAAAGGATTCCCAGTGGAATTCAATGGAAAAAAATCAAAAAATATCTATGGATTGTGAAACACTTGTGTACATTTTCTTCTGCAGAAAAGAAACTATTTATCAGAATGCCATGAAATTTGAATCATGATTGAGTTCAGAACAGCAACTTCGATATAAAAGTTGATGTTTGAGAGCCTCTACAAAATGAGTAAAATCGCTAAAATTATATCAAAACATGAAATTTATTAATTTTGTAGAGGCTGTCAAACATCAAATACTAAATCATGTGACTCACATATCGAAGTTGATGTGCTAAACTCAATCACGTTTCAAATTTCATGTCATTCTGATAAATAGTTTCTTTTTTGCAAAAGAATATGTTCGAAAATTGCCAAGTGTTACACAATCCATAGATATTTCTTGAATTTTATTATTGGATTTCAATGGGAATCTCTTAGCCTCACATATAGCCGAAAACGACTGGGTGTGACACTCAAGAATTTGATTTTTGTATTCAGCGTTACCGCACACCACCGTTTTGTTCGCTGAGCTTAGGTCTGTAGGGTGTGTGTCTTATTTGTAGCGAGCGACGCAGGTCTGCTATATTCTCTCAAGATCTACAAATCCATGCTATTAAGGGTGTATCCTTTGTGCGCGAATTTAGGAAGAACGTGTCAGTAGCTTCTCGTCCTAAGTCACACGGTCATACTATGGGCAGTGTGATTTAAAACTGTGTTTTAAATATTCAAGAGTATTTGCGATGAAAGCCATCTTTTTCCTTGCTTTCTTTATATTTTTTAGAAATCCGTAAATGAGATATTTAATGTCAGATTTATCTACAAATTGACTGAAAAACTTGAATGAAAATTGAATAAAAAACACGTAGTTGGTGTGAAGGCATTCGTAAGGTGTGATGCGCGAGCAGATGAGGTCATGTGAGGGTTGAGCGTAGTTGTGAGAGATGGAATTTATGGGAGGTAGAGCGTAGAGAGAGCCATGTGTGTGTGTGTGTGTGTGTGTTTGAAATTTCAGCCAAGAAAGCACGATTAATATCGCGACTTTTTCATGAACACTTTCATCATAATACAATTCATGAAATTCCCTTGATAATCAGCTTGATTTCCGCTTAGTTAGGATGTTTTTCAACAAGTATTCATTGCTTTTGATATCCAAACTATTTCATACTACTTATATAGGAGAGTCATCTCGTTAGTTAGTATCTAATGCAATGATGCAATCTCAGAGCGATTAATAATCATCGTTTTATTAACAACCTTAACCAGATCTTTCGATTGGCGTACGGTTTGTTGGGGGGGGGGGGGGGGGGGGGGGTTTTTGTAGTCATTTTCCATTTCTCATAGGGATCTAATAGACATTGTTTTTTTACCTTTGACCTTCACCTTAGCCCAGGGATGACCTTAAAAACAAAGGTGATGATGTTTTTCTGAATCCCCATTGGCAAATTTTGACTTTTTTCAAAAGTGATCAAATAATTTTTTGGGGGGGGGGGACCACGGAACGCAATCTCCTCAAAAAACTGAATCTTTTGATTTAAAAATTCTCACTGTGTACAGATACATTGTTTAGTCGACACTCTACTATATCTCTACTCTATGGTCTCAAGTATACAATTTGTTGCAAGAGTCAAAAATATTAATGGTTGGTAATTGGTACTTGAAGCATCATGCCATCAATTAGTTAAAACTGGAATAACAAAGCAATTAATTATTTGGCATCAATTTGTCGAAATTCAATTAATTTTTGATACCCCCTTCTACAGACGCACTCTAGTAATTGGATTATATCTCAGAAAATGAGACAATCTACCACTTTCATAGAATCAATACAGCGTCTGTCAACAATCCCAAAAGTCCATGATAATAGGCAGCAACGCTGAGGAGAAAGCTTTTAAAGTAGCTTTGTCCAATGAAGCAGCCTTGAGTGTTTCGTTTTCCAACAAAACTCTTACTTGATATTGTATCTTTCTCTCAATCTATCCATCCGAATGAAAGCTAAATGATGTTTATTGAGAAATTAGTTATCTTCAGTTTGAATATGAAAATTGTGGTAAATCCTTTTCATTGATTTCCTCTCTCATCGGCTTCGTAAGGTCAGGTCACCTGGTTTTGATCATGTCCAGTTGAAGACCACCCAGCGTACTTTCACGTGATCTCCTGTTTTGGGATAATGCCGAAGTTTGCTCGATTATATAATGTGTATGAAACGTGTGGTTCATTGCCTATCACACTGCCTTCACATCTCTGCCGACTTTTCATCATTTGGCATCTGTTCTAATAATTGAAGAAATAATTACTACCTACTTCAACCAATGTTTCAGCAGTTCCAATCGTAAATACGACGTAGTTTCGAGGAAGAAGAGTTGTGCCACTTATTGTATCATATCACTGTTGTCTACTTTATATGAATATAAAACAGACCGGGGTGGGGGAGGGCGAAATGTCGACCATTTACAAGTAACCTGGCAATTTATAAATTGATGAAATCTCAACAGATGTAGCCGCCACGAGACATGTTTCGGCCTACTGGGCCTCATCAGTCGTGGGTAGGTTTGAGCCAGCGACGTTGGAGCTAAAGGACGTGCAAGCATGCCCTCTAACCACAAGGCCACCGGACTATTTGTTGAGAGCGTGAATTAGCTCCAGATTTCTAGTAGCTTAGTTTCTACGCATTCTGCAAATTTTGACCGAATTTGTAACTATACTTTTGGCTGAGTACATGCATTTTGGATCTTCATTCATTTTCTATTTTTAAGAAAATCTAAACTAATTAAACTCTATTTTTAATATCTATTCTAAATTTGAATGCTTGTAATTTTTTGCTGATTTCTATATTTATTCACTTCTTTTGTATTTTGCAGTATCAATTCTCGATGAAATAAGTTGATATTACATAAAGTATTCTTCCCATACTCACAAATGCAAAGTTTTTGACTTTTAAATTATTTGCTTATTATGCATGCATGTTTTAAATTTGAAATTCGTTTTTCAAATACAATTTTTCATTATTTTTGTACTTTTTAGTTCTGGATCTAATCAGCAACTATTGAAAATTTTCAGAATCATGTTGCCTGTATCCTCTGTCTCGATGAAAGTTGAGCAAATTGGGATGTTTCTTCACCTGCAGAAACTAAATACTGAAACGTGCGATTTTAGTGATATTTGAGCTGATCTAAGTGTTTTTAATTATTTAACATTTGAGTTCATCTAATGCAATGATGCAATCTCAGAGCGATTAATAATCATCGTTTTATTAACCACCTTAACCAGATCTTTCGATTGGCGTACGGTTTGTTAGTTTTTGTAGTCATTTTCCATTTCTCATAGGGATCTAATAGACATTGTTTTTTTTACCTTTGACCTTCACCTTAGCCCAGGGATGACCTTAAAAACAAAGGTGATGATGTTTTTCTGAATCCCCATTCAAGGGCCATTCGAGAGGCAATCCTTATAATAATAATATTTTATAATATCCCTATAATTCGCCGTCAAGAGGGAATGCTTATTTCATATTGTTTCCGAATTTATATTAAAAATTTTCGGACCCCTGGGGGACCGCCCCCACCCTTCGGTGCGCCCCTGAATCAGACTGTTGTGATATGATGCAATAAATGGCATAACTCACCTATATCTTATTGCCGTTCTCCACTACATATAAAAGCTTGTGGTAGACTATGCGTTTCTAAATGATGAAGCTGCACTCTGTATTGGACTTCATGTAGGCTATGTACAATGTACATGCATATTGTGAATATGCACGGATTGCAATGAATTCTGAGTAAAAGAATGTGAAGGGAAAATGAGTGTTTATTAGCCATTTACTAGTTGATAGCATCATAGTGAATAGTTTGATTCAAAATCAGTGCCTTAATAAGCCACAGTCTTTGTGGAATAACTCTGCAAATCTTATGGATTTACGTATACTATATGCAGACTTGATTGATGCATTTGACGAAACTCTTATCGCAGCCCCCCCTCCCCCAATTATGTAATGTTCTATTTTCTTGAACAATGTGTCTAGTTGGAGCTCCTCAGATCAAGCGCATTGCAGCAACATGTTCAGATAGACACTTGCTGTTCTAACGCAATGATCAACTGGAAGTTGGCAATACCTGCAGATGAGTAATAGATGATTTCAAATCGTGAAACAAAATTCCACAAACACACTTTCGTATTTCAACCGTTTTCGAAAATTATCTATGCTTGACGCATATAATAATGAAAATGAAGAGAATTATGCGCGTACATTTGATGATTAAATCAATTTTTGAAGATTTTCGCTAATCCGCTACCTTTGCGCTTTTTCTTTGTTTTTCCCTAGAAATTTTTTAATTTTGGGCCTTCAGAAAACCTTCAGACAGTTCATGGAAGGTTCTCGTCCTTGTCAAAGAATTGCTTTCATGTTGAAAGTCTCCTAAGATTTGCCTTTCCTCCTACATGGGTTAGAAGTATTTCTCAGTTTGAAGGTTGCCCTCTATTTCCACACGGTGGTTTATGCGAGTGTGAAATCGTGCCGCATCGGTCAGTTGTGAGGTCATCTGAATATCCGCCTCCAGCCAGGCAATTAACTGCCTTCAATTCTCTCGACGTTTTAATGGAGCACTTTCCTGTGATGACCATCGTTCGCCTTAGCCATTTCTAAAAGGATTGAACAGCTGACGACACGCGTATCATTGATATAATGGTTTGAAATATACTTTGGACATGTGTTCCGAATCATCTGCTTCTTATGAGAGCATTAAGGCAGTACAATTTGAACTGTTGTGACATCGGGGACGTACACTATCTTCTGCCTGACAGAATACATGGATGAAACATGCAGAGATTTGTAACAAGAATTCTATCTGGTGATACAGGTGGACTATCAAGAGTATCTACGGAGAAACTGAAACAAACAGATGAAAAAGAGGGAATCTATTTCTGTCATTCTGTACTCAGTCAACCCCTTCTTGATTAAATAGATAGATTCAGTTAATCGCGTTTGTTGCGTTCGATTTGTAAGTGCATTTTACAAACTAAGTACACGCGCACGTGATGTGTATGTAGGTCATTCACCGCAAGATCTCCTAGAAAAGCAAAGTTGTGATGAAAAGGACTCCTGTATTTATTCTTGTGCCATTTCCATGTAATTTCTTTGAGGACCTGCATGCCCCTGGAAATTTCAGTTTGAATATATGTTACGAGCTAATCAATTCACCTTGATAGTGACAATTGATCAAAGATCTTGGCTATGGGTGGGACTTGCGTCCGGCATATGCTTTAAATCAGTGGTTCGCAACCTTCTAATGTCTCAGTACCATTTGAGATCTTGAGCGTTCGCCGCGTATCAATTCGTCTCAAAGAAAGTCTTTTTAGGTTAGGAAAGATATAGCATGTTAGCAAAGATATAACAGGACAAATCTTCGTCTTTTGAGACAATAAAAAAATGACAAATTGCATCGAATTTGGTCTTCAATCTAAATTTATTAAGCAGACTAACACTCAGTGTTTTATCCAGCCCTGTTTTGGGGGGAAGTTCCCCCCTAGATGTCAAAATCCCCCTTATGAAGGGGGAATTTTATATTATACATGGGGATATTGTTATATTTTACATAAGGAGTTGGAATTTCTCATTGCCTGATGTCGAGATACACAAACATTCAGACCCCCTTTATCAAAATTTCCCCCCTGAACCACTAGGAGTGGATAAAACACTGCTAACACTTTTACTAGTAGATTTGGTCTGTGACATGAATAGATTAAATTGTCACCATGATAGGGCCTACATATAGCCTACGGTGGATAGATACTCGCGTACCATTTGTTGAAGCCTCATGTACCACTAAAAGTACACAGGTTGGGAACCTCCGCTTTACATGAATCAGTCTCCTAGGTCATCAGAAGCTCAAGAAAATTCGTCTTTTATATATTTTTTCTCGCCAAACAATTTAGCCTATGAAAGCACCAGATGTAGTCATGGTCTAGACATGGAGGGCTTCGGTTCCAGTGCCTGAAGTATTTGCAGGTTTACTCTTAAGTTTCCCTTATTTCTGAAAATATAAAAATGCAATTAATATGCCAACGATTGACACAGCTCATTTTTCATTATTTAAGATCTAGATAACAAAATTCAGAAAAGTCATATAATGGTTGGTCTAGAACATGGATTTTGCGAGTTATCTTGTGGCAATCAGACACGTTTTCTTCCGTCACACAAAGTCATCCAATGTTGATTGCCTCTTGAGAGGTTCGATAACAAATGCACCATATTCTGTGCAGTGTTTTCTTGTAAGTGCAACAGCTGCCGAGGCTAATAGTGCCTGGTGACTCTAAATCAACTCCACGACAGCGATGAGAAGAAATAAAAATAATAGTCGTCAAGTTAAATTATTAGTTTTGAGTAATTGATCAACTAAAATCGATCTTGACCTGCATATTCTATGTAAAACAATTGCTGAAGCGTAAGAACTAGGTAAAATGTCGAGTTGTTACAAAAGATGCTTACCCATATTATCGCGTTCCTACCACGTCCTGCTTGCCTTTAATGGCCATCTTATATGATACTACATCTCTCTAACAGCACGACGTTTTTTCAACAACTTTTCATCAAAAATAATGTTTTAACAGGTTTTTCCTCTTCTTCTCAAATAATTTGGAATTAATGAAATGAATTAGCGCTCTATCAAGTTACCATGCAAATACATATAAATTCAGGACTCGAGCGCACGACCTGCATTGTTGTTTGATGTTGTTGCTCTAACCAGCTGAGCTACAGACTTAATGTCCATTCAAACCGGACGCGGCGCGGTCCCGCGCGTCTCGGTGTGAGCAGCTCATAGGTCTATTAAGGTTATGAACGAAAATTCTGACGCGTGCGGACGCACCGCACCGCGCCGTGTCCGGTGTGATTGCACCTTTAGAAGACTGACAGAAGTATATATCATCACGCAACTGTTGTCATAGGAACAATTATAAATGATTACATCACAAGTAGTTTATCCTCACACCTGCTTCAGTGATAACAACAGAAAACGGGAAATAGATCTCTAAATGTGCGATAGAAATAATAATCATGCATTGCGCATTCTAGTTATCCACACCGACTCGTGCATAATCATCTGCATCTACAAGATCACTAGTTAAAAGCTTCAAATTACTGCTGTGTAAAAATATTTAGAATAAAAAGTAATGCACTTCAAATTTCTTTCACTTGGAATTTGCTTCCTAATGTCGCAGAAGCGCAGCATCACTAAAATAATCGAAATATAATATATGGATTTCACTATCTGTACATGTAGATCACTTATCGGCCACTTGGAGTATCTGTGGCACGAAACGTTGACCCATTTCTATTTTACCTGTATAAAACATCCTCTATCACTTAACATAGAAGTAAGTGAACTTTCCATTTCATGTATAGTCTGCATGTAACAATGATGCAAGGGTCCATTGGTTCTCTTTTCCAAACTCGCATGAACTCTTGTATTTTTTGCTTTTGAAAGTTGCATGCGAAAAGCATTTTTGCAGTATAAATTCACTTCAATATGCATTCTATAATTTTTTTGTTCCTTATTGTTGTCACTGAATGTGTTACCGATGATGCCGTGTACGTCGTACTGAACCGGCATGAGAATATATTTATTATGATGAAATCTCGATTTTCTGTGAATCAGTAAATAAATATTGGTCACGAACACTCTTTTTGTTCTAATCAGCTGTAAGAGTATGCGTCTCAGGCCTGATCATAGCTGCAAATCACGTTTTCACAACTAGATTGTGAACAAATGGGTCACTGGAATTAAGCATGTTTACCAATTACTGTCTCAGGTTTATTTGACTCAAACCAAGGACATTCAATATTTTGAATTATTTGCAATTCAAAACTAGACATTGACGAATATTAATTTTCATAATTTGCAATCACAACACTAACATAAGCGAAGTTCTCAGCCGTAAATTGAGTGACGCATTTTGAGAAAGTAATGAGAGCAATTTCAGAATGTGCATAATCCTCTTCGATCAGAGTATGAAGCAGCTTTCTGTTTTTAAACAAGTTGTTCTGCAAGGTATCTTACGTCACTCGATGAGATGAAAATCGGATAATATACAATACGAAATATGTCAAGTAGAATTCTATCCGCCAAATAAGTTCTGAAGAAGTGGAAGACTTCCAAACAAGTTCAATTAGTTACTTAACAGGGTTACGGATTTTTAAGGATCTGATAAAATTTAGATTAGAACATCGTGCAAACACTTTAAAGGAAGATTTATTACCTCCAATGTAAACATAGGAGTTCGTTGAATACATTTAACTATTTGAAATTTATTGTATTTCACTCTAATCTACCCCCCATTGGAGCAGTTTAAGGGTTTCTAGTACACTCGAATTGCTTTAATAAGTTGCAGAAATAGAAAGACACAGTCTGAAGAAGCAGAACGGGCGGCTTAATTTACATTGCAAAAGTTTCATATTAAAACTGCGGAAGACGTTTCATTGTCAAACTTACTCAAGCTTATTATCCGGTAGATCAGCTAAGCGGCCTATAATGCGATGTACCAAATACATGTTATCATTCTGACATACACTTGTCGTTTTTCGCATCGAATGGCTGTAAATTAATGAATTTTGGTGAGCTCCACTTTTCTTCTTCCTGGTGTGGTATAAAGCATAAAACTAAAAACTGAACTATGATTTTAATTTGATAGACATACAATCAGATATATGGTACATGTTTATCATTCAAAAGTCATCACTTCCAATGCTTGTTGCGAAGCACAACGAGAAATGGTAGCAGCTGGTGTAGCTAATATTTCATATAATCTTGTGACGATTTATTGAGTGAATTGCTTTATTCCAAAATTTGGTTGCGCAAAGTGCCAATGTTCTCGATGATTCTCTGAAGGTAATTGAAACTGATGAGCAAATACTCAGAAAACATCCTCTCGGTATTTACATCCAAATTTCGACGTGCATTCAAGAACCCACTTTTGCATATTTTTAACCCACAAAGAAAGCAAAAGAAAAAGATAACATTGGGTATTTAGTCGAAAACTGATTAAAATCATGCATGGCATTGAGACAACGTTTTTGATTTTAACAAGAAAAGATAATCCGTAGGGAAAACTGTTTCCTTAATATGTGAATTATAGTGTTTGGAATTACTCGGAATAGTTGCCTCAATAGGCACGCTGACAGATTTTAGCCAAACAGGTCACAATTGAAAGAAAAGGTAACTTTTTTATTCATTACATGTATATCACTACAGTCTTCAACCACCACGCTTTAATAAGAATTTACTATGAAGAAAATGAAACAATTTTCATTTTCATCAACATCTGTAAAAGTGTTTTTTTATTAGCTCTCATTTATATATTCGCATTACAAAAGAACCGTTTTTGACCAATAAATTATATATACCGGTATACATGCATGTTATAGCCATGCTTATGGAAGTGTCAATCAAAGACAGAGTGATGAAATTTTCCTCTCCGAAGGAATATACCTTGATGTTGATCGTTGGTGCAGTTTCAGCATCGAGGACTTCCTCCATTTAACAAGACTTTCACTCATTTGACACTTCAAGATCCCATTTGTTGCTTATTCGATTGATGGTCGATTGATTCCTTGAAAGATTGTCTTAAGAAGCATGTTTTGTTTCACACAATCGTTACTCGCACAGGGAAAAACGTTTTGTCTGCCGTAGACTAGAGACAGCTGAGATTTGTTCCTGTTTTAAGCTGGATAATTTAGGGTCATGTTTCTAAAAGTATGTTGGTGAGATGGAAACCGCTGACAAAATACTGGAAATATGCATGGGATCTCCATCTCATATAAAGAGAATTTCATTCCCAGACCTTGTTTTCGATTTCATGACACTATTTTCGTAATTGTATCGTCTTTGAAATATTATTACGAATAATTATTTCCTTTTCATGCTTTCAATATATTTCTATCAGGTCTGCTTTTCTGCAGAAGTTTGGACGGGTACATGTTGCAGTTCAATTTACCAATTCTGTTATGCAATCCCATTACTACTGTAACCAGATCTACCTACCCATTACTTGCTGTTATAGCTCACTACTTGTATTACTTAATCATTTCCTTCGTTGGCAAGTTTTTATTGTCAATCGCTACATACGGACTTTTGGCTATACTGCATGCGGCATGTCTGTCTATGCGATGCATGTACAACCATCACAGGTATCGTCAGCAAGGTCTAATGAAGAAGGTGCGAGCTCGTCTCCCACTGCGGTCTTTGGATAGATTTCTAGTCGGTCGGCGAGTGCGGTCGGGGTATCAAGGATGTTGGTGCCTTTTATTGATTTTAATAGTTGTCCATTCTGTTTAGATATTCAATGTACAGTACATGTACAGCGACAAGACCATGTTGTCAGTTTATTAGCAGTGTACTTCAAATTAAGCGATGTAGATTGGAAGCGATGTTTGGATCGCTAAGGTGGTTAGTTATCATATATAATGATAACTAACGCAATTGCATTAGAAATGGGACGCCTTGTGTGCACATAAACGAATTCGTCTCCGGGAGATGATTGCTCATCGTGCACCATCACACAACGTGAATAACTCAGAAATACTGAGAAATCAAGTTTTGATATCGAGTGTTTATCCCACCATGACCACCCGCCAGTTGTTCCCATGGCAATTTATTCAAATTCCCACAAACAAGCCTGTTTTGTTTTCCATTATCTGGGCTACGTATGCTGCAAAGCAAATTGTATTATTAAGGAGACTCTCCTCCTAATGAACTTATCGCTCATCGGACTGCATATTTATTCTTTTTTGGAAATAAATCACTTTTACTGCAAGTTGCTAACACAGAAAAAAATATAGAATTCAGAAAATTTCTATCCGTGATCTTTCAGAAAATGTTGAAGTATTAGTTCTGTAAATTCCCGTACTTGCCATAGAATTCATATCATGGCAAGCACTGCAACAACAAAAAGAAATCCGAGGAGTAAAGCGAAACAGTTTTTATTCAATTTGGGTTGACCATTGTACTCAATACACAGCTATC